>JANITW010000009.1:7469325-7484026 GCA_027564335.1 Erythroxylum williamsii
AACGCTAAATTTTATAAAGCAACTAAAAATTATTCTGAATATGATAATACAATTTTATTTGAGTACTATTGAGTTTTTTTTTAAAATAATAACTTCAATTGAATGACTTTAAAGACATTAGAAGGAGAAAGATACAATGTTGGAATCAATTATATCAAACTACTAGAGGAAATCACTTCATGAATTAGTAAGTATAAGATTAGTATGGTTTTATGAACAATGGGCTAATTGATACTCCAAGTGGTGCTAAAGTCATGACTAATTTTATACTTGCGACAGTATAGGCTTAGGAGCAATCTAATTTGTCCCTATATATGATTCAATAGTTCAACCTCAGAGTGAGATGAGTTGGTGAAAACTCTAATATTTCTTTTTATCCAAATGTCTGCGATAATGTAAGAAAGTGCAATATATATGTCCATTTCTCACCTTTAGTTATGTTTTTACCTCCAATACACCATTCTATGATGTTAGTCCATTTTGAAGGAGGTTTTGCCACTTTACATACACACATGATGGTCTTCCATTTTTTTTTTTTTGAAGAGTTCACATTGAAAGAAATTGTGATTGTGGGATTCTAAATCTCTCCTACAAAAAGAGCCCCAATTTGGTATGCATATGTGTTTCCCAAGTCTATCAAGAGTAGGAGGTTTGACCTTGATGGCTTTCTATAGAGTGGGAGCACCTCTAGAGCAATAATGTTAGCACTATACTATTTTGTGTCACAGGAATGGAGGGGTTGATTCATTGAAAATTGATTTACAAGAATGATTGGAGTAATTACCTGAAGGTTTGAGATTCTATATAAACCTATCTTTAAGCTAATTCAATGTAATGTTCTTTAGGAAGTTGAGAATTGGAAATGATGAAATGCTGGAGTTGTTGGATTATGTGAATGAGATAGCATGAGACACATTTGCATTTGTTTCGATTGATATTTAAAGATGATCCATTTCAACTATCTAGATAAGAGGTCTATGGATGGTCTGAATAATATGCCAAAAGTTGGTTGATATACCATTATCAATTTGATTGAAGCAATGATCTTTGAATTTGTTGATACTTTTTTCAAAGAACTTCATGAGTAGCATTGTTTGTGATGTGGAAGTTCCAGATTCAACTCTCCTTTATGAGGTATGCATGTACCCATTTTACCCAAAAATATTTCTTATCATAAAATAATCTCTTTTTTTTAGAGCAAGACTTGATTCATGATCTTGGTGGATATATTGCCTAGGCCTTCATGTTTCATGGGTTGACACACTTCAATGCAACTGATTTTGTTCCTTGTATGTTCCAGTCTAGAACTAGACCATAGGTAGTTTTTTAGTATTATATCCATAGTTTTTTGTGATGCCTTTTTGGAAAGCCAAGTGAGAGGCCCAATGGATGCTAGTGGATAGAAATATAGACTTGATAAGCGTTGCTCTACCTATTAGTGATAACTCTTTACTGCTCCAACTATTAATTCTGGAGATAATTATATCAATGAGTGATATGTAGTCTCTTATTGGTTTAACTATAGAAATTGGGACTCCAAGGTATTGTACCAATTGCATTTGGTGAGGTATATACGGCACACTTATTCTAATTTATGCTTAGACCTAACATTCTCATGAACATTTTGAGGGTTGTATTTAAGGATGACATAAATCTATGACTTGCCTTGGAAAAGATGAATACATCATCTACAATGGATAGACTTATGATTTTAATCTTTTTGCATCTAGCATGATACTTGAATATCTTGCTTTTATCTGCAATTCTTGATATCAACTTAATCAAGGCTTCTATAACTAGAGAGAGTAGGTAAGGGGAGATGGGATGCCCTTGCCTAATACCTCTAGTACTTCTTATCAGACCTAAAGGCTCACCATTGTCTAGGACATTAAAAGTGATAGTGGATATGCATTGATGAATCAAAGCTATGAAGTCTATGGGAAAAGTTAGTAGTGACAGTATGTTTATAATGAAGACCACTCGATATAATCATAATCCTTTTGTAAGTCAACCTTCATTGCATAACTATTGTGACCTCTCCTCTTAGTAAAGTGCTTAAAAAGATCATATGCTATCATGATGTTGTCCAATATACTTCTTTCAAATATATATGCAACCTTTACTTGATCAATATGGTTTGGTAACACTAGTTTCATCCTTTGAGCTATAACTTTTGCAATGATCTTGTAGATAGTGTTATAACACAATAGGCCTGTAGTTAAGCGCGGTTTTTTGTTCATTGGCTTTTGGAATTAAGGTTATGAAGGTTTCTATTAATTTCCTTGACCATTCTACGCGTGTTGAAAAATTCAAAGACAACCTCTGTTACTGAGCCTCTGTTTGATTGGGCTTATATTAGTAGAGCTTTTGTCAGTAGAGCTTTTCTGAGAAGAACTTTTTTTAAAAGCCAGTTGATTATTTGACTGTCATTTAAAAAAGAGCTTTTTCGAAAAAGTTTCATATAGTAGATTATTTGACAATATAAAAATAAAAAGCATTTTTAATTTTAACTATATTTTATTTTATAATAAAAATTATTTATGCATATAAATATTATTTAAAGTATATTAAACAATATGCAAAGCTCCAAATTTGAGCTTCTTAAAAAGCTATATTTTAGTTACCAAAAAAGTCATATCTATTAAAGAAGTGTTTTTTTATTTTACAATCAAACGTTCATTTTTCTTAAAAAAAAAAGGCTTTTGTGGTGGAGAAAAGTGCTTATTGACCTCTCAAAAGCCCATCCAAACAATTGTTGAATGTCCAATTGACTCCCAAGTTTTGTGAAAAAAGTTTGCATTTAGTCCACCAAGGCTTGGTGGTCTGTGATGGTGTAAAGATTTCAAGACTTTTAGGATTTCCTATGGAGTAACTAGTTCAGCTAAAAACAAGGCTTCTTGAGGGGATAACTTGGCTTGTAGGATTTCTTGGAGTAATCTGGATATGGAGTGAGTGTTTAAGGGGGAGCTCAGGAGGCAGGTGAAGTGCTCCGTGGAGGCTTTGAGGAGTTGGTTTTGAGTTAGGATCTAATAGCCTTTATGATTGATGGAGATGATTTGATTGATAGTTTTCTTAGAGGCAATGGATTTATTAAAAAAAGATGATATTTTATCACCATTTTTCATCCGAGAAATTTTGGATGAAGTGTTAAAAAATAAAGGCCCATGAGAATTGAGATCAAACCTTTTAGCATATCACCGTAAGGAAATCTAACCAAAAAAAAAAAAAAGAGAGATCCTAATGCTGGAAACTATTACATAACTATCAAGCTCATCTAAATGGAAGAATCATATTCTTGTACAATGAAGCCAAAATTTCCATTATTCAATCTTTGGCGACTGAGCAAATTATTCATGTAAAGGTATGCATCAAGGACCTCAACCAATATGCTTATATTTCTAATGTATGTCCTCTTAACTATCCTTATCAAAGGAATTCTCTATGGAGAAAACTAAGAGAAATAGCAACCACCCTCAAGGTCCATGGCTCATCATTGGAGACTTCAATGAAATAACTTGTTCAACTGAGGTTGAAGGTAACTCTTCTCTTAAACCCATTTGTAATGACTTAAAATAGTGTCTTAGTGACATTCAAATGAATGAATAGCCTTTTGGAAGCAATTTTTTCACTTGAAGCAACAAGTAAAAAGAAAATACCTTCATTAGAAAGAAATTGGATAAAAGTCTCACTAATCTGGAGTGGCTTCAGAACTAGCTACTCTGATCATTCACCTACCCTATTTCATATTCCCCTTAATCATCCAATCAAAACCCCTTTTAAATTCAATGATTTTTTTTGTCAACTAGATGGCTTTCATGATTCTTTGGAGAGAGGGCTCAATCTTTCAATTTCAGGCACCAAGCTATTCATTCTTATAAAAAAACTAGCTTGTATAAAATGAGAGCTGACACTTCTCCGTAAGTAGAATATTGGAAACATTCACCATCTAGTATGTACTGCTAAACTTGCTCCTGAACAAGCTAGTCTAATCTATATTTTAATCCTTTTTTCAGCTGAATTTTAAGAAAAAGAACAGCAAGAATATGTAGTTTTGTTTTTAACAGTGCTCTGAAAAATTACAATTTTTTCCTAAGTGATGGTATTTATTTTTCTTTTAAGACCGGATGAAATGTATTATTATAAATAAGATTTGGATCTATTTGGCAAAATGTAACAGATTTTAATTTCTATTTTTTTCATAACCTAACTTTATTAATAATTAAAATTATGAATTAAAACTAAAATTAATAATATGTCAAAAGCATTATAATTTAGTTATTCATTTATTTTAATAATTTTTAGAATTTCATTTTTTTGAACTTAAAATAAACAACAAAACTTATTTATATAAAATATATATTTCAAAATAATTTTTAATTAAAAATTTATTATAAATGTATTACATCTTAAATTATTTTAAAATCTACATAAACTATATTTTTCAAAATCCAAAAAGTCACAAAATTTGGAATTTAAAAAATAAACTTTTTTTTGCATCCTTAAATATAAACATTATTTTATATCAAAACAAAAAATATTTATTTATTTAATTTTAAATAAAAATGTTAACCTGGTGGTATTTACTAATTATAAGTGAAATATTAAAACAAAAATGATTTTAATACTATATTCAGTCAGTAATAACAATATAACCACATATACATTTCTACTGAAAAAAGGAAATAGAAACAAAAAAAAAATTTAATATTTTATTTAGTTAGTATTAAGAATATAACCACATATATTAAGACTCAAAAAGAGCAATACAGAAACGAAAAATAAAATCCCTAACGTAGCTCCTAACTGCCCTAATTTCACAATTCACTGGCTTGAACAGCTTTCACAGATATTCTTCTGGTAGTTGCTGTTCACCTACACTGCCAAAGGACATTAATCCTAAACTTTCGAAACTCTCAAAATCCATCCGTTAGAATTTATTTTTGATTTATTTCAGTATTATTAGACTAATACTGAAGATCACTATTTAAGCAGAAATAGTATTCACCCAAATTTGTTATTCATCAAAAATAAAAATTTATATTTAAATAAAAGGAAAAGTTCAGAAATTTACAGTCATGATCAGTGCTTATTTACAGCTGATGTTAAATTTGACATTATTGAATCATGTTCATCATCCAGTAGGTTTCTGAACAAGTATAACACTGGACAGTTTGTACATAAACACAAGTTCCCAATGGCGATTCTTCTTTCATCTTAGCCATACAATACCTTGGTTGTCACATGACTTCTAGGCTATGCATGCTTCGAGGGATGATTTGGCAAGCCATAACAAGCCTGGATCATTCCGCTTTAACACGATATAGGTTTCCACTTTACCAACTTCATCACAGATAACATCTTCACAAAATCCAACCAAATGCAGAATTTCCATTGCAGCTGGAATCATAAGAAGCCTTTCAAGAACATAATCCAAATAACATCTGCCAGCTATAGCAAGCAAACAAATATACCATCCTCAAACTGACATAATTTGAAGTCTCATTTCTGTAGTGGATATCATTCAACTTCAACTTTTGGGAAACAAAATAAGAAAGACAAACCTTTGTGATTGGTTACATTCTTCTGCATTAAAGAGTTGGCCTGCATTACAATTGAGACAATTTGATCAGAGGACTAAATAAGAATTTTGATGAGACAAGAAAAGATCCCAAATGTAGTAATAATCATGCCTTTCGAAGTCTCCTGAATTTCAGCTCATTAGGGTGTTCAATCACATTCCTACAACAGTTGGAATAATTCATGCTTCATTAATAGCAGGAGATGAGGAAAAGAAAAATCTAGAATCAGAGTATTAGCACAACGTTCTTGTACCTATGCTGGGGGATAAACATTTGTATATCAATAATTCAAAAAAGGATAAATAAGAATTCATACCTGATTATCTTCAAAAGAATTTGCATAACCATAGTTGCCTCAGGAGAATTAAGTTCAGATCTCAGTGTGTCCATGGCCTTCTGCAGACGGCCACAAACAGCAGTAACTGGGTCTTGGATTCTCTTAATTTCTTGATCATCTGGATCTGGTTCATCAACCAGCATATTTGATACTTTCTGAGAGGGCACTGAAGTATCATCACGATCAAGCTCTGACTGCACAATTACGTGTTCTTCACATTGATCAGGACCAGGTTCTATAGAAGCCTTATTAATGTGGGCTTCATCTCTTAAACCGTCCTCTCTAATTTCCAAATCAATTGGATGAGGTTCAAAAATGGTCTTCCTAAGCCCCACTTCATTGTTCAGGTTCCCCATCTCCTGCTGATTCATATGTAATTACAATAGAAAGAATTACATTTGAGATTCAGAATGATACAGAAAGGAAACTTGTCAATAGTGATAATCATACCTCACCAAGTGCCTCGAATTTCTTTACATCAGGGCATTTGATCACATTCCTGCCACCAATTGGAGGAAATTCAAACATTTACTGGCATCGAATAGCAGGAACTCAGTGAACAAGAATCTAGAGCATCCGGGAAATTTTTTTTGACAGTTGTAAAATACTCAAAACTTTCTGCAATGAGCTGTTATATAGTAATTCAAGGCTCCTTAATAGGATAATCTATTAAGGAGCTGTTCTAAACTTCAAGGCTCCTTGATATACATAGCCGACAAAAATAGAATAAACAATCAAGTTAGAAAAAGCATACCTGATTATCTTTAAAAGAGCTTGCAGGTCCACAATTGCTTTCACAGGTTTAATTTCAGCTCCCAGTGTCTCAATGACCTTCTGCAAATGATCACAAACAACAGAAATAGGATTTTCAACTCTCTGTATATCTAGATCATCTGGATCCGGCTCATCATCTTGGTCAGGTTCAGTGTTGGACTTGATAGACCCCATCCTCCTATACAAGTTCTCCTTTCCCTAATGGTGGAGAATTGTCATTATCATGTTCATTAATAAGTACTAAAGAAGGATTAAAAATGAAACTGGAGGAATCCCACAGAAAGCAATGATCATACCTCACAAAACCTCTTGGATTTTATCGAATTAGGGTGTTCAATCTCATTCCTGTCAGCAATGTGAAAAACTTTTAAGCATCCATAAATGCAGGAAACAAGCCAGAACATGAAAGAAAAAGTATCACAAAATTTTGGATATTTGTGCAATGTCAACTCTCACGAGGGCTCAATAATGCTCCTCAACATACTAAACAACATCAAATAAATGACATCACCAAGTTAGAAAAGCATACTTGATCTTCTTTAAGAGAGTTTCAAGATTCATAGTCGACTCTGTAATTTTAATTTCAGTTCTTAGTGTCTCAATGGCTTTCAGTAGGCGATCCCACACAGCAGGCAGAGACTCATAGCATCTCTGTCTTTCTACATCATCTGGATCTGGGTCATCAATTTGCATATTTGATGAATCCCACGAAGCAACAAGCCCATTATCAGCATTAGGATCTGAGTACTGAAATTTTGCATGACACTCATCTGAATCAAGTCCTTTAGAAGCCTTATTGATGTAAGCTTGGTCTCTCAATTTATCTGGCCTTGCTTCCATGTCATCTGGATCAGGTTCATCAATATCATAGCTGGGCTCCATCTTATTGCTCAGTTTCTCAATATCCAGATGGTAATTACCCTGAAAACCATCAGCATCAGGTTCATACATATTTTGATCAAAAGAATGTTCATTAGGGTCCGACTCATGATTAGGTCTCAAGCTTCTTTCAGTATTTTTATTTACTCTTACAGGCAAGGTTAAGCTAGAATCATCAGGATCAGGTTCTCCTAGCAATTCAGTTTCCATTGAATCATTCACAGGAGCATTTGCTAGACGCCGGCAAGCAGCTGCCACTGAAGCTTCACGAGCACTTGCTAACTGATCTAACATACTTCCCCCAAGCTTTTGAGAGACACTAATACTCTCTGCACCATAGAAAGTTTCAGTATCATGTTCAGGATGTTTGACTCTGCTCAAGTTATGTCCCCTTGATTTCGTCCAATCCAAACTAGCAGCTTCTTGGTTGAGCTGTGCCAGACATTTTAGAGAGAAGTAATTTAACTTCAACAAGGTTTATGGGATAACTGTACCTTCAAGCATAAAATAAACTCAAGACTTTACCTGTTTATCCAGAGAATAGAAGTTTGCATCATGCTCAGAATATACCATGTGAGCCTGAATGAGAAGAAAATTTCTTCATTTTCCAAAAGATTCACTAGTTTCATAAAAAGGAGGTATACTTAAATAAAATTAATTATTTTACGTATTCATTCTGATGGAAAAGAATGTGTTTCTTTGTAAAACCCTCTAATAACAAGTAAGGACAACAATAAGAGCATTTAATTGAGAATTCGATAGTTCATGTCAAAAAGGCATATCAAAAAGGATCAATTCTTTTGGACATACAAGTTCATGCAGAAGAGTTTTCTTTATGCTTTCATATTTTCGGAAGCCCTTGAGGTCATCAGTTCGAAGACGCAAAGATATCTCCTCTCCATGGTTCTGCAACAACAGCAATTAGAGTCGGCAAGAATACTATAACATTTATATAATCAAATACTTACTGCAGCTATACAAGCAAACTCTGCTACAAATTAGTAGCTACCTTGTTGTAACCAAGAATGCACTTGGGGCTCACACCTACATAACCAACTGGAGCCATCTCAGTCATGATACCTATACGCCAGCGATGCTTTGAAAGATAAACATTAAGAGGATGAGATACTTGAAGGATAAGGTATCCTTATTAAATAGAAAAGATTTGTCTAGTGTTACCTTGTTCATAATCGCAATAATTCCAGGATCTGCAGCAAGCATATGCATTCTTTTCAATGCCTCTGAAGCTGGAGGGTTCAACTGAAAAGAAGCAAGAACCCAGTATACAGTTAAAATTTGAAATTTACAATCAAGATGCCCTTTGCACCTTAAAACACATCTCTATTTTATAAATTAATGATATTTAATGCAATTTCAGCTGCTTTATGTACTCCGATGTGTCAGCACTCTAATGATAGGTATTACTGTTTTGTCATCATCCTCTATGTGCAAAAATTAGCTGTTCTGGCTAGAAGTTGCATGGAAATAGTCAATCTGATTAATTTAAGACCAACAGCAAACCTGTTACAGTGACGTTATCTAACCAGTTATCATTATGGACATGCAAATACTACCTATAGTAAATAAAGATTAAGCTTTGATACAAAGGCCAAGCTTGCCTAACACTCAAAAAAGTGGTGAATTAGTGCATACACAGGAGCCATTGTGAAAAATAATGAAATTTCATCCAGCTTCAATCCACATATATCGTTTAATCAATTACGGCTCTGTGCTCCTTTATGGAAAAAGATAGAAAATACAACAAACATGCCTCAACCCCAGGAATCTGAAGTGTGCGGAAATCACAAAATATATAAGGCCCTTGTGGAAGTTTTAATGTAGTTGGTCTATCTGATATTCTCTGTTTCATTCTCCTTTCTTCTTCATCAAATCCAGCAATTCGTTGATCAACCTTTGCATTTTCCAGAAGTTTATTAACCTCATCCACAGAAACTCCCATCATTCTGATAGACTTCCCCTGTTACAAAAGGAATATGCATAATTGGCATTGGATTCAAAAGAGAGAAGGTAGTTGTTTGCTTAGTATGTGGGACATCATCTTCATATATGCATAAACTAAGCTGAGCTGTAAGATTTGATGACAAGTCATGGGGAACACATGTCCTTCACCTAGGTCAAATAAAGACTAACCTTAATTATGATTCCATATATCAACTATGATAGTACCAGAATCCTTGGTGCAAGAATTTATCCTAAAAGCATTACAGAACTAATTAAATTCTTACTTGTACTAAGTCTTCTAGTACTGAGATGATTCATAAACACATGATTAAAGGGGCATGAAATGCATGCATGAGCATAGTATATTAAGCCCATTTTGTTCACATATGATAGATAAAAGCATCATGCGTCAGCATGCGGAAGACTAATGAGAAATCCTATACCACAGCAAATGCAACTAGAGCTATCATCAACTGTATTCGGCAAATTTTGGGGGCTACAAAAATAGCACCTCAGTTATTGAAGCCTCCTGCAAACTTAGTTTTGAGTGCTCTTCAGAAAAAGGAGACAGAAGTTTTGAAATTTTATTAGCAAATTGTGGGACAATTAGCTTCATGGTGTCTGCCTTGACACCAGTCAACCTCAGTAGTTCATCCCCTAGCTCTTTGATAGATGAATCAGATTCCATTTGCACAATATACTTGTTTCGCCTCCATGTAACTACTATGCTGAGGATGGATTTTATACTTTCCATGTTTTGCTGCAGAAAATTGAAATAACAAAGGAGAAATCAAAAAACCCATCAGTCAATATTCTCTGTCCACATTTGAATGCGTAAAGATATGCTTATATGAAAGAGTTAGGGCTCTATAACTTTACGCACACCCTGGAAACCTAAAAGCAATACCTTTGCTAACTACTTAATTTCCATTGTACACAATAACATACTTTTCTCTTCTGAAAATTGAATTTAATTATGAGACCCAAAAGCAAATTGCAATTCGAAACAAGACTGAAAAGTTAAATGAAGCCTGGAAACAAGAATTAACAGCAAAACTATAAGCCAACTAAAATCCACATTGAAATAAAGCTAACTAAGACTTGCTGACAGAAATCAAGCTACTTCTCAGCTTAAATCTATCAGTTACTAATCAGGTATCCAGAGTAGAATTAATAAAGGATGTCCTCTTAGAGGTTCTGTGAGGACATCTCCAGAAGAGTGAAAATTAAGGAAGACAGTCTCATGGAAGGAAAACGCAGTTGATGACTTCCAGGTTCAAGTTCCAATCAACCATTTCTATCCAAGTGCATCATCATCAGGAAAGTTCTGTCTGGTTTTTATCCCAATGCTAGCCTTGATATGCACCTTCTAAGCTAGGATAATTTCTCTTATACAATTTAGTTTTTTGGAGATGAAAGTGACACAATCTAGAAGCTTATCTTGGAATACTATGATTCTTCTCTTTCCACATAGCATAAATGCCACAACTGAAAGCGAGCATGAAGATATAAGAATCTTCTTTAGTCTGATTCCTCTGGTTCCTAGCCCATTCAACTATTTATGACCGTTCTACAGCTGAATGAAAGTTGTGATAGAGGCCTTGAATATGTTTCCATAAAGCAGAAGAGAATTGGCAATCAAAGAAAAGGTGATTAATGGATTATGAGGCAATATTGCAAAGTTGACAACTGAGATTTGGGCCCCTTGATTCTATCCTTTGTCTTAGCCTTTGTTTGACAAACAAGTCATAAGATAAAAGATACCTTCAGCAGGTTATATTTAGACAATATCAATTCAAACCAGCTAGCCATCTAGTTTTGTTTCCTAATAACTTACAAACAAGATTTCTTAGTGAAGCTTCTTGATTTGTACCTTAACCATATTATAGAACCAGATGAATTAGGATTTGAATGTTAATCTGGGAGGTCAGCTCTAATTGTGGAGAATCCTCTAATCTAGCAATTCTATCCCTATCCATTAATTATCTCCTTCACTTTGGCTTCATCAAGTAGCCTGTGTCTTATTGAATTTAGTTTTCGTCTTTTGTATAATGCACCCAGTTCCTTATAATTGTCATACCAAAACCAAATATCATGTCCACCATCTTGAATAATTGAATCTTTCACTCGAAGCAACTGATTAAGTGTCCAAGAGCTCTCATTCTTGATTTTCAAATTCCAAATACTAATGTCAGCTACATAGTTAGAATGCATCCAGTTAACTTTAATGGATTCTTTGTCAATGAATAGCCTCCATATCCTCTTGATAATGAGCATTTTATTCGTGTCTTTGATAGGTACAACTACAAGGCCTCCTCCCTCCTTTGTACGCCAAAGATCACATACTATTTAACCTTAGCTGCTGTTGTCTTATTCACATCTCATGATCAAAGAAAATTCTTGATAATTCTTTTAATGGCCTTAATTGGATTATTTAGGAGGATTAGATGAGATCTCCAATGGGTGTGCAACTTACTTAGGACTAAGAAAATGGGTTATAGCTTGCTTACAAAGAAGAGGAATATGTTTTGTGTAACTAGCAATATCCCGATCACAGGAATCTAGCTTACTGGTTAGAGTAGGATCCAACCTCATGATTTCATTGCAACTTCCAGCATTAAAAACTCTCATTGTTGGTCTCCAAGACTTACTCACAATTGAACTTGAAAAGAAAAAATATCCTCTTCATTAATTAAAGTCTTCTCCAGTCCATGTTTCTCCCATTTAGTCTTTGCCAGTAGCTACATTTAAGGAAAGATGACCTTTCAAGTTTCATCAATAAAATGGTGGCAAGAGCATTTGGTTCCCATCTACTTGCATTTGAGTAATGTAATTATGCTTCCTATATTCACTAAGGTCACTCACTACATTGCACCAAGTTCTGGCAACCGGTGTTTGGGATTCAGAGTTTAAGGCCAAACTAGGAAATGGAGGGGCTCCTTTCACTCCAGGCACAAGATTGATGAAAGAGATAGGAACTAGTTTGGAAAGGATCTCATTGACTGTTAAGGAGATTGAATTGAAAAGTGGAGTTTAAAGAAGGCTTGATCTGAGGCTCAAAAGGAGAAGTACCTACTTGGAGGGCTTGCCTGGAAGAAGTAAGACTAGGAGTAGAAATGGCAAAGGAGGGACTCAAGAGTGATGAAAAATGGAGGAGACAATACCAGAAGCAGAAAAGGAGATGTGCCAAGAGCTGAGGGAACAAGAATGAGGTAGGCAGCAAAACCACCTCCCGAAGAGGTGCTGGTTTCATTCCCGTTAGAGGGCCTTGGGGGGAAGAAGTCCCGCCCAAGTTAGTTAACTAAAAACTGGAAAAAAAAGGCTGAATTCTAGTGAGAAGGAAGAGGTTTCATGAGAATCAGAATATATTATACTTTGCTATTCAAAGCTAACTACTAAGAATTCCATAAAAATAACTGGACATTTTAAAGGATTAAAGCCTAACTGCCTTTATGTACTCAGTGAACTGACTTCTTTGTATAGATGAAGAGAACAAAAATACTATATTATAAGCAAAGAAATAAAAAGCCTGCACGCATCACAATTTAAAAGATATTGATCAAAGATTTATCTTTTGATGAAGAAATGGATCCAAATTCAAAGAAGGATCTCGTTATTTTCTTCCAACTTCTTTCCTCAGAATTAGAATTTATCTTCAAATTCAAAAACCAATCAAACTAAGAAGAAATAGAATTAGAGATGCACAAGAATCTTTACACTTTAATAGCGCACAGATGCCCGCAATTTCTTATCCTTAAAAACTCGAAACTTTCAGCCGAAATTCTGCACAAAAAACATCAACAATTTTAGAGCCGTTGAAATTCAAGAACCCTAATTACATTTAAGACGGAAACTCAAGTCGAAATGAAGGAAACCACAAGTAAAGACCAACAAAAAAGCAGTTTGCAAGCATCCAAACAGCCATCACATAGTGTTAATTTGGTTTCCGATCATTTCCTCAGTCAGGAAAACAATACTAAGTGCAAATAAATTGAAACCAGACTCAGAATCTAGAACATATTTCCATCTTTACCTCAACAACTATTGACGAATATGCTTTCTCTCCCGAGTATTTTCTTTTAAATCAGTTTATATAGGATAATGCTGCGCCTTTTTTTGGTTAGCTGCAATGGTATGCTAATGTGAACCGCGTGCACTTTTAATTACGTACGTGCTGTCGTCTTTGGCACAGAGAAATCGAGAAGCTTATTTTCTAACCGATCAGAGATCCTATAGGTAGGATTTATACAAATGTGTTAATCAAATTAAACATAATAGAGTTAAAATGCTCTTATGAAAATAGGGTGCTCGAACCCCTTCTTTAGACCGTAGATCCCTTTTTCTCTAGGCATATAGTTTGGTTTCTTATTATTAAGTTTTTATCATATTTTATGAGCATCTATTTATTCAATAAATAAGATCTATAAAAAAATAGATAGTTAAAACATAAGGTAAAAATAGGGTAATAAAATTAAAACATAAGGTCCTATTTTGTACAATAGATGAAATTAATTTAAATTAACCAACCGTACTTTTGCAAATCAAGATAATAGCTCTCTTAAGTGCAACGTTGTCGTTTGTATTCTTGTTGTAATTTTTTAACATTGTGTGCTCCGACATTGTCATTTATTGGTTTACCTTAGTATAAGGAGAGTTAAGCTATGCTCGATTAGGTGGTTATTAATAAAATAAAATGAAATGAAATATTATTCTAATTTTTAGGAAGATGGTTTATAATGAAATGAAATAGAATATAATGAAAGAGTAGAGTTTTAAATTATATCTCATTCTATCTTAACTAGTAAACATAAGTTATTTCTGATTTGGAAAATTTAGAATAGAATGTGGTCGGGTCGGCTACATTGGGTCTGAGCCCAATCGCAATAATCCACGGGCCGATCGGTCGGTTTCACACCCATCGATTAATCCGGGCCTGATCCACACATCAATGGCCCAACAATAGAGGAACGTCTCTCATGCAAGTACGTAAAGAGCTAAAACCTAGCTGAAAACCATATAAAAGGTATTATTCTCTCATAACAAAGGTACGCACAATCATTAACCTAGTTTTTCTCTGCGTTTATCAACCTCATCCTCACCAGAAAACTGACTTGAGCGTCGGAGGGGTTAATCGGGACACAACCCCCGACCAACCTTCTTTGTTTTGCAG
>JANITW010000009.1:7559213-7571130 GCA_027564335.1 Erythroxylum williamsii
GAGAGGTCGGTTTGGAGATCATATTTGGAGTATGAGCTCTTTTAGGATTTTTAAGCATAACTTGAGTTATACAACTCAGTTTGAGGTGATTCTTGTTGCTAAACAATGTTGAGGCTTAAGGCTACATTTTGTATGAATAAGTCAACTCATGATTTTAGATATTTATTGGCGTGTACTCGCCGCGATTGTTGAGTGACAGCTAATGACCCTGCAAGGTAATACGCACAGGGTTTCAGGACTCCGGAATTTGGGCTCTGGAAACGGGTCCAGTGGATAGGGTATTTTTAAGCAAGAGTAAGAGTGTTAAGTTATAAGCAGTTGGGATCCGGTCTCCAGATCGGGTTCCAACTCTTATAATGCATTTAGTATTTCATATTTGATATACTCAAGCCATATATCACATTCTTTAGATCTAAGTTTGGCATTCAACATTCAGTTGAGAACACATATTTTCATATTCACATACCTTTATAAAACACTTCCAATACATTCCTGAATATCAATCTCCTCAGAAAATTGATGGTCCAGATTTATCACAATCATATGAGTAGCAATTCAATAACTGGATTTTAAACAAAGCAACTAGATTATGGTGAGAGAATATCTAGATTGACTCATAGTATGCTCTAGAATAGCTATTGTCTTGACGATCCAACAATGTCTAGATGCAATCGGTCAATTTGTGCTTCTATATCATACAATACACACATATGTATACATTACTAACTTGTTTAATCAAATGAATACCCAATCATACACACATATACATGTTATGTTCAATACATGCTTAATTGAATTTCCTCGGGTATGTATCCTTATTCACAAATCTTACTCATTCATTCATTATAGTTTGTATATAATTTGTTTGCACTTAGGTTATACCTTAAGAAATCTCGATTACTCTAAATTCGTTCAATCATACATTTATTCATCACTTCTTAACATTCATACTCACACAACTTCCTAATTCTCCTTCAATCATACCTAATTTACATTGTTCATATCCTTTGATTCACACTTGTATTCACAAAAACACCATCATTTATTTAACAACTCATACTTTTCAAATTCATATACAATGATATCAAACAATCCATTCCTTAATTATAACATCAATTATCAACCTAAACTTATTGAACCCTTAATCAATCAATCAAACAACCTTCTAGGTTCATTTCAAACCTTAATCAAATCCAAATACACCAAAGTAAAGTAACTTATCCTTATTCAGTTCAATAATCATACAAAATATAGTTTTTCACTTCCCAAGCATTTCTCATGATCGTGGGTACCTTTCCATGATTATGGAAAGACAAAACGTAAACTTTTCTTCTCCAGGGCATTTCCCACGATCGTGGGTACCTTTCCACGATTATGGAAAGACAAAACGTAAACTTTTCTTCTCCAGGGCATTTCGCACAATCGTGGGAAGGAGCTCATGCTGCTTCCACGATTGTGGGATGGGTGATTAGACGATTCACCAATGTTTTCCTTCAATCTTTTTTCAAATTCTAACACCATCATACTAATCCATTGATCATACTTCAATTATACCTAAATTATACTTTATTTCCTCATCAATTTCATCTCCAAATTCCAACTCAAAATCATTCAATTGGCAACTCATAAATCATAGCCTTTAATGCATCACAATCAAAATAGAACTATTATTCATCTTCATACATATAAATTTATAACCCTAACTTGTCAATTTCAGGAACACCCCCAATACACCCATTTTTCTTCATAGTTACATCATCATTGACACTTCAAATCTCAACCTAAACCATCCATTTAATCCATTATTTTCAAGCATAAAAAATAAAACAGAAACCATACATTCATCCATCAAATTACAACACAACTTCAACATCAACCCTACATATCACTCATCTCAATTTAATCATCATAAATGTTTCTATTTTAACATGCCATAGAGATCAAAAATCACTTACTTGATTAGCCCTAATTCTACCTCAATCTTCAAGTTAACTTAATCTTCTAAAAAGCAAGGATACTCTAAGAACAAGATTCAATCCCAAAATAAAGGCTATAGAAAATTTGGAGTAGAAAAGTATGGAAATTTGGGGGGAAAAAAAACTCAAAATGTAAGGGTTATAGGTATGGGTCAGTGGCATGAGGAAGAAAGAAAAAGAAAGCATATGTTACTAATGTATGATTCATGTATGTATGCGAATATGATGCATGCAAATGAAATACACTTCATATATTCTAACATGATATAACTCATATGACTTCATTTAGCAGTTTAATTCCTAAGTGTAAAAATGGCCTATTATAGATTATGTTATACATTTTGTTGGATAGTCTATCACTTTACATTAGCTAAGGTCCTAGTATTACCTACATATTCATATCCCTTATTTTTTAATTACTCTTGTCGAGTTATTTAATAAAGTTTCTTTTGATTTAAAAAAGATAAAAAAAAATTAAAAACTGTATTTGTATGGTTGTCAAAAATTTTGGGAACAAGAAAACATCAAAATAGAAATAGAACCTCACGTTTCAGCGGGCTCTCAGTGGGAGAGTTGACACTTTAGAAATGCTTTATTGTATACTTGTTCTTTTTTTTTTGGTCTGAAACCAGAGTATCCACCGGTGGACTTAGTGACTAATCCCCTCGCTGATAGGAAGGCACTTCACAGGATGGGACAGCTGGCCCAAGTATTTAAGGCTGCTCCATACCTAAAGGTAAGGATCGAACCCCTGACCTTTGGTTAAGGGTGGATGAGTCCCTTGTCAGTCAACCACACCCCTTGGGTTATATATATACTTGTTCTTTGTTTCTTATTGTTTAGCTCGTTAAAGGTTTCTTTAAAAGAGATAGAGAGAAACAAATAGTACAAAATAAGATAAAAAGATGAAAAATACGGGATCAATCGAGTCTCATTACTACTATAATTTTAGGTATAGTTATTTTGAGTTATGTTATTACGGAATACTTCAATAGGGATTGTGTTATACATCTTGTTGGATAGTTTGTCACGTTACGTTAGTGAGGTCTTAGATTACCTACATCTCTTAATTTTTTTTAATTACTCTTGTAAAGTTATTTAATAAAGTTTCTTTTCATTAAGAAAAGATATAAACAAAATTAAAAACTATTTTTTGTATGTTTTTCAAAAATTTTGGAGACAAGAAAACATCAAAATAGACCTAGATTTTCAAATTTTAGAAATGCTTTATAATCTCAAACCTTGCGTTTAGGTAGAGCTCTCACCGGAAGTTGCTGTTTTAGAAATGCTTTACAGTAAACTTATTCTTTGTTTCTTATTGTTTAGCTCAGGAAAGGCTACTTCAGAAGAGAGAGAGAGAAACGAACGACACGGAATGAGAGAAGAAGACTGAAAATGCGAAACGGGTCCTACCCATCTGAGCTCAATGGACAGCAATTCAATTATTCAGGCATAACTCACAGAAACTCGCAACAGAAGGGTGAGTAGAGAAGATACCGTGCTAGTCAAGTCTATTCCTTTTTTCTTCTGAAAATTTCATGGGATCTTAATAAAATTCTACCTACCTCAATCAAATTCTAAAGCAACAGCAAAAGGGAAGGGTAAGGCTAGAAGCAAGAGAACAAATCAACGAAAGCTGACAGAACAGAGGCGACAAAAGAGAAGGAGGTTAAAAACGATAGCTGTAGCCATGAGCAGCTCATCACTAGTGTCCCATTACATGCATCTCTGTTTCTATACTGTCAACATCTGGTTCTGGATCTGCAACTGTAATCGATTCTGAATCTTGCGCAGGTGATGAATTTGGCGCTGGAATGGAAACTCTATTGACAACCTTGTATGTATCATCAAAATCGTCGTCGTCGTCATCTTGGGCGTTGCAACTCTGGGGGTTATTTGGGTCACCTACATCACCACAAGCAGCAGACGTTACCCTTATGAAGAGCGGGCAAACCAAAAGTGCAATGAGACAAATTCTGATAAACCCTTTTGACATTGCCATTGTTGACGGTGTTCTTTGTAGTTGGAGAAGGTGATATTAGCTAATTAGTCTCTGATCATAGTTGATGTACGTAGCCAGAGGCAGAGGGTGTTTTGATATGGTTCTTGTGGAGCTCGCGTGTTGTGATATAAAGATTGTTGTGATGATAGATTTACTATTAATAAGGAGTTGTGTGATTGTGGCAAGTGACATTCTAAAGCCGAGAATTTCGCATGGTCTAAGGCTGAATAGCCTGATGTGACATCCCTTTGCCTTTGACTTTGAGAGTAAGACTCGCATGGATCCTATTCCTCTTATTAAGGTTTTAAAATCTAGATCGGACATTGAATCGAAGATCTTATTAATTATTGGTTGAATTGATTTGACCGGTTCAACTACCGATCGAATCGACGTGACATCATAATTATACAATAATTATATTTAATTATATATAATATTAGTAATATTTAAAAAAATAAAAAAAATATATCAAATAACATTTAAAAAAAATAAAAATTTTATTAAACCAGTAATCAAACTGATCGAACCGGACCAGGTCGACCGATCAATTGATCAGTTTTTACCGATTCTCACTGATTTAATTAAGAACCGGTTTTTACGGATCACTCCGACCGAATAGTCGATAGGTCACCGATCGAATCGATCGGTCTGGTCTGAGCTTAAAACAATGCCTCTCATTAAACTGTTGCTAGCAGGCCTTTAGTTCACTCCAAATATACGTATTGCATCTTTCTAACCCCTAACAGGGGATTCAAATCTCAAAAACCAATTATCTTTAAAATAACATAATTCATTTAATATATTTTCAAAATTAGTGTTACTTTTACTAGAACAAGTAAAACGAGGCCAAATGAACAATTAGGAAACTAAACTACACTAAAAGCTCTGCCTAATTTGTCCATTCATGAATAGAACAAGTAAAATAAAGTGCGTCGCCTGGTAACAGTTTCCAACCATTTCAAAATAATTATCCAATGAAATGCTGGATATGGTCGAGGAATGAGTTGCCATATCGAAAGCGTTCCATTGTACATGTAACAAGCAGTTGATACATGTGAGTGCCTAACTTCTTAGGTGACCAACGGCATACATATAAGACACCAGGATTCTTCATTTTCTTTCATAGACTGAAAACCTAACTGAAATTAACCACCTCCTAAATTTACAAAATGCCTTGTAAAGTGTGTTTCACCTAGACCCACGACTACTCAAGCCAAAAAAAAAAAGGTTGTTTTTCCGAGCCATTCAGTTTTTTACATAGCATAGCATAGTAGACGCGGCTATCATGCTTGGAGTGAAAGTTGCAGAATTCCACTTCCCATCCTGTTCTTCCAAGTAGTTCATAACTTGTTTAGGAGGAGTCAGTAGTCTCATTACCTTTTCAGCACTAACAATCTGTTCTTCTTGGAGTGCCTTGTTATTCATTAGTTCCCTGCAGTGGAGCATAAATCTCAAGTCAGAAAAGTAAACAACGAAATCATTAAATTGAGCTCATGCAATTACCAAGTCAACATTCAATGAACCAGAAATACTGGAATTTTTGCTTTTCTTTCACACCCTGTTAATCACATACTAGAAGTAGGAAGAAAAATCACAACTTCATTGGCAAGCAGATCTTACATAAGCATAGAAGATAGATTCGTGGCTGTGCATCCTTGAAAAAGAGCTTCAGGAATTATAGCTGAATCCATGAGTATATTGGGAAGAGACATGTAGGGTATCTTTGCTTTATACTTAATTATCCATTCAGTCAAAAGATGGGCTCGATAAGCAACAACACAGGGTAAGCGTGCAAGCAGCAATTCCATAGCCACTGTTCCTGAAGTACATAATGCCACCTTGCTGGCCTGCAAGGCATTGAGTTCAATCCAGCAACAACAATGAAGTTTACACCTATCTAGCTCATGTTTTCCAAATCTACACACTAGGAATGGTAAATGAGAAGCTTTGTGTTTGGTACCCAGTTAGCAGGGTTCTCATAAAAAAAATGCCTAATTTAAGATCACAATCAAAACAGGAAACAATATAGCTATTTAGTTCCATCAGACATATGTGCCCAGGTACAGACTCTTGGGAGGCAGGGGAGACAAAATAGAAAAATGGGAAAATATAAGGTACTTATTTATAGTATCTGCTACAGCTGAATTTTACAGAAAAGGGAATCAGGTACAGTCAATGGCAATTAACTACACCAAAGCGATCTGGCAATGCGAATGAAACGTTCAACAAAGTTATTTTATCCTCTTTTGCATCTTCAGAATGGAATTTACAGGAACTGGGAAACACTGAATTAGATAAAGTTAGTACTCTCTAGGAATTTCATTCATAAACGGCTATAAACCTTTCTTTTTATTTGATTTAAATATATGAACGTTCATTACAGATAAAAATAAATAGGAGACTTACACTGAATGCACAGTATTTAAGATGTAGATTTCCTCCTGGAATCAATACTATTGGCCCAGGCCACTTTTGAGTGACTTCATTTATATAGTTCTCCACATGCTGATTGGGAGCCACGTGAATGACTGTCAACAATTTGGGGAAGGATTCTTTTATCAGCTCTATAGTCTTGGTAAAAATGGAAAGCATCCGGCTAACTTCTTGTAATCGGCTTCCAGGGAGCAAGGATATGACTGTGGCATCTACCAAATGCAAACTTGAAGTGTCAATACATAATATATGCACCAAAGAGCTCTTTTCTACATATAATAAAGATTTAAGACATAAGAAGTTTAATCACTGAGATCTAGGGTGATTGTTCCTATTAATCAAGCTCCTTAAGTACTCATTAGTAGAACTATAACATTAAGCATTGTCTGATTGATAAAAATATTTATACTTATCAAAGGAAATCAAACCATGCCTCACATTTCACATTACCTGTAGGCACTGCATATTTACTTCTAAAATATTCACAATCCTTCTGTATCCTCCATCCATGTGGCTGCTTTCCCTAAATACGATACACAAATGGGTTAATAAGTATTAGCATCAACGAAAAACACAAAGAACTGAGTAATTTCAAAGAGTATGTAACTATGCATACCTGTACTGTGAAAAAAAATATATACAAGCAACGAAAAGAAAAATTAAGAAAAACGCATGACTATTAAAGGGCTTGCGTTTATCTATAAATTACTCTACAATAAAAGAAAAGTTTTGATGTTGATTTTAACACTTCTTATTCTCTAGGACTCCCCATGTAGGTGGAGTGCCTGCCTAGCCTGTTGTAAGTATATAAAATCCACTAGATGATTGATCACTAGATTGAACATATAGTCCTCGCTATAATTTCCCCCAGACAAGCTGACAGTCAATTTCAAATATGATTTGTACATTAATGGGCATTAGATTGGTTAAATTTTGAATGGCTACTTCTTATATCCAACAACTATACCAAAAAAGTTTTCTAGAGCAACCAAATCTTTTATAAAAACAAACTCACTTAAGCTTGAAGAATAAGTCTTTCTTAGGAACATTATGCATCTGTAGATCAAACATACAAAAACTACTAATCAATTACCAAAAGTTGTTAAAAGACAAATACATACCGAGTTCAACTCTAAAACATCTTCTAAAATGGGGTGGCCGACAAAGGTTGCATCCACCCCATTTGATTTACAAACTGTGTCCTCATTTGGAAGTATACAGAAAATATGATCTACAAAATTTGCAAGGCCTCTAAGTCTCGCTTCCCCACCTTTCCATGCCCAAAATGAAGGTGCCACATAATGGTAGTGTACTGGGTAATTCTTTCCTTGTTGATTGCATCTAGCTGCAAAAACCATTTCTCCAGTTTTCCTACCAGTGGGCTTTTGCATAAGTGATGCAAGCAGAGATGATAATACAAAGAGGGCAGTTCACATTACCTCGTAACTGCTTTAGAAGACGAAAAGAAAAGCCCTTGGAATCCACTGTCACAACAACATGAGGTTGAAAACAAAAGACATACTCAATTGATTTTTTCAACTTAACCTGACATTTAAAAGATATTGTTTAATTAGATTTGATTCATTGAAGAAAGTATGATAATTCACCCTATATACTCACCCTAAAATTATTCAAATGGGGTAACAGCTCCCATATTCCCATCACAGCAATATCTTCAATAGGAAAAAGAGATTCCAATCCTTCCTTAGCCATCATTGACCTTATGCACATACAAATATAATTTTAAAGAAAGCATATTCTAGATCCACATATTTGTAAAATTTCTGCAAATTAAGTAGAAACAACAATCACTTGTACTCCTAACGATACTCAAATCTGTAGAGCACATAACCTTCAGAAGAAAGAAAGAACAGATGAAGGTGTTTAACCAATATATTATCAGCAAAAAGGGCAAGCATTAGATCATGATCTTTACCTGTTTACATGCCATCTACGTCTAGAGATTAACTTACTAGATTAAACAATTTTTATGTTTCCTAGAAGACACTATGCCCTTAAAGCAGGGGTTGTAAAGTTGAACCCAGGAACTCTTGCCACCTAGAAGGGGGTGCCTACCACTTGGCTTCATACTCATCCTCTGAAAATCATTAACTACAATGGGGAAATTTTCAAGTGTTTTTAAGTGCAGAGACAGTTGTTTACCCCCCAACACCTGAAAAGCGAACAGGAACAGGGCAGAGCTTTTTCAAGGAGGCCATAAGACGAGACCCAATAGTGTCGCCCGAAACCTCTCCAGCAACCACGAACACACGTAGTTCCCCATCTTCAACAGCCTTATCTACTAATGGTCTGCTACCAACAGATAAATACCTACTGGGTAAAATAGGCAAGCGCAAAACAACATCATCTTTTAAATTCCTCACGATTCTCGGCAGCACTCCAGCCATTTGCTGATCATCACAAGCACAAAGCATGACAATCACAAGTAATCCTAATCTAATCATAGGAAAAGGCGTGCATAATTGGGATGAAACCACATGCATATATCAAAATAACAAGCATTGCTTCGACAGTCTCAAGTCAACTAAAGCCCAGTTGAACAAGTAAAAGCAAGCAAAGCAATTTGTAAATAAACCCTGTTCTTCAATATATGAGAAAAAGAGAGTAGACACAAAAAAAAAAAAAAATCAAGGTTTGTTGGACATATGAGTTCGCGTACCTTTTTTATTTAGTTAGGACCAGTGTGCATGGAACTGCTAATGTGAAGCGCCTTTGCAGTCTCTTTCTCCTCAGTTCGCGCTGGTCATTAACGCTCTTGGCCGCCGCTATTACCGATCTACCCATCCCTGCGGATAGTCTGTCCGCCTCCTACATCTGTATTACTCATTCTGTCCAGAGGAAATGCTACGTGGTACGAGTAATCAAAATCAATTTGGTTTAATTCATACGAGCAGCTCGATTAAATAATTAATGGTAACAAAATTTTAAACTTAATTCTAGAATAAATTCTGTACTTTGCATGCCTATGAATAAGGTTGGAAATTTATGAAAACCGAATTTTAAAAATAATAACAATCATAACATTATAGTAGATGTCTCACTAATATTCAAGGTTTTGGAAAGCTTAAAATTATGCAGTTTTATCCTTTATTTATAAAGAGATTATTTTCTAAAAAATAAAAATAATAAACTAATAATTAAAAATAAAAAAATAAAATAAAATAGATGTAAAAGATATTAAGAATAAATAAATAAATATGTAGAAGAAAAATATAAAAATAAGTACTAAAACAAATAATGCAATAAATATAGAATAAGATTGAGAATAAAATAAAAGATAAAGTAAGTAAATAAATATATAAACAAGAAAGTAGACAAACAAATAAATAAAGTTATTATAAGAAAATATTTAGATTAACTAAGGAAATGTTTACGCTAAATAATTAGAAAAGACTACACATTAAATATTTAGCCTAAATGTAAGAAATAAGACTCAAAAGAAAAAGTTTAAAAGACTTAATAAGAAAAAGAATGACCTTTAAATGTAAAATCTTTTACTCGTATCCTAATTATACTGGCCACTTGAATCAATATTTAATTCAAGCAAGTCAATAGCAGTATCTAGCAATACATCATGACTCTCAACTGACCAAAAAGTCATTGGTTTAACTACCAACCCTTCTATAAGCAATGATACCATGCAATTAGTCCTTTCACCATCTATAACCCACTTAGTTCAGAGTATGGTTAAAGTGTTAATTTCCACTAGACTGACTATGTCACATCTAGTCCAAGTGTTATTATATCTTGTCCTAAGGATCTCATTATCATTAAAGACTCTCTTTATGACACATATCTACTCTAGCTAGAGACTTCCGAATAATGACCTCAACAAGAAGTTGTGGATATCATCTCCTTCTATTAAGAGTGACGAATTCTTTATTGACTACTCAATTACCTCCAAATGCCTTAAATTGTACTCAATCACCATCTTATGAGTAACCCCTGAAAAGAACCGATGAATGGAGTCAAAATACAAAATTAATATCTAAGATATCTTTGAACACCTCAAGTTAAAGAATACTTGCACCATTGTTATGATGAGACTATCATTGACATTAGAATAGAATATTCATATGATTGTTTCATAGTAGATCAATCCAATTACTTACTACCCTCAGTAAACTTCCACTTGTTAACTATAAACAACTATATATATCCACAATTTATTTTCAAAAACCATCTGCTCAAGCTGATAATCATCTCGATATCATCCATACATAATTCATATTTCCTTAACATCAAAGGAATAAAGTTTTACAAATCATTAGTGGCATTTCAAACCTCAATATATCATCTTCTCAAAGTCTCAAATTACAAAGATTCTTAAACAAATAAATTTGGTATGTAACTAAAACAATTTGCTTTCCCAAAACCAACTCAAAATACAAAATAAGCAAATTTGGAGAAATTCCCTTAGACTCTTGATCATTTGATCTCTTATCTATCACCTGAAGATGGGATGAAAAAGGAGGTGAGCTTGAAAGCTAGTAGGTAACAATTTATAACAGAACAATAAGCAAAATCTTTGAAAACATTCACTTGTCTTAAAAAAAATTCTCATTGAGTTCATAAAACACATGTTTCACATTATGTAGTCAAATTCTCAAACTACAAAATATGAATGCATCAAACTTATTCACATATGATAAGCATATAAGCACATTAGAATAGTTTGGGTAGATTTAAGACGGAACGCACTACACATTTCCCATAAAGGTCTTGTGCAGCCGTGAACAAAACGTACTAACGCAATCCCACATAATGATTTTACGTAGCCTTGAACTTTTGGAAGTTCATGAAGTAGCTCCATGTCACTAGCAGGCAAGCGGGAGAAGCCTTTTATCAAAGTGCACTTGACTTAACTTAGGGGACCACTACAAACCCACATAATCATGTATTTCACATCTTGTAAATATATTGCCCAAAATGACAAATTTTCGAATCTTGACTTTTCATAGACATGAGATATTTCGAAAATATGATTTTTTTCAAAAAAATCACTTTCAAGCCTTTTCATAAATCATTACACAATTCGTAAAGCCACATATTGAAATTTATCAAATCATTCAAAAGTAATAAATGCAATACTTATGATGAAATTGAAATCATTAAACTTCTTTGATTCAAAGAAAACAGTAGTGGCTTATTTACTCTATTATAAACATGTATCCATCTTGATTTCCTTGCTTAAAGACTTGATCAAAATATCTTTACTCTTGCTTCTCTTACCTTTCTTGATTTCCTTTTACAATAACAAAAATCCTACTCAATAGGGTTTTCAATTGAGCCTTCACCTTAATTATTTATCCTCTTCGTTGTATCTACCATAAGGCAAGTTAAGCATTTTAAATGTGTATGATTAGGTTTGGAGAATAATTGTTTGAATAAGTGTGGGGGAATCATAAGATATAGTTGGTTTTTGAGTTAGGAATGGGTATGGTTGTAATAATTTTTATCTCTCCTCTACATTTTACCTCTTCTA
>JANITW010000009.1:7657075-7667954 GCA_027564335.1 Erythroxylum williamsii
ATCAGAAACACAATTCAATGCCGGGAAAAAGTCATGAATGCATGTACCTATATGTGCATGTGCCAATTGACTCATGGTCTCCAAAATCAAAGGTCAAATGAATGCTCAATCTATAATATGCGGTAAAATCCTAACCTGTCTCAAGTTACCAATATAACCTTCCCATCGATGACGGGATGTTACAAGTTCAATCTTCTAACACACTAGAAGTTCGTAGGCCAAGTAGGATTCATCATGTTCTAGAGAGATATGGATTTCTCATAAGTGACACAATGATGTATTGCTCATAGAAGACGATGAGCCCACTATCTATGAAGAAGTTCTGAAGAGTTCATAATCTAAAAAATGGCTTCAAGCTATGAAATTTGAAATGGATTTTATGTATGAAAACTAAGTATGAAATTTGGTTAACCCACCCAAAGGGATAAAACCTATAGGGTGTAAATGAGTTTTTAAGAAGAAAATTGTGATGGAGGGTAATGTAGTTACCTATAAACCTAGGCTTGTAGCTAAAGGTTATCATCAAAGACAAGGAGTTGACTATGATGAAACATTTAGCCCGATAGCCATGTTTAAATTCATTAGGATAGTCCTAACCATTGTTGTTCATTATGATTATGAGATATGACAAATGGATGTGAAAATAACTTTGCTTAATGGAAACCTAATCGAGGATGTGCACATGACACAACCCGATGT
Organism: Erythroxylum williamsii; assembly: GCA_027564335.1. Lineage (NCBI taxonomy): Eukaryota > Viridiplantae > Streptophyta > Magnoliopsida > Malpighiales > Erythroxylaceae > Erythroxylum > Erythroxylum williamsii. The sequence continues at coordinate 7,657,775 of JANITW010000009.1, forward strand.
TTTTATATTCAATGATGGCAAAAAGATATGCAAGCTTCAAAAATCTATTTATAGATTGAAACAAGCATCTAGGAGTTGGAATATTCGATTTGATGAGACAATCAAAGAGTTTGGTTTCCCATAAAATCCGGATAAACCTTGTGCATATAAGAAGGTTAGTGAGAGTGCAATCGTATTCCTTGCTCCATATATAGATGACATACTACTAATAGGAAACTATGTCTTAGCTTTATAATCAGTCAACATTTGGTTGTCCAAGAATTTTTCCATGAAAGACCTTGGAGATGCAACTCATATTTTGGTTATAAGAATCTATAGAGATAAATATGAAAATTTTCTTGTTCTTTCTCAGTCTACATCCATAGACAAGATGTTAAAGAGATTTAGTATGGAGCTGTCCAAGAGAGGTTATCTTCTTATGATGCATAGGATTACATTCTTAAAACCTATTTGTTTAAAGAAACAAGATAAGAGGACTCATATGAACTTGATCCCTTACACTTTGGCTATAGGATTAATCATGTGTGCTATGTTATTTATGAGACTCGATGTATCGTATGCTTTAAGTGTTACAAGAAGATACTAGTCAGATCCTGGAGAGAGTCATTGGGTGTCTGTCAAGAATATCCTTAAGTACTTGAGAAGAACTAAGGATGTATTCTTAGTATATAGAGAAGGATATCTTGTTGTGAGTAGGTGTACAGATGCCAATTTCCAATCTGACAGGGATGACTCTAGATCCTAGTCAAGATATATTTTTGCACCAAATTGTGAAGCAGTAAGTTGGAAGAGTTTCAAACAAAAGACAACTGCAAATTCAACAACTGAAGTAGAATACATTGTCATTTTCAGAAGTAACAAAGGAAGTAGCTTGGATCAAGAAGTTAATAATGGAACTTAAAGTCGTTCCTAACATTGTTGACCCAGTACAATTGTATTGTGACAACAATGGTGTCATAGCGCAAGCAAAGGAACCAAGGTCTCATCAAAAATTCAAATATATACTCAGGCAATACCATTTGATTAGAGAAATCATTAGTAGCAATGATGTCAATATAAAGAGAGTGCCACTGATCAGAATATTGTTGATCCTTTGACTAAGCCAATTCCTAAAAGAGATGAATTTCAAGTACTCACCTATGCTATTAAATACAAAGGGAAGTGGGAGTTTACTAGAGAAGTGCCCTAAAGGCAATCGACTTTAACATTTACTTTACAAATTTTTTTACTAATAAAAATGTTTTTTCGTTAATTTGATGTTCATGCTCTTTATGAATTGATAGTGATCTTAAATCGATTTAATGAAGTCCTTGATATATTATATAACGTGAAGGAAATCTTGATGAGATCATGATAATGAGATACCTATTGTATAATTATGTTGGTATCTAAATTACTGTTAGTCATAGGATTAATAAGATAGGATATTACGAATCTGGATAGACTGACGCATGTTATACTCCTTGATTAGATCAAGTAGTGGATCTTATAAGTTGTAAGCATGAGTTGTTTAGAGTTAACAGATGCTTGCTAAGAGTAGCAAGTACATTGGATGACTTGCCATGAGACAATTATATGAAAATCTATTCTAGTGTCAATAATAGTCTCATCATAACAATAGTGTAAATATCCCTATTTTAGTTTCAATAATAGTCTCATCATAACAATAATGCAAATATCCTTATACTTGAGATGCTCAAGGATATCTTAGATACTAATCTTGTACATTGACTCCATTCTTCGTTTCCTTTTAGAGATTGTTCATAAGGTAGTGATTAGGTATAGCTTAAGGTATTCGAAAGCCAATAAAGGATTCACTACTCCTAATAAAAGGAGATGATAACCATGGCCTCTTATTGAAGTCATTACTCTTGAATCTCTGGCCATAGTGGAAATGTCATGAAGATATTCTTCTGTGACATATTTAATTGAGTGATGAGCCACGGGGACAAGAACTAACATCACTTAGGCTAGATGTGACGTGCTTAGTCTAGTAGGAGTTGGCATTTTAACCATACTCTGAATCGAGTGGGCTATAGATGGTGAAAGGATGAATTGCATAGGAACATTGTTTATAGAACGGTTTGTAGTCAAACTACTGACTTTTTGGTCAACTGAGGATCATGATATGTTGCTAGATACCGCTCATGACTTGTTTGAATTAAGTGTTAATTCATGTGGCCAACATAACCAAATGACCAACATAACACGCATTGAAGATGCAAAGAATGAGTAAAATGGTTTTAGATGGGGATCTAAGATATGAGAGATGCATGACTAAGCTACACAAGTGTGGTAGTTTAGGGTCATTTCATTGTGAATCATATGAAGCATGTGAATCTCATTTATTAAACAAGATGATAAAATTACCCTTTAAAGAAGGGGTGGAAGTTTCATGCTAAATTGAGTGGGATTAAAAGCACTTAATTCCTACTAACTCTCCATTGATATTGGGGGTTAGAGGAAGGACAAAGGGTGTAAGAAATATCAATTTTCATGCAAGTGTTAAGTGAAAACAAGAGACTTTTTGGTGAAGTGTTCATCATCTTCTCTCACTCCCTACAAACACTCTCTCAAAGAATACATCACAAGTTTAGCACTTTATGTGTGTTCTAACCATCCTTCCTAAGAGGTTTTAGGCTTCACTCTTCGTGTGGATATCATTAAAGAGGTTCTCCATTGGTCGTTATGGTTTACCACAACCCGAAAAGGTGAAAATAACAAAGAACAAAAGAGATTGTAAGGTACACATATTAAGTTCATATTTTGTTAAAGTTACATGTAATGGTACTAGAAAGTTCTTAGATTTTTGGGTTTTATTTTATATTTCCATTGTTGTTTTCAATTTTTGATGCATGTGATGCAAGATCAAAACCTAAAAGTTTCAATCTATGATTTCATATAATTGAGATTGAGAAATCATATTACACGAATAAGTTTACCATAATTGAAAAAAGTTGTATATAAACCTAAAGATAGGTTGAAATAAATCCTATATATTAGGATCAAACATAATAGTCAAATTTATGAATCAATTAACGCAATCCTAAGGATTTTAACTAGAAATAGATTTTAGTTAATCAATTAAGGATTATTCATTAATAGACTTTAGAAAGACATTAATATATTCTATGATCTAGTTCCTGTGGGATCGACATTCAATATTCACAATCACTATAATATAGTGTGATAGGTGCTCTATCATTTGAGATCTATAGGGTAGGGATTCTGGTTATTAAATTTTTCATGCCATTTTCAAATATTGTAATTTTAGGAAAACCTTATTCTTATTAATCTAGACCTTATTTATTTTTTACTTTTTTACTTTAAAATTATTTAATTATCTTATTGAATCTTTAGTTTTTTTATTTCTACAAGTATTTGGGTTAGTTTATGACCAAAGGAGATATGTCTTACTTAGTTGATGAAGATCCAAAAATTGAGAGGAAACTTATAAAAATCTTTAAAGGACCTTATTTAGAGATGTAGATCTAGATTAATAGATAGAGTATATGGAATGTTAGATTGATATTGAAGGATTAGACAATATGATATACCAACCAAGGATGATGTTTGATTATACTAGGCCAAAATTGACAAGAATGGAGTCAAACATTGTGAGACCTACTATTATTATCAACGTTAAACTCAACTCCATAATTAAAGATGGCTCCTCGAATTTTCCTCAGAATCTAGGGCATCTTCAACCTACTTACCCACCCAGCGTCTCCTGATTCCTTCTACTAACAGAGTCAACTTATCCTTAAACTAAACAACAAAGCCACTAAAGATTTGTTAAGAAGTAGAAAACTGAAGGTTATGGCATAGGCCCATATAGAGCAAGGATTTGACTCTAAGAATATCATTTATATTGTGGTTATCAATCCAAAATAGACTTAATACAATAAATAAATGTTATATCTACAAATGGACAAAATTGTTGGATCAAAAACAATAGCATGCAAGATTTGACTAAAATGGTAGATTTCAAAACTTTTTTGAAAATCAAAACGCAGTGGAAACAATATAACCAAATCAACATATTTCAGTCATACATCATACGATATAAGGACAATAAACATAATATATGGAAATTATACCGACTCTTTGCTACAGCTTTGACTCCTCACTTTTGTATCCTCTAATTGTCAATGTATCATCTCCTTGTTATTGTATCCTCGACCAATCTGATCTACCACTTATTCTCCTTGTATAACTTGGTTAACAAGATACTTTGGTAAGAAAGGAGAAGAAATCTTGACGAGATTTTCCTTAGTTGAAAGAAGCCAAAAATGAGACTCTTCTCATTCAAGTTTAAGCTAGGCTATACAAGAGAGGATATAGTAAGTCAAAATGCAAGAACACTCCTTTTCTCTTTCTCAATTTCAGTTAACATGAAAGAAAAAAGTGATGTGCATCTAATGCATCACTTCATTCTTTAATCAATCATAAAGAAGCTTCTCATTTGTTTAAGATGGTTATATGAAAAGACAAATAACTTAAATGAGACCCTCTCGTTTTTAGTTATGAAATGAAAGAAGGGAGAGAGTACATCAAATGCACCTCTTCCTTCTTTAATCAAATTAATGCTAAAATGTTACATTACATGCCATCATTAAAAGATAACCATTAAATCATTTAATGATAAGATCATTACTCCATTTAATGATGACGAAGTATGATAAAAACCATCTTAAATTTAACAATTCAATGTTAAATATGTAGCTATAAAACTAAAATTTTCCTTTCCTTTTTCTTAAATAACTTTGTTTTAATTTAATTAATCTAATTAATCAAATCAAACTAACAACCCAATAAATATTTATTTAGGCTTCTAATTAACGATTAATTAGTATAAGCCCAACATTCAATCATAGGCTTTAAAACCTCTATTTATATTTCTTACTTTGCTTGATAAGCTTCCTAGAAGCCAAATGGGAAATCTAATTGAACTTATATAATTTAAGCTCCAATAAGCCCAAAATTATTTTAATCTCATTATAATTAATTCCAACTTATTATCCAAATTCTATTCCACTAAAAACGATTATTTGAACTCTTTAATTACTAAATATTATGAGAACACAAGTTTCAAATAAGATGTCTAATTGTAAACTTTATTATGAACCATATTATAGCCATCTGCATAATAAAGGCAAAATTATCATTTTGCATTTATATTGGCTAGATCTCCCATTTTACTTTATATGGTGATTAATACATAAGAACTCATCTTGGTGTTGAGACTTGATAGATAGCTAGTCCATCAAACCACTGGTACCAGTTTAATCATCAATCTCTGTAAAACATCTAGAAGTGATAATATCACTATAAACTCTTTATTTGAGTGAATGTTCCCTAATACATATTTCAATTAATAATTCCAACATGTAGACACTAGATTGATACTCTGTAAAAATCCATTATAATCATATCAAGAATTATAATGAAACACTTATGAGTTCACTGCTCATTAAGATTGTGGTTCATAATAAACAAATGTTAAAGTGTATGTTTAAGATTAAAGTAACAACCTACTTTATTCTTTAAAAACATACATGATTCTAGATTCATTTAATAGTGCCATTATTGATAGTCAACTATTATCATAATATGAAACTCATCATTCCTTTGAAGTAAACTCCTTTACTTATATGGAGATAAATTGTAACACTACAATCTAAACCATAATCGAGTGACAAACTTGATTATTCAACTGTGAATCAACTCAGTTATATTATAACAATATACTTGTTTCCCACTCATCTCCATGTATATGTATATTACTGACAAAAGAATGTTAATACCTTATGACTAGTTATATAATGCCCATACAAATAAAACCAAATTCTTTTGTTTCATTAATAATAAATACTTTCATTACAAAAGTAACTAAAATAAGATTAAGTTATATGTAAATACATTTAATTTTCAAGGCACTATATTTACATAACTCCAATAATCTCCCACTTGCCCTAAAGCAAGTTTGACAAATCCCTCATTCCTATCCCTGCTAAGTGACTCTCAAAACTCTTTTAAGATAGTGTCTTCATAAATGGATTAGTAAGGTTTTGCTTTGTGGGAATCTTTATCACTTTCACCTCACGATGTATTATTATCTTCCTTATAAGATGACACTTTCACTCATTGTGCTTGGCGGCTTTACGATTATGAGGTTCTTTAGAATTAGTCAATGCCTCACTATTATCATAGTAAAGAGTAATGGCCTTTTTTTACCTCAAAAATTACCTCCAAATCATTTAGGAACTTACGGAGCCAGACTGTTTCCTTTGCTAATTCAAAGGCAACAACATACTCAGCCTCCATAGTAGAATCAACAACACAAGGTTGCTTGACACTCCTCTATACTATGGCTCCACCTCCCAAAATAAATATAGAACTAGCAGTTGATTTCCTTGAATCAACATCTGATTGGAAATCAAAATTTGTATATCCTATCGGAATAAGGTTACTTCCAGAATTAACAAGCATTAAGTTCTCCGTCCGATGAAGATACTTTAGTATGCACTTAACCGCAATCTAATGCTCCATTCCTGGATTGGATTAGAATCTACTTACTAGTCCCACTGCATAATAGATATCTGGTCTAGTACAAAGCATAACATACATTAAACTCTGAACTATTGAAGCATAAAAAATGTTATGCACGCGTTTGACCTCCTCTTGGGTCTTAGGTGCGTGCTCCTTTGAAAGTTTGATTCCATGTCTAGTAGGTGTAAAACCCCTATTGCAATCTTGCATGACAAACTTATTGAGCATGTTATCAATGTAGGTTATTTGAGATAAGGCTATCAGTTTGTTCTTATAATCCCTTATAAGCTTGATCCTTAGAACATAATCATTCATTGAGAATTGTTCGTTCAACCATCCCTTAACTGTAGATAACATTCCCACATCATTCCCAATGAGCAGAATGTCATCAACATATAGGATTAGGAAAAAAACTTACCTTCTTGTACCCTTTTATAGACACAAGGTTCATCTGGGTTTTGTATGAGCCTATAGGTTTTGATAGACTTATCAAACCTAATGTTCCAAGACCTAGATGCTTGCTTAAGTCCAAAAATGGATCTCTACAATTTGCATACTTTATGTTTATTACCTGGCTCAACGAATCCTTCTGATTGGGTCACAAAAATGGTCTCCTTAAGACCCGATTAAGAAATGTGATCATAACATCCATTTGTCATATTTCATAATTGAAATAGGTTGCAATGGCCAAAAGAATTGTGATGGACTTAAGCATGGCAACTGGAGAAAAAGTCTCCTCACAATCTATACCCTCTTTTTGAGTATAGCCCTTAACTACCAATCTAGCTTTAAAGTCTCTACCTTTCTATTATATCCTCTCTTCCATTTGAAGATCCATTTACACCCTATGATTTTTACACTTGGTGGTAGATGTACAAGGATCCAAACTTCATTGGGGTATATGGAATCTATTTTCGATTCCATTCCAGTGAGCCATTTTTTTGCTTCAACATTATTAATACCTGTCTAGTTGTCTCACAATCCTCACACTATGTCTAGGTACTACTTAATGTTGAGGCTACTCTTCTAATTTAACTCTTGAATCCATTTTGACATCTTGTTCTGCTATATCCAAATCAATTCTTGGTTTAAATGATATAGCTAACTCCTTGAGTACCACTTTACTTCTTCCTTTTTGATGTCTCACAACTTCTTCCTCCAAGAAGGTTGCATTTGTTGACACAAATACCTTCCTATCTTGGGGACTGTAAAAATAGTACCCTCATGTACCTGTAGGATACCCTACAAACAAACATACTTTTGACATTAATTCCATCTTTATGGATTCAGGCCTTTGAACATGAGCTAGGCAACTGCAAGTCCTTAAGTGCCATAATGAAGGCACTTGGCTAGTCCATAACTCTCTAGGTGTTCTAGGCACTTATTTGGATGAAACAAAGTTAAGAAGATAAGTTGTCATTTGTATGGCATATCCCCAGAAATTCTGGAAGGCTAGCACAGGACATCATTGATCTTACCATTTTCAATAGAGTCCTATTCCTCCTCTCAACTACACCATTCTATTGAGGTATTTGAGGAGCTGACAAGTTGGAAATAATTCCATTGTCAATTAGAAATTGTTGGAACCCTTTAGATAAGTACTCACCAGCTTGATGTGATTAAAGTTGTTTTAATGATTTAACTACCTACTTCTCAGCTTCAGCTTTGAACTCTTTGAACTTTTCAAATGACTCACTGTTTTTATGCATTAAATACAAATATCCATGTCTAGAGCAATCATCTATAATTGTTATTAAGTATTCATAACCTCTTCTAGCTTGTACATTCATGCGCTCACACACATTAGTGTGTACTAGGTCAAATGTGGATTTAGATATGCTCCCTTTGGAAGGAAATGAGGCCTTAGTCATTTTTCCATTAATATAAGATTCACATGTGGGTAATGAATTATTATCTAAACCCACAATGATCCTATCCTTCACTAACCTTGTTGGGACCTAATCTCGAAATCGGACCCCAACCAGAAAACGGGCGAACGAAAAATGAAAACGAAGGAATTCAAATACGAAAGAATGGAACATAGGGAAAAAGTCAAAGTATACAAATCGGATCGAAGGCGAAAAGAATCGAAAGCAAATCAAAAACGAATCGTATCAAAAAATCGGATAACAAAGTGTGGAATCGAAAGCAAATCGAATAAAAAATGGAACAAAAACTTAACCCGACATCCGAACATAAATATCTTAGACACAAAACAACTTGTCGCGTTGGAAACCTTAGACTAATCCAATATGAATCCGGTATAAATTTTTTTCTTTCTTTTATTTTCATTCCTTTCAACTTTATTCCATCTTATACAAATCAAAAACAATATAGTTTCCCCATTTGGAAAATTCATCCTCAATCAAAACTCAAGCCATATTATTATTCTTAATCATGCAATATCTCAACTTCATCTTTAATAAAACTTATTCTTATTCTAATTCTTTACTCAATCATTATTTAACAAAAATCAGGCAGCATAACGGCTGCATTTTTAACAAACCCAAACCTGCAAAGGGTTTTAAACACACTTCTATATTTCTCAAACAATAACAAGTATCATCGGACCCTCCGTCCGGAATCCATATCGCAATCACATCCATACCCAATTCAACAACAAGTTCATAATTCAATTCAAAATACAACCCATCATATTCATATACAATCACAATTCCAGACTTTATATACACCATACTCAATTATATACCAAATTTCATAATCCTCATACATTCTGAAATAAATGCTCGAAATACATCAATGGCAATTCAATCCATATATCATATCAATACCAAATTCAACTTTACATAAAATACACGCTATGCAAAAACGAACAAACAATCTTGTCATTCTTTCATCCGATCTCCTGCTCGAATACCTGGAGATGGGGATGAAAGGGGGGTGAGCTGATAGCTCATGGATAACACGTTTATAAGTTGAATAATAAGCAAAAGCCATTTCTCAAAACCTTTGCCATCTTATAAAGGATTTCCCAGTAGAAATTTCATCAAATGTTTATTTCATAACTTTTCAACTTTTCAAAACATTTGTACACAATTTCCACACCAAAATTGTCACAGTTGAAAACCTCACTTCCTTATTTTTTGAAAATCTCAAATTTTCTTTTCACAAATCATGATCAATTTCAAAGACATGAATGCATCACATTACAAACAAAATCAAGAACATATAACACATCATAATGGTTTGGTTCGGTCCAAAATGGAACGTACTGCCGCAGAGCGGTCCTGTGCAGCCGTGAACAGAATGTACTACATTTTTCTGCATGGCCGTCCAGTGTAGCTGTGACTTATGGGAGTCCAAAATTGGAGCTCCAGTGCCACTAGAGGGCAAGTGGGAGAAGCCTTTAAAAACGAGTCAGTGCACTGACTCAAGCTTATGGGACCAAACCAAACCCACATAACATGTAACATCCCATGACCGATGGGAAAGGTATTTTGGTCAATTGGGACAGGTTAGGCGAGTGTAAATAACTCTCGGCATGAACATGCATCATATAGCCTCTATAATTATATGAATAGTAATTTTTACACATGCACATGATTGTACATGCATTCATGACATTTCCCGGCATATGGGTCTAAATGTAATTTTGTGTGATTGATGT
>JANITW010000009.1:7670305-7685749 GCA_027564335.1 Erythroxylum williamsii
TCATAGGTGATCAAATTATGAAAAGCATTAAGAACAAATTGCAATAATCAAACCTTTAAGTAAAAACGGGCATAAGAGATTAAACGAAGAAAATATCAATTAACCGAGATTACATTAAGGGTTCCATTAAAATCCTAGAATGAAAGGATTAGTTACGCATAATAATAGTAGCAACAAAAATAATAAAAGCAAGCATTATAAAATATGAAATGAGTAGAAGAAATGGAAGAACAAATGGTGATTGCTTGGTCTTAGAGTCCTCCTTTCCCTTGGCTGTATCGTTGATGCTTGTAGAGTGAGTAGAGAGTGAGTCTTCCTTTTCTTTTGTTTTTTAATAACGTTAATAGGTAATCCACCTTCATGAAATAGCGTCAGTCCCCCTTTGTTATCTCACGTTATACCCCACTCTTGGTGTTGTAAAGTTGATAGCAAAGTGAGTAAAATGGAGTAACGTTGATGAGCTGATTGGTGGGTCTCGTTGCTTTCCCCCTGATGAGTGTAACGATGAAGTACGAATGTTTAAAAATAGAGTGAATGAGGCCCTCCCTCCTTTTCCACGTGAATGCCCTCTCTACTTTAGCATGACAAGACTAATAAAGGTCTACATCATATTTAAACCTTGCTCCCCTCCTCTCTTGCGTGCGTGCTGTGAATGTATATATGAGGGTTGTGCGTGAGTGATGGATTGGAGCTTCTTCAATGACCTATCTTTTTGTGTTTTTTTCTCCAGCTGACGTATACTCCTCCTCCTTCACTGCACCCAGCTCACGTCCTTAATGATTCTCCTTTGCATGCATGCTGGTCCCTCACCAAACAGCTAATGTGTCTTCTCTTAAATCACCAGCTAATGTATATTTTTTATCTCCTTCTTCAGCTGCTTAATTCACGCCACTAGCCACCATTCTATTCCTCTTCACGCTGCCACCTCTAGCATTTTGTTTACGCCAATAGCTATTTCTTTTCCTCTCTTTTTGTAACATCATATTGACTAAACTCTAGCCCTTATTCACGCCTAAACCTCCCCTTTTTTATCTTTTCTGCTTCAACCATCTTCTTCAGTTGTTGCTCTTTTGCCATCTGCTGTCTTCGGTTATGAGTGGAGAGTCATAGTTAAGTGAGGGCTGAAGTAGAGGGCTTGTACGTTAATAATCTCCAGCTCACGTCTCTGTTCTTCCTTTTCCGAATATGATTTTTTCAGTGTATGTTTTATGGGTCTCCCCCCTCCTACGTGAATGATGGATTGGCTATGTTTTTTTTTTCTCTTGCTCAAACCTTTCCAAAACCACGCAACCCAAGCCTCCAATCTTACACTGATGTGACAATTTAATTGTGCTTAGTTTCTTAGTCCACCAACGTTGCATTGTCTTTTTTTGCTGTTTTTGTTATCTTCTTCCTATTCAATGTCCACGCTACTGCCGCTACTTGCTTTCCTTTTCTCTCCACCAGCTGCTTGCTTCTTGATTTGCATCACTACATCATGTGACAATTAAACTCCTTAAATCCTGTGCTTGTCCTCTTACGTGTGTTATCATATGGAGTGTTGCCGACCCCAGTGCTACTGCTTCAATTTAGAAACAATTTGCTCCTCACTTCTCCACGTGATGCGTCTTGTAGCTACTGGCTGATTTTGTCTTCATGCCTTCTCTGATTTAATCCCACGTGCCTGTTGTTTTGTGTGAATATTCCTCTTGTGTTAACGCCCTCCTCCTATTTGCTGATTGAAGTGACAAGTTAATTGTCTTGCCAAACGACGCCAACTCTCCTGCATTGCGCCTCTTGATTTAATTAATTTCCCTATGCTTCCACGATGGCGTGTCCTCCACTTGATTTAATCTCTTTTAATTTTGCTCCTTTTCTTTTGTATTTTGATTTTCGCCTTGGACTATTGTAGTTCTTTTCAATTAAAATCAAACGCATTTCCTACAAATTAAACATGAAGAATTATAGAAGCGAATTCAGACGAACCAAGCAATTTGGCAAGAAAAATATATATATAACCCAATAATTAATCCAGAAATTAAGGAAAAATGTCATGAAATTTAATAATAAAATGCGTCCAACACCAATACACTAAAAGATACACCGAAACCATTGCCTAGTCTTTTCTTCGATCCATGGTTGCTCCATCTTCAATATTATAGAAATTTATACATTTTAAAATCAAAGAAAATAGAAAAATGAAGCCAAGGAGGAAACATGACGATGATAGACTACCCTCCTTGTTATAAACCAAACGAAGAAAACTTATAAGATAAAACTATATTTTATGGAAAACCAAAAGAGCAATATATACACTATATATATTTCTATCACATAAAAATATGCAACGTACAAAATTTAACTACCAACCTATACATCACATATAGGAACCAAAATCATGCATACAAAATGGCTCTGATACCAATTGTTGGATCGAAAACAATAACATGCAAGATTTGGCTAAAACAGTAGATTTCAAATTTTCTTTTAAAATCAAAATGTAACAGAAATAACATAACCAAATCAACATATTTCATCTATACATGAGACGGTATAAGGAAAACAATTAACATAAGAACAAGATGGAAATTATACCAACTCCTTACTACAACTTTGACTCCTCACTTTGGTGTCCTCTCCTTGTGAATATGTCCTCTCCTCATTATTGTATCCTTGGTCAATCCGATCTTCCACTATTTCTCTTTGGACAACTTGGTTAACAAAATCCTTGGGGGGAAAGAAGAAGAAATCTTGAAGAGATTTTCCTTAATTAAAAAAGCCAAGAATGAGACTCTTCTTATTAAAGTTTCAGCTGGGCTATGTTAGAGAGGAGAGAGTGAGTCAAAAATGTAAGAACACTTCTTTTCTCTTACTTAATTTTGGTTAACATAAATGAAAGAAGTGATGTGCATCCAATGCATCACTTCATTCTTTAATCAATTATAAAGAAGCCAATAAATGAGAATCTTCTCATTTGTTTAAGATGGCTATATGAAAAGACCAACAACCTAAATGAGAACCTCTCATTTTCAGTTATGAGATGAAAGAAGGAAGAGAGTACATCAAATGCACCTCCTCGTTCTTTAATCAAATGAATGCTAAAAGGTTACATTACTTGCCACCATTAAAATACAACCATTAAACCATTTAATGATAAGATAGTTACTCCATTTAATGATGATGAAGCATGATAAAAACCATCTTAAATATAGCAATTCAATGCTAAGTATGCAGCTGCATATTTAGCTATAAAATTGAAATTTTCCCTTCCTTTTTCTTAAATAACTTTGTTTTAATTTAATTAATCTGATTAATCAAATCAAACTAAAGTCCAACCCATTATTAAATGTTCATTTGGGCTTCTAATTAACAATTAATTTGTGTAAGCCCAACATTCAATCATAGCTTTAAAACCTCTATTTATATTGCTTACTTTGCTTGATAATCTTCCTAGAAGTCAAGTGGGGAATCTAATTGGATTAATTTAATCTCATTATAATTAATTCCAACTTATTAAATAAATGTCATTCTATTAAAGACAATTAGTTGGACTCTTGAATTACTAAATATTAAGAGAAAAAATGTTTCAAATAAGATGTCTAATTGCAAACTTTATTATGAACCATATTATAGCCATCTACACAATAAAGGAAAAATTACCATTTTGCCCTTATGTTGGTTTTTCCTTTTAGATCTCCCATTTTACTCCATATGCTGATTAAAACAAGATCTTATCTTAGTGTTGGGACTTGATGGATAGCTAGTCCGTCAAACCACTAGTGCTAATTTAATCACCAATCTCTGTAAAACATCTCGAAGTGATGATATCACTATAAACTTTTTATTTGAGTAAATATTCCCTGACACATGTTTCAATTAATAATTTCAACATACAGACACTGAATTGATACTCTGCAAAAATCTACTTTGATCATATCAAGGATTATAATGAAACACATATAAGTTCACCACTCATCAAGATTGTGGTTCATAATAATCGAATGCTAAAGTGTATGTTTTAAGATTAAAGTAATCCTATTTTATTCTTTAAAAATACATATGATTCCAGATTCATTTAATAATGTTGTTATCAATAGTCAACTACTATCATAATATGAAACTCATCATTCCCTTGAAGTAAACTCCTTTAATTGCATGGAATTAAATCGCAACACTACAGTCTAAACCATAATCAAGCGACCAACTTGATTATTCAACTGTGAATCAACTAATTTAGCTTCTAATAATATACATGTTTCCCATACATCTCCATGTATATGTATATTACTAACAAAAGAATCTTAGTACCTTATGACTAGTTATATAATGCTCATACAAATAAAACCGAACTCTTTTATTTGATTAATAATAAGTATTTTCATTATAAAGGTAACTGGAAGAAGATTAAGTTATATGTAAATAAACTTGCTTTCTAGGGCACTATATTTACATAACTCTAACAAGAACCTATCCAATATGCCAAGTCCATACAAAAACAAGAGATCACCTCTTCTTTACATGTCCTTACAATATCACTATATGGCATTATATAGCTAGGAAATTTTATGGCAAGATTTTGCGAACATCATCACAAAGATTGCACAAAAACTGTACAGCCACTTAATTGGCCAAAACCCAAACAGACTAATTCATACCTTATTCTTGGGGCTTAGTGTATATGTATTGTGGAAAGAAAGGAACCTCAAACAGTTTATGAGAACCAACTCTTATAAAGAGTCTCTCATCATTGAAATCCTCAGAGAACTCACCCTATTCAAAAACCTCAATTAGACCTGTAATGCAAACATCCTAAACTCTCTGAACATATAGCTCACAACCCTTCTACTCCTAATATATAGCTTTGTTCAATACATATACATGTAAGATATTAAACGAATGTACAGAGATGAACAAATCAACTAAGTAGGGCTTACAACTTACCTAATTTGTCAACCCTTTTGTTAGCCTCATTACAGAAAGATCAACATCCCCTTCTTCCACTACCTCTCAATGCCATGACCTCTCAAAGTCTCCAGAGAACCCGCTCCTAAATTAGGTATAATCTATGGCTATGACATGAGGCTGCTAAGATTCTTACCCATTTTTACAAAAATATCATCGCTTGGTTAAGGATCCTCCAATGATTTATAAGTTGTCGTTCCCTTTCTAGCTAAAACGCCTCTCTATTTATGTAGTTGTATTAGGAAAAAAACTTGTTGTGCCCAAATAAGTTCTAAAAAACTATCCTACACACAATTATATGAGGTAGTTGTAGTGATTACCTAGGGTCATCTCCCACGGAGGTGAAATTGATCCACTTAAATTAACCTTGAATAAAAGAAAAAATAAAAATAAATGCAATCCTAAACACTCTATCCTAATTTGTTGAGTGAAGGCTTTAAAAAAAATCACAAAATAGATTGAAAATTTAACAGAATCAAATGGAAGTAAAGACGAATAGATTAATCGAAATGGAAATGATTGGATAATTCCCTTATCCATTATTAAGGGAAATGATTGGATAATTATCTTACTAAAATTAACAGTTGGGTTCTAAATCAACTCGAATAATGAACTAATCTAACTTTCATATTCAATAAGTTTTTATACAAATTAATTATGGAAACTCGACTACTAATTACTACTTAAGTTAACATATTTCTAATTCTTAACCTAAGCGTTAATAGTTTCCCAATCTGCATTGAATTTCTCCTCTCGGTCCTTCATTTAATACTAAAAATTATGCAAAGTTTGGCCATTCTATTACATCCATTCATCTTAGAAACCATACAAATAAATAAGACAACAAATTCGTAACTCAAACATGCATAGTCAACTAAAATAGCTACATTAATTCTCAAGAAAAAGCGATCAGCCCATCATAACATAAACACAGTTCATCATCACCATACACTTCTATCCCATGTTACTCTCAATAGAATTATTAAAGCAATAAAAAAATGAAGACTAAATGAAGTATGAAAACAAAACAAAGTAACAATCGGTTAAGCTAACAAAGTAATAAGTTCAGTAAATAAACAAGAAACACTACAACAGATGAATAATAGAGCTAGCAAATAGAGATCGCGTGAATGCAGTGTGGTGGTCTCCTGCCCCTTTCAAGCTTCCTACTTTAGTTCTTGCCTTCTACTTTAGCTTGTTCTCACCATATGGTCGAAGGTTTGGTTCTGTTTTCAACTATCTGCCATATTTCTCTCTTCTTCATTGACTCTCTCAATTCTCTTCTCTTTTTCCCTTCTTTCTCTCTATTTTCTCCCTCCTAGAGTGTCTCTGGTGTGTTAAGTGAAGAATGAAGAGTGAATGGAATGAAGAATGGAATTTTTGTGTGCCGCCACCTCGCTTACTCTTTCTATTTGTAGTCTATTTTAGGTCTAGGTTTTCGAGTCGTCCCTTCTACATATGACATATAATAAGTTAATGAATTAAAGGAAAAATGGTTGCAGGGGTGATAAGTTAAGTCACCCTATAAGGGCACTTATCACCACTTTTTTTTTCTTTTTTATATTTTATTTCCCTTTTCATGCAAAATTTATGTTACGTTCCCTTTAATCTTCATGCAAAATTCAAAAAATAATCTAATTAACATTAATGCAATATTCACACATTTTTTATTTAATTTATCTCACATTTGGATCAAAACACAAAGATTCGTAAATAAAAATCAAGATATGAAGGCAATTAAAAGCAACAAAAACTAAAAACAACAATTAATAGAAATCTTTCTAGTTAAACCTAGAATTGTATTATCGATTTGTGAATTTCACTATTAGATTTAACCCTAATCTAAAGGATTTATGTCATCTTATCTTTAGGTTTGCATGCAATTCCTTCCAAATATGGTAGACCTATTCACACAAAAGGATTTCTCAATCTCAATCATAAGAAGTCAATTGAGAAACTAATATTTTGGATATATTAGAACAAGAATATAATGCATCATTAATTCTCAATAAATTAATCAATACAATTTCATTAAATAACAGATCAAATCATATTGTTACCATAACTTAAGTTGTATCACATCTAGGCACTAAAAAAATTTAATTCCTACTTATAGAAAACAAAACCAAAGATAAATATGTAAAAAAAACAAATAAATACAAAGTAAACCATAATTCTAAATCTTCTTTTTTCTTCTAATGGATCTTCTTCCAAGTTGAATTGGATGTTGTTATCTATAAGATCTTGTGATGCATTCTTTATGTTTTCCTAGTCCTCTGATCAGAATTGTAAAATCTTTATATTTCATACAACCTAAAACTACTATTGAACTTGCATCCCTTTTTTTGCCTCCATTCATGTCCTTTTATAGTAAAAACTAAGGTTTTAGGGATATACACTATTGTGTAGGTGACTATGTATCCCAAAAACACTTAAATTCATGATTTTACTTGGGCACAGAGACTTATATGGCTAATATATATGGTCGTGTATATCAACATATATGGGTGTATGCTTCACATAACCAGAAACAATATTCTTCAAGTCTCCACATGTTTAAAGAGACTTACACAGTCACTATACATAGTTGTGTAAGTCCTTGCTTGCCTTAAATCTTTGTTCCATGCTATGATTTCATCTTAATTCTTCTCCTTTTGGTCTAAAAAGGCAATTATCACCTCTAAATACACTTGAAATGAATTAAGTACCAAAAATACTATAAAATGTTAAATATCTAGCAAAAACACATTAAATATGGGTGTATAATTATAGCCAAATAAGAATTTATCAATAGCCTTACGCACTGTGGTATTACCCTTTAGATGAAAAACATGACACCCTATATAGCCCTATGTGGGTCCTACATTAACACCAATGATTTCTATAGAAATACAAGTGAAAGTTGGCCAACTATATAAACCTACATTTAGGGCCATATAGCTGATTAAAAAGTCGGGGCTTTGTATTTAAAGAAAAGAGATGTATAAAAGAAAAAGTTATTTTGCTGAAAAGACATCATAAAGTCAGATTTAAGATTTTCTAGGCCAATTTTGATAAAGATTATATCATTCTTTAAAGATATTCTTTAGAGATTCAAGAATAATGATTTCTACATTATTTTTATATTGATTTATTATAAACTAATTATAGATTTAGGTAAGATGAACCTAAGATGTGATACACTTTGATTGAATCTTTGGTTTAATAAAATTCTAATTTTCTTATGATTTGTTTATGTTTTTATATTTATTAAATCGAAGGAATGAAAGTGGAAGATTAATACTTGATTATTGTATCAAAATTCAAGACATAAGATGTATTTAGATTAGAACATAAATAAAGATGGTGAGCTATTTGAGAGAAAAACATAAGATCTTCCAAGTTTAAGGTTAAAAAATATCAAGAGAGTTTATAGAATGAATTAAAGTATTCTTAGATTGTTTAGATTCAGAAGAGATTTTGATTAATTAACCTATGAATGGTGGTTATATGTCTCAAGAGACGATATAATCAAAGTGATAAACTCTTATTGATCTAAGAAAATATAGGCATTCATTAAACTAGATTGAAATTGAGTGTAGTAAAGTTTAGGGAAACACTCAAAATCTAGTTATTTTATAGATTGAGTTATTCTTAATCATTGCTACTTTTTAGTGTTTGATTTGTTAATTATTTTATTTATTCAATCACCTGTAATCATTGGTCTAACTTGTAAAGTTTATGAATAATGGGTAATTAATCAATAGTTCTTCTGGTGTTAACCTGTAATCACTTATGCTAGCTACAGCTACATCGTGTGCTTGTGGAAACAAACAACTGTCACTTAAAAGGCATCAAGCCAACATTAGGTCTATTTACTTTTACACATCAATTTTCTCATTTAAAAAACTTTTAGGATATAATTTAAATGTTAGGCCTAAAATGTTTCTTAAAAAACTTTCAAAAGGGACATATGAGTGACAATACTACTATTTTATTTTTTTATGGGATGATAATGAGTGGGGCTTTAACTAAGTTTGGGGAGAGGTGGATTTGAACTTCAATGTGAGGCAAAGGCTAAATGCTCTTATGACCTCTTATGTGTAGTCCTTATTGAATTATAATAATTTGCTTCCCCTTAAGGAGTTGCTATTGGAGGGGGAACTTTCGTTAAAGGTTATAACTATCAATCTATAGCATTCTAGATTACTTCTCCTTACATTTTTCATTCCTAAATAGATAATTATTACAAAATTTTTGTTCCTTTTGTAAGGATATATTTTTACTCAAGTTAATTGGCTATAATAAAGAAAATTCCTCTAAGAAGAGTAAAAGAGTGGTGAAAAAGGGACCCATTTAAACTTACCAAGTCTCCTTCATGCCCTATTGTCCAAATTGATTTAGACAAAAAGTTAGTTTAGAAAGTAGCTACCTTACATAAGGTTGGTCAACCAAGCACTTATCAAGTTATAACTACTAAAGGAAAAGGAAAGTAGTTAGGTTTAAATTAATGTAGCACACACCTAAAGAAGATGTGAAGAATAAAGGCACTCTTTTAGAAGGCTATGCTTATTATGTATAAGAGTCATGGTATGTTTCTTTTACAAGACAAAAAATTCTTGAAAATAAGCAGGGTTAATATGATGCATTTGAAAATGAAGATCATCACAATCAAGGTTTAGAGTTTTTCTCCGTCTCTATTTTTATAAGTGTATCTTATGATTCTTAAAATTCTTTTGTTATATCTTAATTGTAAAGATCATATCGATAAATAGAGGGTGAAAGTAGAAATCCTAAATTGGACGTAAGGTGAGATAAACAAAGCTCACTAGAAGATTGTAAGAGAATTAAAGAAATAGCTTGAGGTGTAGGACAAATACTTGAAAGCAATGAATGACAATGCTTGCGGTTTAACTATAATCTATGAGAAGTTAGACTCTGAGTCTCACAAAAAAAGCAAGTATATAACTAAGAAGGAGTATAAAATAGATATATGTTAATACTTTTTCTAAGAGAAATTCTTTTGAGACTTGAAATTATTCAACATGGTCTCATCATTCATTAATTTGTTTAATAATTGAAGGAGTTTATTAAGTTGAAACATCTTATTCTTAGAAATTAACAACTTAATTTAAAAGATAACAACTAGCTTACCCTTGAATTTTCCCCTAATATGAATATATTGCTCAATCTACTTTAGATGGCTTTATTTACGTCCTAAAAGACTTAGGTGAAGATTTTAACAAAAAAAGTTTAAAAATCGATCTTTCTCCTTTTGATATGGACTCTCAAATGGCTCTTTAACATTGACCCCTTATTAGCATTTATAAATATCCCTTTAATTAGCTATAGGTGCATTGTTTTTTTTTATTGCACTCATCTGCCTTCAGACCAAAAAATTAATACAAGTTTTTCTTTATTCTATTAAACTAAAATTTGTTTTTTCCTTTAAGTTAAAATTTTCATGTCTATTAGAGATTAAGAGTGTTTGAATGATATTTTATTTAGGAGATCAAAGAAGAGGTAGACCTATGTTATGTGAATGCACTTTTCCTTGAGCAAAAATGTCTTAATTCCATAATTTTTATATAGGAGATACATCCTTTCAAATGATCTTCTTCTATTTTCAAGCCTTTTGTCAAGCCATGATCGTAGGCCATATCCTAGGATTTTGTCATGATTGTGACCTATTATGCAACGATCATGGGCTATTGTTTCAGCCCGAATATCGCCGAAACTTCTTCGTTCTTTGATATTGAACCTGAAACACTAACAAACACATCAAGGTACCTCAAAAATATAATAATTAAACTCAAAAGTTTCTACTAACCCATAAAACACTTAAAACATAAATGATTAGCAAACTAACACAATTCTAACCTAAACCTATACTAAATGATCATATTAATGGATAAACACAAATCAAACTATGCCTAAAACACAATGCAATTTACACTTATCATTGATACTAGCTAGTGAATACAATTTCTTAGGCACAGGTTATGTTTGATAAGAGTTCTCAAAGTTAGAAAAGAAAATTGTATGCTCATTATGCAATTTTTCTATAATCCCTATTGAGAATGTGGTGTAAATGTTTTAGAGATGTGTCAAAATCATATAGATGACAAATGGATTGACATTTTGAGTTAACTAATATCTCATAAAATTTGATGACAATATGTAAAATAATGTAAGAGGTTGTATAAAGAAGAGTTGAAAGGTATAGAACCTTGTTGAAATTGTTCCACTTAACTTAGCCTACTAAAGGTATAAACATGGACATTAATTAAAGGCATTTGTTATAATATGATAATATTTGTAATTATAATAAAAATGATTCTTGAATTTTCTTGTCCATATGTGATATTAGACACTGTATATATTTCTAGTTCATGATTATGAGTATTTGATATTGAATTTAGATTCAACATTATCATAATGTTCAAAGTATGATAGAAATAGATTGTTAAGTGAAAGTAGTTGATCCAATTTTATACAAATATTTTGTAAGTGTTGGATCAAAATAGACTCATGCTTAACATAAGTGACAAGAATACGCAATTGGTTAACCAAGATTATCCTTTTATGACATGTTAGTTAAATCAACATAATGAGAATCATAAAGTTACATATAAGCATATTTATATCCTTTTGATTAAGAATCATATGAAACTTGTGAAACTTGTCAAGATGAAGAATAACCAAAGAAACCTTTGGTGAAAGGATGATGATGGTATTGAATTATTAAATTTATACATGTGATGTATTGGATGGAATAACAATTCATAAAAGGATAATACTTATATTAGATTACTAATGACTTTATGTGATATAGTTATATGTATGGAATGAAATGTTGATTTAAAAATTTTGAAAAGTTCAAATTGCTTAAATTTAAGTATAAATTAAGTATTGAGAATATTGAAGTGCTTTGATGAGATCATTATGATAAGTTTTAAATTTTTAAATGAGATTCACTGGTGAATACCTTCACAACAAGATTCCATAAGAGTATGGATTTATGTATGGAGAAAAATACAATATGAGATATTATATAAAACAATATTATTTCTTCGATAGATATGCCTAGCACAATGACTTACCTTTAATAATTCCAATTGAATCAATTAGAAAGACTTCATATTATATATGAAATGCTAAGTCTTTGAAAGATTCAAAGTTAATGTTTTAAGGATGTGACACTTAATTGAAGCATGTATTATCTACTAACGTTAGAATGAACTTGGACAATAAAAGGTTATAAGATATCCAAAGGGTTGGATATAATCTTAGACACTTATTAAAAAAAATTGTTTCAATGTACACTTATAGAGAATGATTCTCAAGATAAGTAGTGGAGTAAGATGAAATTTGAAAATTTCAATTCTCATGATAGTACATCCAATTGAAACTAGTGCCTTTATTGATATATTTGATGTATAATTGAAACATTATTAGACACTGAAATATTCACTTTTTTGATAAATTTAAAGAGTTTGATTTGGAGATGATTATAAATTTATCACGTTTGCAGGAAAGTTAATGGGAGTATAGTTTTTGTCTTCAATGGGAATATGTGAAGACATATTACTTACAGAGAACAATAATTATATTCTTCAATTGTTAAAAAACATAACTGTGTAAGAACAACTCTTGTTGGGTATGAAAAGGTAACAACTTACTTCTAGGAATTAGATCTATAAAGTTAGATTGGAAGTTGTTCACCTATTCTAAGTCTAAGTACTTAGATAATTATCCAAAGATGTTTAGTATTTGAGATATCAGATACTTATGAAGTATGAAAGATATTCATTATCGTATATATGAATTGGTATTTGAGTTCAAGATGATAAGGATATTACTTTAGAAGTAAATCCTAATTAAGATTATTTTACTTAAAGCAATATCATTCAAGATTGGAAAGGTTTCAATGTAGCAATTAAGCCATGATACATTTTTCATTTAGTGGAAATGATTAATTTGATCAATAGATCTTTAGTAAACTTGATATAGTTTCTTGTATTGTTCAAAATAATAATGTACCATAGAACTTAAAAACCTTTGGGTATGTAAAGGAGAAAAAAAGGAAAAAGGTCTCATTAAAGATCCAAGGATTTATTTATGCAATTTTTTCTTAATTGTGACGATAATTAAGATGAAAGTTGTAAGATTTAAGCAAGTGCTCATTCTAGAGAATTCTCTCATTAAGCTATTGTCCCAGTAATATCATGATCGTCATATAATGATATGATATAAGATACTTAATTGATTGGCTTAGTTCTAGTGAGAGATTGTTAATTTATTCCCTACAACCAACCAATTAGTTACTGTTTAGTGACAAAATAACTTAAAGACGTTACTTATCTTATACATGTTTAGGTGTATATGATAAAATCTATGGGTGCTTATTAGAGAATAAGTTTACAGAACAGAGCCAGTATGAAAATTTCATTTGGAACATTACTTTTTTATCTGTGGAAGTTCTCATTTTATAATCATTAACTCCATGCTCTACGTCTAATTAGAGTAGACATTAATTCCATATTCTATTTATAATCGTAACATAGTAGACATTAATTCCATGCTCTATATCTATTCAGAATATTGTATGATGAAAGAATTAAATTATACCAAAAAAACATGCACAAAAAGGTTAGTCAAACTTACTTTGACATTCTTAAATTTTTGGGTTAGTCATAATGTGTTGTTATACGCAAATCTTGATCTATGACAAATTTTTTAATTGGAGAATTAAAACTAAACTAAAGGAGTATTAATTTACCTAATTCTAATTATAAATTATAATTATAATTTATATTCATTACCAACATATTTGAGAATCTAATGAGTCTCACATAATGAACGGGTTGAAGAGAGCAAAGATATTTTAATCAAATTGGACTTGATTGTAATATTTGATAAACTTTATAAATAAATATGAGACATTTAGTAAATAAGAATCAATATAAGATATTAGATCTTATTTGAGAATAATGTATATTTAATTATAATTATTTGTAATTTTAATGAAAGTTTAATCGAAATTAAAATTTAATTTTAATTAAATTACTAAAATGTCTAAAACTTATTATAAATAAGCTGAAACTCTAATAAAGCAAACACTCCTTACTTAGCCTTCTCTGTAAGAATAATAGAGTTCTTTTAACTAATTTTGTAGATACCGTTACAGGTTAAATAGTTATATGACTAAGGTGGTTGAGATAAATCGATTTCAGAAACGATTTGAATGATACGATAAGAATATGATTAAGTTTCGGAATAAAGTACGAATTAAGATTCATATTTTATTATAATTTATGTATTAATCATTTCATAGAATTAAAGTGTTCTTGGATTTTGAAAAATTAAAATACCAAAAAGTTACATAATTATTATGTTGTTGCCAGGATCTAATCCTGTCCTAATTTCCCAATACAACATGCATGCAAAGAAATTCAGTGGTATCACGGCATAACATGAGCGGGGTTACTTATGTAGTGCAATCACAGATACCAACTTAAGAAACCAAAAATGGGTTTAATCTAAGTTAATAAGAGTTGTGCTGTGGGGTGTTATTGGGCTAGTTTTCAACACATGTTATGCCAAAATATTATATACAGCTTTCAATCTAATGAATTATTTGTCTCTTAAGTCCCTCTTTCGATGAACCTGTGACAAACAAATTTGTCTCACCCATAGAATTCTCTAGGCTGAACGAAGTCATTAGCCTCTTAGTCAGTCTAGAGGCTACATGGACATTCTGGTGTTTATTATTACGTTATCATTAACTATCGACAAAGTATGTGTTAATTAAAACTTGACAAAATTGCTGTAGCGACCCCTGTGTTATACGAAAGTTGTTAATTAAACCCTGAGATATAAAATATTACTCTATTAACCTTATGTTTTCAATTTTGTTGCAAAAAAAACTTTAGCCGTGTGTTGTTAAGGGGCTGTGAGTTAATAAAATTTCAACTCAAGATTTTTTTTGTTAATTTTTATATGTCAAAATTTTTTTAGCAACTTATGAAAAACACAGAGTTATTAAGGCAATAAATTCGTTAAAACTTCCATTTAAATACAAAACTATACGGACCCATGGAGCTCAACAGTTCTACTCGCGGTAAAGAAGCAAATGTTGTCGGTGTTTATCTCCACGTGTAAGAAAGTCAGACCGGATGGGTCCCAGCTTCTGCTCCTCAATCTACGGGAACCAGTTTCATAGGTCCATCCCTTGTTCCCTGCAACCGACATCCCGGATTAATTTGAAACAAACTTTGCAATTTCAGCTGCCTAAAGTCTGCCTTTCAAACCCTACAAATATTATTTTTATAACTTATTTTCGATGTTTTTAGATTACAATTTATATTTAACTTAAATGTTTAATATGTAGTATCTTACTTATTTTTTAAATGTTTGTTTGATTTATTTATGTATTTATTTTATTTTTTATTTTTACTCAATATTTATAGTTTTATTTATTTTATTACTTATTTTTATTTATTTTATTAATATTTATTTATT
>JANITW010000009.1:7722497-7734383 GCA_027564335.1 Erythroxylum williamsii
TAATTTGACAAATATAATGTACAAAATAAAAATTATTCTATAAATTAATAAATATTAATTTATCGATAAATTAATAACTTCATATAAGATAATAATTTTTCAGGTCCAAAAAATATTTATTTATAGAGGTTTTACTGTAGAAAATTTGGTCATACAAACTTATGATATAATTTTGAAATGATTTTTTAAATATTTGTTAAAGATGTAATTCTCACTTGATGTTTCACAAAAGATTTAAATAATTTACAATAAGTATTTTTACTTATTTACGGGGCACTTGGTTCACAGAAGGTAATGAGAATGAGAATGAGAATGAATATAGGGAAAAATGAGAATGAATATAATCATTATAATTATGATGGTTGGTTAAGATGAAAGAATGATTACCATTATCTTTGATGGTGGTTGGTTTGTTAAAAATTTTGTTTTACATCAAATTTTAAATATAATTTAATTAATTATATTTTATACACCTTATTTATAATGACAGAATGCTCAAAATCAAGTATATTGTGGTTTTTTTTTTCCACAATTTCAAAAATTGTAGATTTTTTTTAAAATTCTATTTGTATTTGTTACTCTTAAATTAATATTATTTGGTAAGTCTGTAATTTATTATGATTATTTAAATTACTATGAGAAACTTTAAATTTAATAATAATAATAATCATATACCCCTAAGTCCATTCACCCTCGATGAATGGTCCAATTAAAGACATGCATAAGTCCTCGTACCAAGGGAATAAATCAATGATTCCCGTTCCTCTGAATTAGCAGGGAAATGGAGGATTACCGAGAATTGGGCAACGAAAATATTAACCCTTCAATGATAGTTTGATGCCAATCGCAAGTTTTCATTGTATTCCCATACATTTTTCTCTATTACCCTCAAACAAGTATACCTTACTCTTTTAACCTGTATCATTTTTTTTTGTCCCATCTGTATATGAGTCTATCGGAAACAACCTCTCTATTATATAAGGATAAGGCTGCGTATTATCAAACCTTTCCAGACTCCGCTTTATTGTGAAATTTCAGATTGGGTGTGATGATGACGAAGAAGAAGTATTGGTTTTGATAGATTAATGTAGAATTATGCTATTTTATGGTACTAAAAATAATTGTAATAATTTATTAGATTTTTGTTAAATGTTGAATTACAAATCACTTTAATCTTATATAATAATTGGTCGTTTCATACAGAGAAGGGCCAATATTAGAACTTGAATAGAAGTGGCAGCGAGACGAAATCCAGCGAGGAGAAAAGAGTAATGGGAGGTGGACATGGAGGAGAGGGCGTTACTTACAAGGGACTGACTTTGCACAAACCCAAGCGCTGGCATACCGTCACCGGAAAAGGCTTGTGTGCCGTCATGTGGTGAGTCTCCCTCTCTATATGCACCATCTTTCTTTCTTGATTTTCCTTTTGTGCTTCTACCCATCGACGTTTTTAATTATATTATATGTATATTTGCAAATTCTGGGGTTCATTGGGATTATATCTTCGGTTATTTCAGATTTCCTCTTTTTAGGATCACGAGCTCTTAAGTTCTTTTAAATTGTTCTCTTTTATTTGTTAGATTAGGGAAAACTATATCAGAGGAAACACCCACCGTTGACGGTTAATGAAACTGATAAATGTTGATACTATAGTTGCTGTATTTCAATGGAGATGATTTTTTCTTGTTTTTATTTTTTTTTTTCAATTCAAAGGTAACAGTCCAAATCTCGAGACAAAGCTTTAGTTCGGTTGTAAGTCATGGAAACGCGATATGTACGTCTCATCCAGTTTATGATTTGTTCTTTCAGGTTTTGGGTTCTATATAGGGCTAAGCAAGATGGCCCTGTAGTTCTGGTAAGATTTGTGTCTTTAATCATTGCCATCCTATTCTCTCCCTGAATTAATTTGTACGCTGTGTCTTTTAGGGCTGGAGACATCCCTGGGAAGGTCATGGTGATCATGGTCATGGTCCTTAGGTACTTACCAGAATGCTTGTGTTAGATTATATTATGGTTTACATTGTTCTGAGTTATGATTACTTGAAATTCTGTGGCGGAGGAGATTCTATGATGAAAATCATGAAATGCATGCTTGTGTAATGCTTATGTTCTCTGATCTAATTCTCTGTAATAACAGTTACGCTTTAAAAATCAAGACAGAAGTGGATAATTTCTTCTGTAAGTATTGCATTTGTGAAGGCTGTTTCTTTTTTTAGTGTTTGTGAACATCAAAGGAAGCATTTTGAACAACTTCTATAAATAGAAGAACTATTTAGGTCCATGGTCAATGTTGCCTTGATCTACTGACTACTGCATTGGAGTTGACTGAGTCATCTTTTTAGTTTCTATGTGAAGGGGGTTGAATGTAAATTCTTGTTTTGCTTTGTAGTTTTCTTTCATAACATCTATATAAATTTTTGTCATGGTGGGAAAATCATGTCCATGAGAAGGAAACTTCTCTGGATTTTTAGTGAGTGGAAGAGGTTTTATTTTGGTTTAAACATGATTCATCAGCTTTTACTTTTCATGTAAAATACATACTTCAATTCTCTTATCCCTTGCAGCTTTGCTTCCATACATCTAATATACTTCCCTACCTTCCAAATAAATATAGCCTAGGGTTGTGCAGCTAGGTAACGGAAATTACTATATATTGTGTGATAACTTTTTTACTTTCAGCATGCAAATCTCAATGTCATGGAGGAAACATGTTTCATATTTGAATATGCTTTCTGCCATCAATGTTTGCTTCATCTGGAGCTGGTTAGCATAGTGTAACGATTGTATACTTTGGATTGTTCTTGATGAGTCAGTGTATGATGCAACTGACTACTTCTGATATGTTGCCATCTGCAGAGTGGTGTGGATGGAGCATATCTTTTTAGTAGTTGATAAAATGAAATTGACGAAGCAGCAATAGAGTACAAGCAGGTTGTATGTTCCCTTTGAAAATTAGAAATATACAGTGTGATGCTTTTCTGCTACTCTGGATACGTATTTAATGATATTTATTACATTGTTAGAAATCCAGTGACCTGATTAGTTTGTTGGCCCACTGATGGGCTTCATTGAGTCATTTAACGTTAGGGCATGGAAATGTTTGATAAAAGCCATCCTGGTTTCAATACCATCTTGAAGAGCTCTACCGTTTCCATTTTTAGAATGTTAGAAATTATTGCTAACACTTACTTTATATTGACTGCAGAAATGCCTTTCAAGAGCCAGTGCGCTATTGTGAACATGATCGTTTGCAGGTTGTCGGTCTGTTTGTTGTGGAACAGTATTTCTAGTTTTTTGAATTCAATAAGATTGAGATAACAATGCTCAGTGTCAAACATAGAACAATACTTGGTGCATGTTAGCTTTTAGTCGCTTCAATTTCTCTTTCAGCTGTTTGTTTTAATCTGTGTGCCTTTGCACTTCCATGATAACCGAGGAAAAAAGTTTGAACAAAACTATTGCATATTTACTGTTCAACAAGTCGGCAGGTACCGTTCTGATCATGATTGTTGGCTGAGAAGTACAACAGTGTCTATGTTTTAGTTTAATACACAAAATCAACGAGATCGAGAGACAGAAGAATGTTCATAGCAATAAGTCCAATTCTGAATCCCAAATAAAAATTAAATTGTATTCTCTGCTTTACACTCTCCCGAACAACTGTGTATTTTATTCTCTCTCGCGGAATCTGTTGCCTTGACATTTGCTGGTTACTTCTTGGCAGTGTAGGCAAAATGTTGCTGGTAATGTTTTGGAATAATGATTTTAGGTGTACTGGTCGATCAATATATAGTAGTGATTGACAAATGCTGGTTAAAGTTATCAAAACTTGTATATCGATAGTTTTAGAGTAACATTGGTTAATACACCACTAATGTCCTAACGGTTAGAAAATTTGTGCATTCAATTTGTACTAGTAGACCAATATACTAGATCTAGTTATTGGTAATGACTAGTTATTGATTTCAATGACTATTTTGACCCCTAAACCTTATAAATATATGGATTTTCATTGGTTCTTTATGGAGAAATATTTAGGGTGTTTTATAAACATATTTCAAAATTTTTTAAGGATTTTGTGAGCTTTCATAGTTGCATTTTGAAGTGAGTGAGTCATTAGGTTATCAAAGTGACTAAGCAAGGTTTTTTGAATTGTAAATTCATTTATGAGTGAGGGTTACTCTTTACCATTGAGAAATATAGCAAGGAGAGTTACACTTTTCATGTGAAAAAATAATAATATTATTGTAAAAAGATTCCTCCTCTTATTGTTGAAAAAAAAAACAATTAATGGAATTTCAAGAAATGCGTTGAAGAGTGAATGTAGGCAATGATTGCTTGTCAAGATAAATTAGTTCGTCTTTCTTTTTCTCTACAATCTTCAAATTATTTAATGATTATGATAATAATTTATATTGAAGTATCTTTTTATTTCATCATATATTGATCTTTATTAAATTGCATTATTTAGATAGAAAATAATTGTTTATATTCTCCAGCACTCAATTCATCCCCCACTCTTAAGTTCCATTAGGTACCAACATTATGATTTACATAATTGATTTTTAAATTACATTTAACAAAAAAATGTTTAACTACATATGTTTAACATATGTCATTTTACTACATAACAATCTCATCTTTGTGAAAGTTAAATGAATTATAATAATAGTGGGCTGAAGCTACTGATGGAAATGTAAAATCGAATGGATGAGTAAGAAAAATAGACAGTGATTTGAAGTCAGGGTTTCACCAACCTAGAAAGAATCAAACTAGGAGTTGTATGAGATCAAAATTTCATGTATGATTCTATAGAATGGCAATAAGGTGACTTATTTGTCAACTTCTACTATCACCTTCAAAAAACCAAACTTTACCTTACATAAAGTTGTAAATAAAAATCAGACAAATCTTTAATGGGAATAGAGTACAAACTTAAAAAAAATTGAAAAAATCATTCAAGAACAAGAAAATGACATCATGATTAAATTTTTTTGATTAAAAAATCCCATTGAAGAGTGAATTTGATAAGTTTAATAAAGAATACATCTTTGTTATTTTTACTTTTATTTATTATTCAAAATGAGAAAGTGTTGTGCCCAAAAAGTTCTAAAAAGACCTGGTCTATCCTACTTGTAAGTATATGAGATAGTTATAGTTAATTACCCAGGGTCATCTCCCACAGAAGTGAAATTGGTTAACTTAAATTAATTTTAAATAAAAACAAAAACAAATGCAATCCTAAACATTATATCCCGATTGTTGAGTGAACACTTTAAAGAAAATCACAAGTTAGTCTGAAAAGTAAACTGAATCGACCGAAAGCAAAAACGAGTAGAAATCGAAGTAGAAAATTCTTGAGATATAATTTCACTAATTTAATCTCCTATGCATGATTAAGAGGAAATGATTGGATAGTTGTCTTACCGAAATTAACTGTTTGGCTCTAAGATCAACTCGAATAATTAACTAACCTAAAACTAACCTAACTTTCATATTCGACAAGTTATCACCCAAGTTAATTATGAAAACCTTACTAGTAATTACCATTTAGGTTAATATATTTCTAATTCTTAAACTAAGTGTCTATAATTTCTCATTCCATATTAAACTTCTCATCTCAATCCTTCGAACTAAAATGATGCAAAGTTTAATCATGCTATTATACCCATTCAGTTTAGAAACTATAACAAATATATGACAACAACATAACTCCTCAATCATGCATATTAGACTAAAATAGCTACTTTAATCCTTAAGAAAAGAGATTAGTCCATCATAGAAATTATAAGATTCATCATCTTTAAACACTTCAATCTCATCTTGATCAGTATAAAAGAAGTATTAAAGCAACAAATCAAGTAAATAACCCAAATAAATTATCAAAAGATAATAGAGTATGGGTCGGTTAAGCATAACAGGGCATGATTATATATAACAGAGAAATAAATGTAGCAAAACAATAAGAAATAGTAAACAGATAGAGCAAACAATAGTGGGTGAGGGTTGCTCCTGCCACTCTCAAGCTTTCCACATTAGTTCTGGACCTTTGCTTCTAGTTGATGTTCACCCAAAACGACTGACTACTCACGCTGCCTACCCCTTTCTACTATTCTTCTCCTTCCTTCTTCTCAGTTGAAGCTCTCTCCTTCTCTACCTCCACACTTCTCTCAATCTTCTTTTTTTCCCAGCCAAATGAGTGTCTCGCTAAACTTTTTGGTTCTACCCCCCTTTTACCTCTCATTCCTTTTCGATTATAGCACGAGTATAGGTTTAGATTTGTAGGGTTGTTACGCCATCAACCTGCACATGTAAGAATTAAGTGAATGCAATGGAGTAGTCACAGGAGTGACTAGTGTAGTCACACCATTGAAGGCACTTATCACAGTGGCGACAAGTTTTATCACCATGGTGGCGACTTGTTGTGTCACCACTTTTCTTCCTTTTTATTTCTCTTTTGCATACTATTCGTGACTTTCCCTTCAACCTTCATGTAAAATTCATAAAATAATCTAGTTAACATTCATGCTATATCCATACTAATTTCACTCAACCTATCTCACATTTGGATAAAAACACAAATTTGTAACTAAAATCAAGATATGAAGGCAATTAAAAGCAATATAAACTAGACACAATAGAGACAATAATGTAGGTGTGACTATTGATCCTTCTGTGGAGAAAGAAAGTTATACTGTTCCCATGAGATTTATCATAATAGATTTTTCCAGTATTCAATAGAGTTAGAATCAAAATATGATTTTATAAGTGTAAGAAAGTTTTCACACTAGACCATTCCCTTGATAACTTGAAAATGGATAGGCCATCTATGTATTTAAAAAGACGAGCTCGAAACAACCTTTAGAACGCACAAAGGCCACTATAAATTCTTGGTGATGCTCTTCAAGTTAACCAATGCATCTTCAGCATTCCAAAGTCTCATGATTGAGATATTTAGGCCTTACCTCATGAAATTCATCATGGATTTCTTCAAAAAAAATGATTTACAATGGTTCCTTTCAACAATAGTTGGAGCAAGTTCATGCAAACACTTCATACTCATCGAATCTTTATTAAAAAAAGGAAATGTATTTTTTAGTACAAGCTAGATAAATTACTTAGGCCATTCAATTTTTGCTTTGGGGTTATCTACTAATTTGACAAAAGCGACAATTGTGTAATACTAGCCTATACCTTAATCTTTAAAGGAACTTTTGGAGCTGACAAGCTACTACATGAGGTTTTTTAAGCATTAAGAGATCTTAGCTAAAACTTTGAATAAATTGTTAAGGAAATAAGTGGCTACAAAATGGAAGTGGGGAGATAATCAACAATGACCATTTTAGGAACTTAAGAAAGGCCTTGTATTAACGCCTATTCTTGTGTTACCAAATTTCTTACAGCCTTTAACAATCGACAAAAATATGTGTAATAAGTATAGTGGTAGTTCTTTTCTTTAGGAATTAAAAATATGTATTACTGGGCAAAAGCCAAAATTACACATATGAACCATCCCAAAGTAGCTAATAAGCAAACCTTGAGATGGAAAAGTAACTAAAGCAAAAGGACCTTAATAACTAAGCTTATTGTGACAAAAGAACCTTGAAAGTAAAAACTAACAACTACATCTAATCTATAAGGAAGCTTATAAATACAAAGTTAACTAAGCTATTAAGCTCAGTTTGACACTAAACCTATCCCTTAGAGGTTCCATATCAAAGATATTCCTAGATCAAATGAAAGACCAACACCTCTTATTAATGTTAATTATCTTATCCTTCTAATGTTTCTTTGACTCGCCATATTAACCTAAGTATAATGATTCTTGAAAATATATATGATGATTCTTGAAAATATGTTGATTCTTACTCCCACCATATGCTATAAATAGTGAAACCAAGTTTTATCTAGAAAAGTTTGGCATCCCCCTTTCTAAGTTTTAGTGAAATATAGACCTAGTGGAATATACTTCTCTATTCAATAATCTAACATTTATGATTGCTTATTATTAGAATGTACTTCCACAACTGATTAGAGAATGGCTAGCCAAAAAAAGGTGGTTTTGTGTTTAGAGGATTCCATACATAACCTAGATGTAGGATTAGGAAGAGGGAATAAATCACTCTTAATTTTGTCAAAGATAGTTAAGTCTTATAGCTAGCCAAGGTATTTACTTTAGCCCAGTTTAACTAGCTAACCTTGTGAGTAGATAGTTTAAGCACATATTTGCATGTCTTATCAGTGAGGTTTCCTAAAGAATGGCTTAACTACAAAAATATATCCTCTTAATTGAGATTAAGAAAGTATGGAGGAAAGTAACTCTAAAAGAAACCATAACTCATATTAATATAGTACCAATTATTTCCATTAATTAAAGAATTAACTCTACCATTAACAGGAAAGAACCCATCATACTAGAGTAGTTAGGATGCAAGCAAAAATGGAAAGAGCACTCTAATTATCAGTCCACAACCAAGTATTATTCTTATTCTTAAACCTAATTTGAATCAAAGGCTACATGGTTTCCTTGAGCTTCATAATTTGAAGTATGCTATAAAAAGTATCCATCCTAAGCTTGATAATCTAAATGTTCCTATTTCTTAAATAATGTTCATGGACCCGTTTAAACCATAAAAACTCTTTATTATTGATAATTCTCCAAAGTCTCTGCCTCGGTAGACATATGTCTATCTAACTTACCTTGGTATATATTTTAGCATTTCCATCACCTAATTGGAAGAAGTTTCTAAATAGATTTTTAATATCCATAAACAACTTATCAGAGAGAATAATTGAGATGAATAATAAGCATATAGATTGCTAAGCACAAAGATAATTAATTGCAATTTGCCTGCATAAGAAAAACACTTGTTAGTTTAATTCCCAAGTCTTTTTCTTATAACATCATAAAGAACTTGAAAGTATATATGAGATCCTCTTTGTGGTAATATAGACACCTAAATAGGTAAAAGGTGGAGATTAAGCACCAGGCCTAATATTCCTAGAAGTTTATGAGATGAATGGGAAGCAATAACTAAGATCATTAGGAAACTTTTATCTCTATTAATGTATAGGCACAAGAGATTGCTGAATTCATTAATAAACTTTATAAGTTAGGCAATATAACTTGAATTAGCTCCAAAGAATATCCAAAGGTCATTTGTAAATGCTAGCTAAGTAATATGTAGTTATTCACATTTCTCGTGAAATTTGAATCCATTCTCTATACTTATATTATGAAGAATGACTATAGAGAGGACTTTCAACATAAATAGTAAACTAGTAAGGGGATAAAGGATCCCTTTTTCTAATTTCTCTAAATCCCTTGAAAATGTTTAAACATTCTTCACAGATGGACATCCTAAACGAAGTAGTGGAGATGTATTGGTTTAGTTAAAAGATGAATATAGCTGGAAAGATAAGAGCTTCTAGAGAATAACGCCCAAATCTATAATATCAAATGCTTTATGAAGATCAATCTTTAAAGCACAATTATTATCGGATCCTTCCATAGGGTAGTTTTTTTAAATAATTTTTTGACAAGTATGATTTTATCCCCTATTCTGCTTCCCTCATTGAAGTTTATTTATGAGTAACTCATAAAAGATGATATAATGTGCTGAATTCTTTAAAGCAAATAGCTTGGAAATTATCTTGTAAAAGGTGTTACAATAAGAGATTGACCTACAATCTTTCAAGGAATAAGGATTATAAGTAATTGAAACCAAACATAAATAAGTTTTATTCTAAGATAACAACATCCTTAAACTAGAGAAGAATTCTAAAACAACTTCACAGATATAGGTTTTAATATAATCATAAGATTTCTGATAAAAATGTATTAAATCCATCTAGATCTAGGGTTTTTTATGATTAAAATGAAAAAAAACTTTCAATTTCCTCTAAGATGACAAAATCCTAGGATCAATGGTGCTAATAGATAAAACAAAGGAAA
This sequence comes from Erythroxylum williamsii, assembly GCA_027564335.1. NCBI lineage: Eukaryota > Viridiplantae > Streptophyta > Magnoliopsida > Malpighiales > Erythroxylaceae > Erythroxylum > Erythroxylum williamsii. Next base: position 7,732,453 of record JANITW010000009.1, read on the forward strand.
CACACCTACCTAAGGACTCCAAGATGCTTTGATAATAATCTATGCATAAGATATTAGTTCATTTTGATCTCAGAAAACCACACCATCATCATCTCTTAAGCTTGAAATTTTATTGTTATTCCTTTGAGCAAGAAGGGATCTATAAAAGAATTTGGAGTTGCTATCTCCTTCTTTGAGCCATAACACCCTTAACTTCTAAACTATCAACTTCTAAAGCCTTGTAATGGTCTATCATAACTTACTTCTCCTTTAACCTCTTGATACATCAATTGGGCTATCATACATGTCTCTTTATCTTTATATAAGATTTTGTCTAATTGTCTTAAATGTTAATTCAATGTCTGATTGTATACTTAACTTTAGCTTTTTAAGCCTCTGCTTGATTCTTATGAGTCTCCTATATAATCTTTAAGAAGCATAGCTCGGAACATCTAAGCTTAAACCCTGTTTTAATGTCTCTTGGAAATCGTTAGCATTTCTTATAAAGTTGAAGAACTTAAATAGGCAAGCTCTGATATGTACCCTAAAGAGATTAAGAATCTTAATTAGAGAATGATCAAAACTTAGAGAGTTATTAAATTAAGCTCTACTATGCTTAAACTTCATAAACCATTTATAATTGAGCAATGCTATATCTAACTTTTTTCTTATGAACCAAATTCCTTGAGCATGTCCTTCCCCGATATAGGTGTGTCCTTCCAAAATAGCTTTAATTCTTTAGTTTTCTTTCTTGATTTCACCCGACTTCTTTTCCTTTCGATCCATAAAGGTAGTTAAGACCTAAAAATATACTAATACCAAAACAGTAAATACTATTAAATAAACATACAAAGTGCCTGAAATACAGGATTACAAATATAGTCTATTAAGCATTTTTCAAACTTCCCCACATTAAAGCATTTTCTTCTCCTCAAGCAATTCATAATCCAAATAATAAAACTTAGAAACATCTATCCTTATTCATTCTTAACCTATCCATCCACACCCTAAGTTATCATATCTTATGAATCAAATCAACATATAATTAGAATCTAAAAGTCCTAGAACAAACTTCCATAAACCATTATTGATAACAATCAAATTGACAATCATTTTAAAATCAAATGCATAAAATTTTATACCTTCACAAAAGATTCACTCAATTCACTCAAAGTGTTTAAGGTTGCAATGAAATTCATCAAATCAATACATAGAAGGAATCTTATCCATAAGTTTAAAATAAAATCACTTCTCCACCATTAATAACTTAACTAGAAGCAAAAATCAAAATGTCTTTTAAATAGGGTGTAATAAGGTCAGGCTAAAGGTACGAAAAAGATAGTCAAATGGTAACAATGTGAAGGAAATTTACATAAGCAATACTATAAAAAATTGGCTCTTTATAACATAAGTCCTTCAAGTAAAGATTTAAGCTGGCACAATAATAATTATTCTCACTCTCCAAACTTTTTTTTTCTTTTTTTAACCTTGAACTTTAAGAGACTTTTGAGAGCACATAAGACAATGCACTTAAAAAGAAATAAATATAATAATAATTACGCACAAACAATTGTGAGCACAATGGACCTGCTCTTTAAAGTTTTTCAATATAATCTAAGTTTACGCAATTAAGAAAATACAAATCCTTCGGGGTTTAAAAAATAGATGAAAAGTCTTAGAAAAAAACAGGGTAATTGCTATTAATGTCTTTCATCAATTAAAGAAAAGGCTAACTCTCAAAATTGGTTACTCCTAACGATAAAATAAGGTAGATAATAATAAAAAAAAGAATAGGCCAAAATAACTAGTTAAAGCATTGATCATATTATATAATTTAAAATTATTTTAACTTTTAAAAAATTGGATGAAAAATTATTTTTTATTGCGCATGAGATTTCCCAACACATACACTTAATTAAAATTAGGGAAAATAAAGTTCAGACAAAGATTGA
>JANITW010000009.1:7744522-7758280 GCA_027564335.1 Erythroxylum williamsii
ATGAAATGCAATATGCCCAATATATCACAGTCAATATAAAACAGTCTGTCACAGTAGAGGCAACGCAATGAAGCACAATAATAGCAAGCAATTTGACAATCAGCACATAAAGGAAACTTCTATGTCAAACCTCAATTCATCGGACCATCCGTGTTCGGAACCCAGTCATAAACAAGCACAATCACTAATCCCACCATTATTCCCCACTTTAGACATATAATAATTGAGAGAACCATCTAGGTTACTCACTTATAACTTACGAGCTATTGCCAGGAAGTCTCTGCACCGTCGGTAGGTCGACTCTCCAAATGTGCCTCTATAATAATCAGAGAATATAACCATTACTAATTGTTCAATTAGAACTAGTTAATGATGCACATGTAACAATTAAAAGGTATACAAAGCATGTTCATGATATTTTCGGCCTTAATTCAAAATTTCTATCACAAACATTCCATCTAAAAATTAGAAATCTAACGGCACCGAAATTACTCAATTTGGGCCTCTATAGGGTCCAAAAATAAACAAAACAGTGACCAAAGAACCATTACCCGGACCCACGTCAATTTTCCGTCTAAAAATTCCCAATTTCTCATAAAATAAAATTAAATATTTTACGAATTCGATGCCTTAAGAATAAGGTCAATCGGATGTCGGAAAAAGTTATAAGCAAAAGAAGGAAAATATATAATCCTAGTCGACTTGCCTGAGAATCCTAATCGACTTATGCTAGACAAGTCGACTTACACTACTACAATGGATACTTGAAAAAAAACAACAAAGAAGTAAGGAGGAGAAGGTTTCGGAAGATGAACTACAAAGCCAACTTTTATTTTTTTTTGTTTCAAAAGCACATCTAACTTTTTCACTAAGAAGAGTCGTGAATGGGATTAACCAAAGACAAGAACATTTAATGAGTTTGGACACTTTTCTTTTAATGAGAGAAAAAGACAAAAAGCCATTAATACCATTTACTAAAAGAACTAAAAATAATAATAAATAAATCTTTAATCCATCTAATTCCAATATTTCTAAAATCATGTATCTAATTTTTCAGTGCCAAATGGACATAAATTTTCAATACCAAAAATCAACTGGTTCGCCACTTGGCGATTTTTTCGGTCCGGGAATTTTCCTCGAAGAATTCCAGAAAAATTTCTAATATTTCCCAAAAATATAAAAACACATAACAATGCACTCCAATTAAATTTTCAAGCCCATAAACCACATTTTTCAAAATAAAATCCCATTTAGGCACAACTACTGGGAAATGTCATGAATGCATGTACAGTCATTTTCATGTGCAATTTCACTATTCATGAATCAGGTGTGCATGAATATTGCAAAATAAATCCTAAACCCTCTTAATCCTTTGCCAAATTACCATTCTACCCTTCCTATCGGGGGTGGGATGTTACACCACCAACCCTTACCCAACCACTCATCTTAACATACCCATCATCACATGACAACCCGCACTCGCACAAATACCAGATGACCACGAAACTTTTTGGATTATGTTACCTTTCATACTACCAACTCCTCTCCTGATCTTCCTGACCCCAACTGTTATACACAAGCCAAAAAATTTCCCCATTGGTGTCAAGCTATGTCAAAAGAACTTCACGCTCTCCATCGAAATAAAACCTGGACTCTTGTCCCACCACCAAATAATGCCAATATAGTAGGTTGTAAATGGGTCTTTTGAACTAAAAGAAAACCTGATGGGACAATCGACCGTTACAAAGCCCGTCTCATAGCCAAAGGTTATCACCAATCACCCGACATTGATTATACTGACACTTTTAGTCCCGTCATCAAGCCAACAACTATTCTTATAATTCTCACCATTGCTCTCTCCAATTCTTGGCCCATCCGTCAATTAGACATCAACAATGCCTTCCTTCATGGGAATCTTCATGAACCAGTTTACATGCTTCAGCCTCCAAGATTTGTCAATCCTCAATATGCTCATTATGTCTATCATCTTCATAAAGCTCTTTATGGTTTAAAGCAAGCACCCCGTGCCTGGTTTCAACGCCTAAGCCAACAACTCATAGACCTCTAGTTCACTCAATCCAAATCTGACACATCTCTCTTCATTCACACTACTTCCACTACTACTACCTTTGACGATATCCTGGTTACTAGCTCTTCCCAATCTTTCATTACCACTCTCATAGATCCTCTACATACCACCTTCTCTATCAAAGATCTGGGTCCTCTTCACTACTTTCTTGGCCTTGAAATCACTACCACATCAAATGGCCTTCTCCTTACTCAAACAAAATATACCAAAGATCTCCTTTCTCGTACAAATCTGGATCAATCTAAACCCACACCTACTCCAATGACTCTTACCTTACCCCTCTCCAAAAACCATGGAATACCACTTTCTGACCCAACTGAATACAGAAGCACCGTTGGTGCTCTCCAATACCTTTGCCTTACCAGTACTGATATTCAATTTGCTGTCAACAAGGTCTCCCAATTCTTGCATTGTCCTACTGATGCTCACTTGACAACGGTTAAGCGAATACTTCGGTATCTACGTTCCATTATCTTTCACGGTTTACACTTTCTCAAATCACTAACACTTACCCTCGCGGCCTACTCTGATGCTGACTGGGCTGGATGTCCCGATGATCGTCGCTCCACCTCTGGTTATTGTGTTTATCTGGGCCCTAATCTTATTTCTTGGAGTGCCAAGAAACAACCTACAATTGCTCGCTCCAGTATTGAAGCTGAATATCGGAGTATTGCACTTGCTTCAGCAGAAGTATGTTGGATTACATCACTTCTCCGTGAAATTGGTCTTTCCATCCCACCACCAACACTTTGGTGTGACAATCTTGGTGCCACTTTCCTCACTGCTAATCCTGTTGCTCATGCTCGCACCAAAAACATTGAAATAGATATTCATTTTGTTCGTGATTTGGTTGCAAAAAAATCTCTCCTCGTTCGACACATTTCTGCCAAGGAATAAATTGCAGATGTCATGGCCAAACCCTTACCTGCCATAGCTTTTAGCCAACTACGAGACAAGCTCACTGTTGCGTCAACCTTGAGCTTGAGGGGGGATGATAACGCATGCCTTTGATTCAGTCACAATAGTCAACTCTATGATTTCAGCAACATAATTTTAGCCTTAGAATCTTCTACTGTAATTATATTTCCATATTTATACTTTCATCTCTTGTATAAATAGTTGTACAAATCGCTTATAGCAATATACAAAAACAAATCAATTCTCTTCTTCATCTATCTTTCACTTCCTCTTTCCAATTGCACTGTTTGTCCTCTTCCTCTCCTACCCCTAATGCCTCTTACTCATAGACATCACCACACTTCAATCTTCACGCTCTTCTCGCATATTCCTCCGACAAAATCCCCTTTTCCTCTTGCCTAATCCCTAATCTCCCATTTTCTTCAAACACAATCCCTCACCTTGCACGTCTTCAGTCTTCTTTACTATGTGTTCTTCCTCAAACAACATTTCATCGTGGTATGCCATTGTTATCTGTCTTTTATGTTTTCTGTGGCCCCCTAAATCTGCCTGTTTGTGTTCATTATTATTTGCTTCATCAAGGTTTTTTTCTTTTTTAATATTGTATGCTATCTAGTCTATCTCCACTTATTGTTGATGAATAAACTAACCATTTTTCACTATCTACCTTTTATGTTTTACTTCTTGTTATTCCTATTATTTGTTGAAGTTGTACCCAATATTAACTGCTATTATGAGAGCCATCATCAATTATTATTCTTTGTTTGAATTCCCTACATTGTCTTATGTTTGGGTTTGTCCAATGATAAATGCTTGCTCACATGGACAACTAAAGGATTCACTTAGTGCAAGAAAGGGAGGAAAAAAAGCTCATTTCATTGTGGGTCACAATAGAACATTTTATTGTGCATGATGAGTAATAGTTTCTTAATTACTAGCAAGATTGTAGAACTTGCTCATATGATATGTCTGCTAAGATGAAATGACATTGTCTAGAAGCAGTTTTCATTTTTGTTACAATCCTTACTGTCATATTTCTTGCACTTAATAATTACAAAGAGGACTGCAAATGTGACCTTCTTATTTTTGAGAGTTAATTTCTACTTCTTGTGCAGCATATGCAATATCTTACTCTATTGCTTTACTTACATGCATAACTTGAAACCTCAGTTATCTGTTGTTATCTTGTTTTATGTTATTTTATCAGTGTTTTTTTATTAGTGTTTTATCAGTACTGCATCACCCTAGTAGAATTTCAGGACATTCAAAGGATAAGAATGTCTTCTGTGCTTGAAAAATTCACAAGCATTAAAAAACAGTAAATTGAAATCGTAGTATTTAAATAACTTTAGTATTTAAACAATTATGAATCAATTGTTGGTCAACAGACATTGAATCTTCTATCATAAATTGAGTCTTATAAGATAGTAGCGTGAGTGACGACTCCTATGTAGCACATACATACCATACCTGAATGCTGCTATGTAACACATACAAACAATCTTGCAATCTAGTGTAGTGAATCATCTCCACTATACTTAGTTCCCAAAATGCAAAAACCTAGGATATAATTCAGCTTTACAATTAAGTTCATTTGTAAGGGAACTAATAGTCCACAAATTATTAGGAAGCTACTCTCCAAATATTTTGTGCAATGTTGAATAGTAGATAGCCTCAAATTATCTATGGTTGCATACAGTTGACTAACTATGAAATGTCTAAACATGGTTGTTGGTGATAGGTGTATAGTGCTCTTTTAGTACATTGTCTAACACCTTTACTAACAAGAACATAAAGGAGCCATCTGTGGGTCTAGCAAATTTTAATGAATATGGTGAAATCAATTGATTCTTTTTACTCCTAACACATTGTTTGAATATATATGACATATATGAATGTTTTGGGTATGAATGGTTTGTGTATGGAGTTGTTTGAGATTGTTGACATATTGTTTCCACCTTTGATTAGAACATGCACAAATCTCTCATGTTTCCATCTATGTTCCTAACACATTGTTTGAATAGATATGGCATAAATGAATGATTTATGTATGAATGATTTGTGTATGGAGTTATTTGAAATTGTTGACATATTGTTTCGACCTTTGATTAGAAGAAGTAAGAGTACTCATATAACCTTGCAGTAACTATCCAAAGATGTGGATGTGATGTCTTCAACTAACATTACATTAAATTCAATAATGATAATGATGTTTGTTATTGTGGATTAAGAGCTCCGTTAAGAACCTTATGGAGTTAAAAAAACCGAGAAGAAGATTTTATAAATGCCCTAAATATCGTGTAAACTTAATTTTTGTTGATAAGTTAAAATTGTTCATATATATGTTGAATGTTTTTGCCTAATCATTTTTAATGATCTTTTAGGCTAGAAAATGTTAAATTTTTAAGTGGTATGACAAATTTACTAACAGAGCTATTGAAGTAATTCATAAACTGAAGAAAGAAGTAGATCGTTTGAAGTATAAGGCTGAACGAAGCATAATTGAATCACATTTAACGTTCAAATTTGAGGTGCAAATAACGCTAATGAAAGAAGACATTATTTTACTGAAAAAAAGAGAAAAATGAGGTGAGATTTGTTGTACTGATTATTGTAGGGCTTTTTGTACTTATGGTGAGTTTAAAAATATGGTTTGTTCTGGACAAGTAAATGTAAAATGTACTATTTATTTTAAAACTTGAGTTATGAAAATGAAAACTCCTCTTTTGAACATTATATATTGCACTATGTTTTTTGTTTTGTTATTCATGAAGTTGCTATAATATGAGCTCATCATAAACAATTAAAAACAAAAAATATATCAGAATAAAAAATTGGAGCAAATGCCCAATTGTGATTAGATATAAAAGTGATAATATTAGTAAAGTGATTACCTCACAATTCATTTCTATACAAAAGTTATACTATCTATCCATCCATATATATAGACAACATCAATTTAAAGTATGCGAATCAACCACATTTGTTTCCCTCATTGCATTGATTGAGAAGGTTGTTCATGTACTGGTTGATTTCTTAATCATCTCTGCCTCATTGCTTCAGTTTGTAACCATTAAGAAGTTACACTAGGTTGTCCTTTGAACCTCAATCCTCTTGGTTCGAAAGATAGTTTGAATGAATGTGGATCAACTTCTCTAAACTTCCATTTGCGACTATGCGAAGAGCTACCAACCTACAAATAAACATGTCATTAACAGTATTCAATATTAACAGTATTCATTCTTGAAAGAAATCAATAATGTTTGAAGAGATAAATATACTCACAATATTGCTTTGTTTACTTGCTACAATAACCTATTTAGGTTGTGAGGAGACACCAGGAATGACCTAGTAAATATGAAACAAGTAATGTCAGAAATGATCATTAGATATATGAACCAATATATACAAAGAATTTGTCATACCTGTGGAGATTACTGAGCGGGTTGAGTTGATGAATGATTGTTACATTTTCTTACATTGTGACCAGAATTGCCACATTTTCCACGTTTTTGTACTTGCCCCTTCTACTTGATTTATTTGGATTTCTCAACTTAGTAGGCTCATTTACTCCTCTCCTTTCAGCTGGTTTAGGTCTTCCATGCATGGTTCTTTTCGCTGGGGTTTACTACATCTTTATCATCAACTGTAGGCCAAAAAATAGGTCCTCTAATAGGTTGTAAGACATGCTCGTACACTGCTATAAATTTAGACTTCTTGTAGCACTCATCCATATATGCCTCTAGCCATTGTTTCGAATGGTGAATAACAATTACAACATGCTTGCAAAGATATCTATACAGCTCCCATACCTGACAACTATATGATTGGTTTCTACCTATCCTCACAATATGCTTTGCATCACCTTTGCTAATTTTATACGCTCCATCACCATTCCAGACCATTCTCCACAGCATTGCATTTTTCTTATTAATTTCTAATTACTTGACAACCCTAGGTGCAACTTTTGATTTCCAGCTATGTGCAAATTGTCTCCTCTCTGCATGCCTCTTAATCACCATAATTCTGATTGTTTCTAGCATGCTTATAATTGGCCTATCTCTAGCCGGCAATATTCATCCATTGAACGTTTCACTTATGTTGTTATCGACAACTGGATATTTGGATTCAAATGACTGTTAACATTGTGCCCATCTCTCCTTCATATATTCGAGCAATGATGATGCACATTCAGGTGTGATTTTGTCTAACCTTTTCAGCTGCTCGTTAAAATCTTCCATATATGCTGACAAACACAATTCCAAAATTACTTTCGCAAGTCTTTTCCTTTGAAGTTCATATGCCATTTATGGTATATGTGACGTGCATACATACGATCTGTGGCATATGGGATGGTGTCTTATACTGCTCTAATCAACAGGGGCGGATCTAGAAATTTTTTTGAGTGGGGGAAAAATTTTATTAAGGACAAAATTTTATTTTTAATGGGGGTAAAATTTTAATAGGAGTAAAATTTTATTTTTTTATAGGGGAAAAACTTAAAATAATAATATTTTATAGAGAATTTGTTGGAACCCATTGTAGATCTGTCCCTGCTAATCAATCCCTATAATAATGGAATAGATAAAGTTAATATATAGTTGATACAATATAATATGTTCATTAATCAATGGAAAAACAAATGCCTTTTGCATATTTGATATTATTGTTAGTCCTTCACCACTACCCAACTCCAAGTCCGAAGCCAACAAACTTATAAACTAGGTCCACGAGTTAGTGTTCTCTACCTCGACAACTACCCATGCTAATGGATACATACCTCCATCCCCATCCCTCCTAACTACACTCAACAATTGACCTTGAAATTTAGTCTTCAAGAAACAACCATCAATACTAAAGATGGGCCTCAAATGCCTCCATCCTCTTTTCATCGCATCAAAGCATATGAATAATATTTTGAACTACAAAAAAGAGATAAAGATGCATAAATTAATGAATAAACTTCCTAGATGACTATATGTTTTAATTATCATTGTCAATAACATGTAAAACTTAATAGTTGCATACTTGTAACAAATTAGTTTCTTGATTTCTAGCCAACTTTAACTCAATTATTGATCCAGGGTTACTATTCCTCAACTCACGAGCGTATCCTTGTAGTTTCGCATACTCATTCACATAATCACTTGCCCTTTCTTTTCTTAATCTCCTTTTGGCAGTTTTACACATACTTGAGTTGACAGATATATTGAGCTTTTCTCGACATTCTTTGACATCTTCGTCGTCGAGATACTAGGCTTCTTAAGTATTCTGTTCCTAAAATGTCTCATTAGGAACTTAATGGAAACTAATTTTGGCTTGTTGATCGTAAAACACTTATGCTCATCATTGTATGTCACCACTTTAAAGTACCCATCATTCTTGTGACAAACGACATACAACTACCATAGGATCCCTCAATACATCTCACTCTCATTCTATGACTTTCACTTTTTTTAAACTTTACATTGTAGCCTGTTCGCACTGCATAATTCACAATAGACTCTCTAAAATCTTTTGCAGAGTCAAACTCCATTCCCAATCTCCAATTTGGTTCATCATCGGATGAATTGTGCCTTATAATACTACTTGGTCTTCGTAACACCCACCAAGCTCTTCTCCGCTAGGATATTGATCACTACCAATAAAATTACCAAAATTTGTCGATTCAATTTCAATTGGTTCGTGGTCATTGGGAATTTCAACATGCATGAAACCATCTTCATCCTCCTCCTCCTCATCATCCACCTCTGCATCAACTCCTAAACTAACAGCTTCAGTATTAGCACCTTTTGTGGCTCCACTACTTTCGTCCTGACCCTCTGTGGCTCCACTACTTTCCTCCTCACAACTTTCCTACTCACCCTTTATGGCTCCACAACTTTCCTCATTACCTTCCCCATCTCCGTCCTCTCCTCCCGATATAGGCAATACCTCAGGTACAAATGATGGGATATTGACAATGTGATTTACATATACGTCAATCCTTTCGTGAATTTTCATTAGATTGATAATTCATAAACAACTTTCATTTGAATTAATCAACTTCAAAGGCTCACTAAACTCAAAACTGGGTTTGTAATAGGCCTTATTGATTTGAAGATATCCTAATTCCTTTCGCATCTCTCATATTTGCTTATAGCTAACAAAATCCAAGTCTACTATATCAAAAATGCTTGATTCCGCATCAATATATTTCAACTCTGGCTCTTCAACAAACTTTCCACCATAGAACAACTTTATGCTTCCATGTTCAACCGTCATATACTTGACAAATTTATAAAGTCAAGTGTATCACTAAAAAGCGTACATTGAAATGATATTATCAACAATATAATGGATACTTCACCAAAAAAAATACATTTAAATATTCCAATGCATATTCTTGAGATTGGTTGCAAATAGCACTACAATCCTCTACCCTTAGTAAGGTGATTATGTTATTATTCCTTCATGCCTAAAGCGCTTCATGGAAATGGGAAGTCACCTAACTTAGAGATGAAAGTTTCAAGTTGAGAAGGCAAAGAGGGAATGAAAGTTTCAAGTTGATTATTTTTCCTTTTTAAAAATGAAAAGGGTGTCAGATTAGGTGATAGGTGAGAACCTACTTTTGTTAACTAAGGCCCAAATAGCTATTAAGGTGTGGTAAGGTATTTTAGTGTTGGGACCTGATCTCGAGACCGGACCCCAACCGGAAAAACGGAAACCGGAGATGAAACGAAGTGGCAGAAAGCGAACGGACAGATCATAACGCGAAGGAATCCGAAAACAAAACAAATAAAAGAACAAAAACAAAAGCGAAAGTCGGATCAAAGCGAAAGGCGAAAGCGAACGAATCGAAGCAAATAAATTACGAATCGAAAGCAAATTCGGAATCAAAGCACACAAATGGTGGATTCGAACTGAATTTCAAATTTTCGACATCCAGATTTCTAACCTTTTTTAAACAATACAAAACGGTCGCGTTGGAAACTATACAACAATCGGTCTAATTCAATCAAAACCGGTATAAATTTTTTTTCTTTCTTTCTTTTTCATTCTCATTATTCATTTCTTTCATCTTTATTCAACCTTATACAAGTCAAGACAAATATAATTTCCTTTTCTTGGAAATTATCCTCAATCAAATTCTCAATTCATAACAAACTTCTTATATATGCAATATCTCAATCTCATCTTTAACACAAAACATCTATCTTATTCTTATTCTTTCTTTGCCATAAAAATTTCGGCAGCATAATGGCTGTATTTTTAAAACCCAAAACCTGCAAATAGTTTTAAAAGCACTTCAATATACCAGCTCAATCACACAGTCATCAACTTCATCGTACCTCCTTTCTGGAATTCCCCACAAATACAAACACAAATCTATACCTAGCACTTCAATATTTCTCAGTCATAATCAGAATCATCTGAATCCCAAATCACATTCAATATCTCAACTCATTATTCAAATTCATAATTTAATCCAAACCCAAAAATCAATCATATTTATATACAATCACAAATCATATCCATAATCATATACAAATTCCATCCATAACTTAATTCAATACACAATTCCATAATTCATATACATCATACTCACACATATACACAATTTCATAATTCACATACATCCTGAAATAATGCTTGTAATACATTAATGGCAATTCAAGCCATATACAATATCAATACAAAAAATCTAACTTTACACATAAATACACGCTATGCAAAAATCGAACAAAACGTCTTGACATTCTTTCATCCGATCTCCTGCTCGAATACCTGGAGATGAGGATGAAAGGGGGGTGAGCTTATAGCTCGTAGATAATATGTTTATAAATTGAACAATAAGCAAAAGCATTTTCAAAACTCAATTTTTCATTTATAAACATTTCACAGCAGAAAATTTTATCAAAAGCTTATTTTTCAAACTTTTCAACTTTTAAAAACAATCATAAACAATTTACAAAATTTCATGATTGAAAAACTCACTTTCTCGTTTCACAAATTTCTCAAAATTTCACAATTCATAAACAAATTCAAAACATGAAAGCATCAATAAACAACTCAAAAACACCTAACACATCATAATGGTTTGGTTCGGTCCAAAACGAAACGTACTGCACATTCCCGCAAAGCGGTCCTGTGCAGCCATGAACGGAACGTACTACACTTTCCCGCATAGCGGTCCAGTGTAGCCGTAAACTTATGGGAGTCCGAAATCAGAGCTCCAGTACTACTAGCGGGCAGGCGGGAGAAGCCTTTAAAAATAAGACAGTGCACTGACTCAAACTTATGGGACCTAACAAAACCCACATAGCACATATCACATTTGAAAATCGAATTGTCCTAAGGCACATTTTGAAAACTTAATTTTTCATATATTCATATCGTGTCGCACTTGACACATTCACATTCACATATTCACATGAATTTCATATAGCAGTTCAAATGCAATCTCAAATTATCAAACAATCACATAACAATCAAAATCATATTCGATTCATAGCAACTCATAAATAAAGAATGCAACACTTTTGATAATTCATCAAAATCATTTAGAAATAATAGTTGTAACAAATTTATCAATTTCATAATTAATAAAATCCTTCAAGCATTAAAAAATTTCAGAAATTTTAGCAATTTAACAATTTTCATAATTTCAGAAATTTCCTTAATTTATCAAAATCATTTAAAACTTGTAACCATTTTTCCAAAGCATTCGGAAAACAATACAATTCAATAATTCCTTTCTTTAATTTTTTCAAAACATAAACAATAATTTTGAAAAATATTTCACTTCTTGAATTTTCAAAAATTCATAATCATCTTATAATTCAAAATATAAGCATATTCCCACCTCAATTCTATGCTAGAAACTTGTCCAAAGCTTCAATTCTTCAAAGCCTTTCCTTAAATTTTCCCTAATTCAATAACATAAACCCTAATTATTTAATCATCCAAAATTGAACCAATGATACTATGAAATCACCAAAATTAATTTCATAATACACAAACCCATAACATTTCCAAGCTATCTAAACCAAAACTTCATGAAAAACTCAAAGGTCAAAAATCACCTCTTACCTTAATCTCCACAATTTTCGAAATTTCTTGGTTCTTTAGGATGCTTCCATGCTCTTCCACCTTTTTCTTCTTGAAATCTACTTCAAATCACCCTTGGAATCTCACATAGTCGAAACCCTAAGTCATTTTCCTCTTCTTTCTTCTTTCTCCACCGAACATGCTCTCTTCTTCTTTCTTTCATTTTCTTTCCTTCTTTTCTTCTTCTAATATCATTTTTCTCCTCTTCATAAGCAAAGGCCCACTCTTCTTATGTCTAAAGGTACAATTAATGAAGGAGGATTAACCATTTTACCCTTACATACAAGCCTTTTAATTTAACAACTTAAGTATCCTTCCAATTTTTCCCCTAAAATTTAATTTCATTCATGCTTACTTTAGGACATTTTTCTAACCCTCCAATTGAAGGAATTTGGCAAAACTTACTTCCAAAGAAATGTTTCTTATTGTCTTAATTTCATAACGCCACCAAAATCATTTAATTTGGTGCACTACACCAAAAGCTATACTCCAAACATTTCAGGTTATTCATATGCTAAAACATTTTTCAGCACTTTATTTCCATCCAAACATTGACCTTCTTAAAGATAGAATTGCAACTCGATTTCTTCATAAAAATTGTACCCCTATTTCACTAGTTTAATACAAATCAGGAATCACCTCATTTGGATTACTAGAGCAAAATTTATGACCAAAATACTTTCAGATTTTACTAATCCAAGACTGCACACTAATCCGAACTTCCATTCAGAAATTTAAAGTCTTAGGGGCTAAATTGAATTTCAATTCCTTCATATGACTTGTAGCCCCATGTCTTAATTTTATTTTGCCTCTAAAATCAAATCAATCGGATCTTCACAGATCCCGAATTTTGCAAAAGACTGAACCATATTCAGAAAATTATCCATCTCACTTTGATTAATTTAATCAACCGCAATTTAATCTCAAAAATTCAAAAATTTCCCATGAAGATGTAGATAATTGTCTTAGAAATCCAACACCTCAAAAACCAAGTTAATCGGATGTTGGACGGAAAAGATATAAGGAAAAGGTTGAACAAGAGTCAGATTAGGAAGGAAAATGACAAAAAAGAAGAAATCAAACGACGTCGCAGCGGTGAGGGAAAACGGCGTCGGATTGGAGGACGACCCGGCTCATCCTCGCAAGCTGTCGCACTCGCGAGGGTGAGTCATGACGCTCGCCCTCGTGAGGCGAGTCATGACTCTCGCCCTCGCCCATTTCAATATCCTTTTTTTAAAGCAAAAATAATCCGAAATTTTCAGAAATCATAGGTCTTGATTCCGAAATCCAAATTTGACAAAGGTATCAATATAAAGCTTAAAGGAAGCTCTACAACTTCTATGAAGAACTCAAAAACTAATTCCATCTCTAAAGTGATCAAAAATCTAATTAAACATTCTGTCAAAAAAAAATCAATCCCTAAACAATGACTCAACTTTGAAAATTTCTATCTTTCAACTTCAAAGTCCAAACATGTCATATTTTATATCAATGCAAAGATCAGAAAGCCACCTATAACTTTCATGAAGGACAGAAAAATCAATTTGTCATATAAGGAAGTCAAATTTCCAATAAAAAGTTCTGTCATCTAATAATCATGCTAAAACAGTAACAGAAACTTGTAAAAATCATAACTTCTTATTGCATGGTCCAAAAATTCT
>JANITW010000009.1:7810204-7832442 GCA_027564335.1 Erythroxylum williamsii
ATTAATTCTAGCTTATTAACTAAATGTCATTCCACTAAAGACAATTAGTTGAACTCTTGAATTATTAAATATTATGAAAATACATATTTTATGTCCAATTGCAAACCCTATTTAGAATTTTTATTATAGTCACCCACACAATAACGGGTAAAATTACCTTTTTATCCTTATGTTGATTTTTTCTTTTAGACCTCCCATTTTACTTTATATGGTAATTAACACACAAGATTTCATCTTAGTATTAAGACTTGATGGATAGCTAGTTCATCAAACTACTGGCGCCAGTTTAAGCGCCAAATCTCCTTAAAACATCTAGAAGTGATGATATCGCTATAAACTCTTTATTTGAGTGAATATTCCCTGATACATGTTTCAATTATAGAAGATCTTTCCAGGTTTCTAACCAAATTAATCCATTCTAATCGGAGTTTTTAATTGCATCATAGATGTAAGGAACTTTCTCTCACTCATCTCTTATATGTTGATGACTTATTGCTTTTATATGGTGTCGATGTCTCTTCTATCAATCAAATCATGCATCTGCTAGCACTCTTAACTGAATGGCCAGATCTTAAAATGAATGTTGCGAAGAGCAGTCTGATGATCTCTAAAGATGTAAGGAACATTGCTGAAATACAGAGACTTATTGGGCTTAATATTAGCCCCCTTCCTTTTCGTTATTTGGGAGTCATTATTTCTGCTAAGCCTAAGTTACAAGATTGTTTGGAAAAGATCAAAGCTAGAGTGATGGCTTAGCATAATAGATTCCTATCTTATGCAGCAAGACTTACTCTAATCATATATGTACTCAATAGTTTATATCTTCATTCAACTGCTTATGATGCTTTGCCAAGATAGACCATTAAAGAGATAGATAGGGTAATGAAATCCTTCTTATGGCTAGGAATTGTGGGTACCTCTATCAATGCTACAGTTAAATAGAGTGAGGTAGACTCTACAAAAAAAAACAAGGAGGCTTAAGGATCATAACAATTTCTAGAATGTAGAATGTCTTGACATGTAAAATATTATAGCAGTTATACAATGACCATAAAGCATTGTGGACTAAATGGATTCACGAATATTATTCAAAGCGCTCCAAATTTTGGCAAATTGATTATTCTAGGGAAGGTTCTTGGATACTTAAGCAATTGATGAAACTAAGAGATATCTTCTACCCTTAAATCATGCACATAATTGGTAATAAAGGTAAGACTTGGTTTTAGTTTAACAACTGGTTGGTTAGCAGTCCCCTTATTCATTCTTCAATATTCCTACGTATCAGAAACAGAATACCTTTAGCTTCAAAGGTTTCTTCCTTAATTGTGAATGGTGAATGGCAAGCAAACATTAGAGGATTTCATTCTCTTGTGGACCACTTCCCTAGACTTTAAAACATTGTTACTAATGATTACGTCATTTGGGATCTTAACCCAAATGGTGTATTTACCAACTAGTTTTGTAATAAACTATTTTCTGCTAGCTCCACTGTTGTTCCTTGACACAACTTGCTATGGACACAATATCTATCCCAAGGCTTCCTTCATAACATGGATGGCTATTAAGAATAGGCTTCAAACTAAAAGCTAATGGAGGGGTATGGTGGATGCTTCGTGCATACTATGCAATAGGGCTATTGAGGATAAGAATCACTTATTTTTTTCTATCCAGTTACATTAAAGTTATTTGGAGTAGAATCTTGCATCTATTTCCTATCTCTCATTCTAGATATCACTGGAACCATGTCCTAAGATAGGTTATTTGTCACCCAAAGAAAGGGCAACCTCATTCAACTCTCCTCAAAGTTGCTTTTACCATTACTATGTACTACATTTGGAAACAAACAAACAATAGAAGATTCACGGATAAGAAGGAAGATAAATATCCCATTGCTGACAGAGCAATCAACATGATCAGATCATATAAACATGCTAAAAATGCACATCTTTCCCTTTCTAATGATATGAAGAACAAATGGCAACTCTAAGTTTTTCTTTTAATTGCACTTTGATCTTATCACTTGTACATTTTTTTATGATCTTTTGTAATTTTTGGTAATCTCCTATAGGCTTTTAAGCCTTGAACTCATTGTAACGCTGTACTAGTTGAAATATTCAGATGTTACAACACCAATAAAACCATCAAAAGTTGTACATTCAACATAAATTTTTCCGAGGCTTTTTATTCTCTCAACTGGGGCTTTATCTTAAATACTTAGCTATGGGATTGCCCAATCAGTTTATAACTTAGATACAGGCTTGTATCTCATATGCATCATATTCCATCCTAATCAATGGTGAACCTACTGTTAGAAGCTTAAGGTAAGGGGACCCCTTCTCTCCTTACTTGTTTATAATCAGTGTGGAGGTTTTCACAAGGATGATCAATATTGGTATCTTAAAGGTACCAAGCTTCACTTATCACTACAGATGCTTTAAACCTAACCTAGCTAGCATTTGCAAATGATTTGCTTCTACTTTGTGGAGCCACTTCTCCTTTAATCAATATACTCTTTTGCACTTTAAACTCCTCTAGACAACATTCAAGGTTGAGTTATAACCCCAACAAATGTTCCGTTTATGCTTCAATAGGGGTTAATCCTGCCATATACAAGTTGGTTCGTTCTTTGGGCTTTAACTCAATAACTATTCCCTTTAAGTACTTAGGTGTTCAATCATTGAAAAGAAATTCACATATCATAAATGTATCCCCTTACTGGACTCAATTAATAAGAGAATAAACAATCGATGTAACAAGTTTCTTAGTTATAAGGGAAGACTACAGTTGTTATCTCTGTGTTAAGCAATATGGCTATCTATTAGTGCTCCTATGTGGCCCTCCCTAATGTAGTAATAAAAGTTATTGATAGAAAACTAAAGGACTTCTTATGGATTGGGTGAAACAACATTAACAAACTACCTAAAGTAAAATAGGCTTTATTTTGTCAACCTAAGTAATACGAGGGATTAGGGATCAATTCTACCAAAACCTTAAGCAAAACCTTACTATTGAGAAAGAAAATTTGTGGGTTATATGAATACATCTATACCACATCAAGCATAATAGTAACCAAAATATCATGCACTCTCTAACATATTCTCCACACTAGGAGTTGGAAGCATCCATTGATCAAGCATAGGATAGGATGGCCACAACACCTTTTGGTTTGATCAACTGGATGATTTTACTTCACTATTCAAACTCCCATACTTTAACACCTTGAGATCCCTCGTCGCTCTAAGAAACAAGGATTATGAACTAATAAGAGTTAATAACTAGTCCTAGCCCTTTCATTATACCAAGGGATTTGAATTAATAATTAGCAATATGCAAACCTATTCACCAAATCCTTCTCCATAAATTATCCCATTGTTAGCTAACAATTCCAAAAAAAAGCACCTTAGATTCATAGGAAATTTCTAATTTACTCAATCCCTTCATTGTGTCCTGGCATAACTTGGTCTGGAACACTAGTATCACTCCTACTCATTCCTTCACTTTATGGCTGGATTTGAGAGACAGATTGGCAACAAAGGATTCCCTAAAGTTTCATGTCTCCAATGCTCCATCTGAGCTAGGCAAACAGGATACTGAAAGCTTCGGTCATTTATACTTTTAACAAGTATTCAGTTTGGCTATGGAGCAAATTTCTTCACCACCTTGGCGTAGACTGTAATAGAACAGTCTGGCAAGAAAGAAACGGTAAACTACATGGTGCTACCACAAGATTCTCATGCATGTCAACCTCACCTTTCCCTAAGCAGCGTAATGAGAACTAGATGGAGAATTTAAGTTACCCATTTCCTAATTTCCCTAGATCACTCCTAAGATCTCATGATTCCCTTATTTAGCTAGTTTTAATTTGGTTCTTAAGCTAGATTCAATACTCGTACCCGTAACTTTCTCAGAACTTGTTGCAATTTATTTTTGTTAATTAATTTATCCACTTGCCTTACAGGAAAAAAAGCTCCAAATATACATCGAATCAATTATAGTTGTAACAATATTGAAAATGATCAAAGAGTATTCCAGAATATATAATGTGACTTTAATTACTAGAATCCTATTTAATATACCCTCTTAACTACTAATCCTTCATATGTACCATTACCTTCGCATAGTGAATCAAGGAAACTATTGTCTCCTCTCCTTGTTACAGAAAGAAAGTTGCCAATATGGCCTCTTTCAGCTACGTTCATTTATAATCCTAAGCTCATTCGTTTCTGTCCGCACAGTAAGTCCATAACGTCTCAGGATTTGTGATTCCCTACTTTCATCTTTACTCCACATATCGTCCAAATTTTAACCAAAGCAAACAGTGTAAACTCTTGCAGCAACTGGGATTAGCAATAATAAAATTTTGTTCCTCATGACCACAATTAGGGTTTCATTGTTTAAAATATTTACTTAAAATTTCATAGGAACTGGACATGCTATGCTCCTTTAATTGTAACTGTATTTCATCACGTAGGCCTAAAACACTGCACTTGATTACAAAAATAATGACATTTCGGCAGCTGGGATAAATGGTAGAATAGCTTCACCAAATAACTCAAACAGTGACACCAGGAGACAGCCACTGCTCAATTCATCATTTCGAACCTGTTTGAGAATTGCTGACATTCTAATGGATGGATCATCACCCTTTTCCTTCTCACCTATATGGTTAGATTCACCATCATTCTGTGTCTTTTCAGAAGGGGTTCCCAAAGGATCATCTGGGGGAACTGGAGCCATTGACTCCACTTTTACAACAGATGGTGAGGAGTCTATTGGCATTATATTGACCGGACCATCAGTAGCCATCTTCTTTGCCTGTGGTTGTTCCAAGTTCTCCATGCTTGCCTTACGTTTACCTTCACAATATACACAAGCAAACGAGATTAAACTCCACCATCGCTGTAGTATGCTTTCTACTTGTTATAGGAGGGTATATAATAGTACTCGCAATTTTAGTGTATGCTTTATACATGTGATAGGGAGAAAACACAACAGTACGTGCAACAACAGTAAGTGCAATTCTTCTCCACCACTGAATAAACATCTCAAATTTATGAGGAATCTGTTTAATTGCAGAGAAGGTGATAAACTTGTACTATTGTTACAATTTTTAATTTTTTTTACATAGGAGTGGTCTATATGAAAGAAGTCTATAACCCAAAAGTTCAGTTTTAGGCATTGGGTTATGCATCTTTCTTTGTATAAAAACCACTCCAGTCTTTTGTCTATTTGACAACATGCAATTAAGATGGATATCTGTCGTCACCTCCTCCCCAACCTTTCCCACAGCAGGAAATTAAATAGAGGACTTTCAATTGCACTGATCTGCTTTTGTGACCAGTATTAGATAATAGAAATGTAAAGTAATCATATTATTCAAAATTACATAGCTTTAACTATGGTGCCCTCAACAACGGTTAAGAAATGTAACTCCAGTATGTATCTCACGTACAAGTTCACTCACACTGTACGACAGGATACCCCAGTTCAAACGAACTCAAAATCAAATAGAAGAGAGAGCTGCAGATTTAGGATTTATGTATCATCTATTTTGTTGGGGGGAGTAGAAGATGTTCGTGATAATTGAACATATTTCTTCTCCCTTTGCAGGAAATGCACCATCACTGGCCCAACTGCACTGGCGGATAGAATTAATACTTAAAGGCACACGAGAAATTGCTGGAAGTACTGATTAATACTTAAAGGCACACGAGAAATTGCTGGAAGCACTGAAAATCTTGTACAACATAGCTAAATATGCAAAAGTGCAACCAATAAGAATGCATGCAATAACAAAATAAGTGCAGTTAGAAAATACTATTTCACACCAATAAGACAATCGTTCAGTCCAACAAAAAATATATATGTATATCAGCAAGCAAGTACAAATTGCCAAACAAGTAAATTTAGAAAGCTTACTTGGATGTTCAGTAACTAGTATTCTGTTGATTTTCCCGATAGCATATGTTGGAGGCGACGGCAAAGGTGGGAAAATCTTCAAACAGTCACGTATACAATGACCTGCTGCACACTGGAAAGTATATCACATCAAAAACCCTTTACATAGCAAGAGTATTTCTACTGGATACCATATGCCAGAGGAAACGAAGAGCAGCTTATATAGTTAATGATTTTAGTGGCATCTTTAGGGGCATGCGACATAATGTTGGGTGTGCATGGTTAGCCACCCAAGATGATGTCCAATGAAACTTTCATATGAGAACTAGAAGGGGTGCATACTGAAATGGTTGGTGATCCTGACAAAAACTCTTAGTTGATAGTAGAAAAGGATTTTCAAAAGATGTTGCCTCCTCCAACCAACTTTTTATATGTTACAATTGAGTATCAACTGAAACAATATGGAATGCAAACAATCACTGAACACATTTGATGAAATCAGTTGACTTCTGAGTGAATTTAGTTTGTTGACATTGCCATCACACAGGAAACAGGATAATTGAATTCATTTGAAAGAGGGTTCAGAAGCCAACATTTGGCCTTATAGATATAATTGGGGTGCAAAAGGAAAACACTAAAAGCATGGCGAAAGAGCTGATACAATAAGGATTCATCTGGCCTAGCATTACTTCATACTCATCTGCAATTGTGTTGGTGAAAAAGAAAGACACTTCTTGGAGAATGTGTGTCACTATAAGGAACTTAACAAGCAGACTGTGAAGGACAAGTACACCCACCACTATCAAAGAGCAGAGAGGATTTTTGGACCTAACTGAATATCATAAAAGATTTATCAGACACTTTGATATTATAATTAAGAATTTAACTGAATTGGTGAAGATGCTTTACAGTGGAATTCTGAAGCTCAATTTGGTTTTGACAACCTGAAGGGAGTCTTAATTACTGCTCCTATACTAGCCCTTCCTAATTTCTAAAAGAGAAATTGACTCAAATGCAAGAGGTATAATCATGGAGGCTGTTCTTTAGCAACATCAACACTTTATTGCTCATTTGAGCATGGTAGTAGCAAACTAGCAACAACGCATCAAGGCTTAACAACTTATGAAAAAGATTTTCTATAAGTCATTAAAGCCATTAAGCATTGGTAACATCATTTGATTGGGACGCATTTCATAGTAAGAACAAATCACATAAGTCCCAAATTCTTGCGACACAACTTCATTTCAACAATCATGGCTTCCTAAACTCTTAAGCTATGAGTGTTAAAGAAAAGGTTGCTGCTGAGTCTCTAGCTAGGCTCTCTAATGCTAAATTGTTCGAGTTAATCTCTAAAACTCAAACTGATCTGTTACAAGACATCAAACAAAGTTGGGAAGGAGACTCAGCTACAAGACATCCAAAAGAAGGTACCGGATCTCTATTCAGCAATTCAGCCAGGCAACTTCAAATTATGATCTCAGCTTCATAAAAAACTTGCCTACTAAATTCAAGAATCTTCTGAAGACCAGCTAAGGCCTCTTTAGGTACCTTAGAATAAAAACCCCAGAATATTCACTCCACAGATTAATAAATCCAGAATAATATTGATCAAAAGAAAAATTATCTTGACTTAAATTTTTAATCTCGAGTTCAAGTTGAAATTTTCTTGCAGTATTATCTTGATTGTATACAAGCTTTAAATAATCCCACATCTCTTTGTCTTAGCAAAGGGGCATAAATTGTTCACCATATCGCAGTCAATAAATGCTAAAGTCCAAGAGATAATTAGAGCATCCTTTGCCTCCCACTAGCTAAGTTGCTTATCCATCTTTAGGAGCAGCAGAAGACCCGTCAATGTGAACTCAAAGCTCCTTCCCTTTCAGAAACATTTTGAAATAAAATTGCCATGTTGCATTATTCTTTCCTGCAAATTTGAAGCCAAAGTCTCTGTAGATATTTTTCCAAAAATATTCTCGGTAGCCATTCTCAAACAAATTCAAATCCAGAAATCTCTGCAAGGCCTAACACAAGTTGACCCAAAAATAAATCTCAAAGCATAGTAGTTGATTAAAAATTAATCAACCCACAATGAAAATGAAAACAGACCAGAAAACTTCGAAGGACAGAAGTGAAACTCTTATACCATAACAATTTTCGAGTAAATGGCTGAATTGCCTCCTCTTGAGGATCCTTTCCATTAAATAAGAATTGTTGTAAAATCTACTTTTGATAATAATATATTCACACTAATCATTGGTATCCTATTATAGGTAAGAATATATAGATAAATACAGCTAATACACTAATTATGGTAGAATGAATCTCATAATCTTAGCCATATTTTTTGCCATAAACTTTGCAATTATCATCTGCCACAATCTAAATTTCTGCCATTGGTATCACCTATCTCTATCAACACCACACCTTTTAAAATTCTCTACGTTTATCCTCATCCTTTCTATATTTCCAACTTTGCAGGTGACTCAACAGTGTTAAAGAGTGGATCAAGTTCTCTTTGAGAAGGAAACAGCTGTTCAAGTGGCCAAATTCCATCTTAAGAGAGCACAACACAAGATGAAACAACAGGCAAACAAAATGAAAACAAAGAGATCTTTTGCTACTGGAGACAATGTATATGAGAAGCTTCAACCCTAAAAATATAATTCAATAGGAAGAAGGGTGAGTCACAAGCTATCACCTCTACTCTATAGACCCTATCAAATTCTGGATAGAGATGGAAGATAGCTTACAAGTCGCAACCAGAAATGTTGATTCATCATACTTTCACATTCTCAGCTCAAGAAACATATTTCAAGTGATACTTCAATTTCTTCTGCTCAATTGGCTCAAATTGGATTTTATGATTTATTAACTAGTGGCCATATGGGAAGGAGAATGGTGAAAGGTCACAATCAAACAGCCAATCAACTTCTGATTCAATGATCGGACTCACAGCCTAAGAATGCAACATGGGAGTATTTGTATGACCTGCAACGATGATTCCCCAACATAAAACTTGTGCACAACGTTTCTGAGAAGTGAGGCATTGCCACAGATAAAGAAGTAGACGAAAGAAACGAGACAAGCAGTTTAAATAGTTAACACTTTTATGCTTGTAATTGTTAGGGTTTAGGCACAGCATACAACATGTATGCAACTTCTGGTTCAGTGCTTTAAAAGAATGGATCTAGATCAATGGGAGAATGCTCCGCTGAATATTTGTTATTTCAGCCACGTAGTTTTTCAACGGGCAAGCACGGAATGAATGAATTTGTTTGTGATTTTCTCTAAGGGTTTGAGTCCCAGACAACCCATTAATGTAGGGGCTGTTTGATAGTTGTACATTAGTATGTGTTATTCTAAGTATTTGGTATGTGTTTCTTGCATAATAGGTTATTCTTATGATGTTTTAAGACTTATTTTGTGTTTTTGTTTACTTTGATCTTCATGGTTGTTCTTTTATGTTTGATGGTTTAAGGTAAGAATTGATCATTTTGGTGTAAGAATCAAGGGCGGCCACCTTTATGATTGAGTTAGGAGCCAAGAAAGTAGAAGTGGAGGAGTTGTAGAACAAGAACCCACGATCGTGGGAATGGGCTTGTTTCCCATGACCATGGGAAATCTCTTCAGAATGTTTCTGCCACATTAAACCACGATCGTGGGAAGGATAAGAATAATTCCCACAATCGTGGGATGCTTAGCCTGAAGAGACACGCGAGTTTCACCTATTTTTTTAGTGTTTTATGACTTGTCTTGTGACATCTAAGGGCACAAATCCCTAGGGCCAAAAGGGTGTCAAAAAAAATAAGACAGATTAGGAGCCTAAAGATAGGTAGAGAATCAAGACTCCCATTCTAAATTAGGCAAAAAACACGCTGTCCTCCAAATTTTTCAGATTTGGGCAAAGAACAGGAGGAGCTTGCTTCATCTAGTTCCTATTTCGTTTTTTCTCTTCTAGAATCTTTATTATGGATTGTTTGGTTGATGGGGATGTTAATGACATTATGAGTGGCTAAAATATTTTTTATGGCTTGTTGTTTGAACTATTTTTGAATCTTCAGTTGTTGATTTAATAATATAAATGTTTGTATTATTTATTGGGCTTAAACCTTGCAACAAATTGAGAGAGTGAGTTTGGTAATCTGTGTTAAACATACGAGGGTTGATGTTTAATAGACCTATAGATAACAAGTTAGGCAGAGATTTCAATAAATTGTTGATATACTACCTATACGATAGCTTCATATCTAGTTGAATGTTTAAAAAAGGCTTTGCATATTGAGAGATCTCAAAGCTAATCTTAATTTAATTAACTAGTGACATTTAGTTGTACCTTCAAAGATAGTAGCTAAAATTTTAGGAAATCTTTGGCCAAGCATAAATTGAATCAATTAACTAGAGGGGAGCAAATAGGGACAATGACAAGTCTTAATTTTTAATTTTGATTTTCTCCAAGTTTTAGTTTACGATTTTAGTTTTGGACCTTGGTTGCATTGTTTCCTTTTACCCTTAGATTGTCTTTGTTTTATCTATCTATTTAAATTTGTTTGAATCGGTTTCTTAAACAAAGAGCAACCTGAATTAAGTGGTGCCTAAGCACAATCCTTGTGAGATCCATATCCGCTTTTCACTACAAGTAACGACCCGTATACTTGTGATTTTGAGCGTAAAACTAGTAGTTTGTTTAGCAATTAAGAAGTTTTTGCCATCGTTACCCAGAATTGTTTGTTTAACATCTTGTTTAGTTTAGGTTACTTTGACTTAAGAGTTTTTTATACTTTTCCTTGTGTATTTGCAAGTGCATGAACACAAGGAGCGGGCGAAGGTCTACTGAATTTAGTGACGAAGAGTTATCAGATATCACAAGGCACGAACGAGAGTTGAGAAGAGCGAATCGCCAAGACAATATACAAAGAAATATGGCAGAAGAAAGAGAACAAGGAGGGGCTGAGAAGACATTGATGGATTTTACGAGGCCAGGATTTAGTCCTTAAGGAGTTGCAAGGCCAGTAATTCAAGTTAATAATTTCAAGATCAAGCTGACACTCCTCAACATTCTTCACAGTAGTGTACAATTTTATGGGTTGTGTAATGAAGATCCCAACGCCCATCTTGCTAATTTTTTGGAGATATGCGACACCTTCAAGTTTAATGCGATATCTGACGATGCTGTGAGGTTGTGATTGTTTTCTTTCACTTTGAGAGATCAAGCAAAGGCATGATACAACTCACTCAATTCAGAGTAGAATCACTACTTGGGAACAACTAGCCCAAGCATTCCTCGCTAAATACTTCCCCTTGACCAAGACAATAAGAATCATAAAGGAAATCACAAATTTTCAACAAAGTTATAAGAAGTCTTTATATGAAACTTGGGAGAGGTTTAAAGAATTATAGAGAAGCTACCCCTACCACAGCCTTCCGAGGGAGTTCCTTTTGCAAACATTCTAAAATGGTGTAAATCAAAGCAAAAGAGGAACCATTGATGCAACTGCTGGAGATTCTTTGATGAGAAAAAATATTAATGCAGCTCGTGATCTTTTGGAAGAGTTGGTGAGTAATACTTATATGTGGTCAAGCGAGAGGAGTTGACAGGGGCAAAAGGAGCAAAAATGTATGATCCCAATTGACTCCATTACAACATTCCATGTACAGATCACAGCCCTCACCAAGCAACTGAGCAACATGCACAAAGCATCTTCATCTACAGCCAAAGCTATGCGATTACAGTGTGAGTTATGTGGGCAGGACAACTATTGCACAGCAAAATGCTTCTTGTTGGGAGCAAGTAGCACAGAACAAGTAAATTACTTGGGTCAACCACAGCGAGGTAACAATCGATACTCTAATACTTATAATCTGGGGTGAAAAAATCACTCAAATTTTTCTTGAAGTACTAACAATGTAGGTAGCCAAGCAAGACCACAAGAACCTCCTGGATTTCAGCAAGACCGACTTGGATCTTTGGAGAATAAAATGGACAAGTTAAAGGATGTCTTGAGGTCCAAATTGGCAAATCAGAAAGAGAACCAAAAAAAGATGTTTTCGATCCAAGAGAAAAGTCAAAAGAGGATGGAGTCAAAGTTTGATCAGATTGTGAAGAGCCATGTCTCATCCATCCATAACTTAAAGGTACAAGTAGGTCAATTTACTAATGCTTTGTCTTCTAGAAGTGCAGGTAGCCTACCAAGCAATACTGGGGCCAACCCAAGGGAACAACTCAAGACTATTACACTTCAAAGTGGCAAGCAGGTAGAGGAACCAAGTGTGCAAAAAGATAGTCAAGAAAAGGGGAAAGGCAAGGAGATAGAAGAAGAGAGACCTTATGTACCACCACCACCCTATAAGCCTAAACTTCCATGTCCGCAAAGGGTGAGACAATATCAAGT
This sequence comes from Erythroxylum williamsii, assembly GCA_027564335.1. Lineage (NCBI taxonomy): Eukaryota > Viridiplantae > Streptophyta > Magnoliopsida > Malpighiales > Erythroxylaceae > Erythroxylum > Erythroxylum williamsii. The sequence goes on from JANITW010000009.1 coordinate 7,822,492, forward strand.
GGACATTCAGTTTTCTAAGTTTTTAAAAAACTGAAGAAGCTTCAGATTAACTTTATCATTGGTGGAAGCCTTGAATTGCATGCCCAAATATGCGAAGTTTCTTAAGAAAATACTGACACATAAACATACTTGGGAGGACAATCAGACGGTAACCTTGACGGAGAATTATAGTTCGATTATCTCAAACACAATGTCTTCAAAATTACAAGATTCAGGGAGTTTTACTATTCCATATGCTGTTGGTGATTTTGAATTTTCTAAATGCTTATGTGATTTACGTGCAAGTATTAACTTGATGTCTTTGTCTATTTTCAAGAAATTGGGACTAGGAGATGTCAAGCCAACATCCATGCTAATTCAACTTGCGAATCAATCCATCAAGAGGCCATTTGAAGTTGTAGAAGATGTGTTGGTAAAAGTAGATAAATTTATCATGCTCGTTAATTTTGTTGTGTTCAATTTTGAGGCTGATAGAAACTGTCCATTGATTTTGGATAAAGCCATTATGAATACTGGTAGGGTATTAGTTTGTGTGCATAAAGGAAAACTTGTTTTGAGAATTCATGATGAGCAGGTTGAATTTAACATGTCTAAATCTTTGAAGAAATCGATGGATGGTACTATATGTATGAAAATTAATGTTGTAGATGAGTGTGTGAAGCAGGTTGAAAAGGAAGTTAATGAAGTTATTGAAATGCACAGGCATGAGAGAGTGAGAGGAGGAATTATGTGAGGAAGTTAAGCCAGAGAAGTTAGAGAAAACAGATACACCCACACCACCTTTCATTGTTAAGCCCCTCACTTTAGAGCTTAAACCCTTACCTTTCCACTTAAAATACACCTTTTTAGGTAAAAACCACGGTATGACCTGTGGGGGTTTTGAAAGCTATCCTGTAAGTCCATAAGGTGTCATTTAACTTCAAAGTTCAATCCTTTCTTGAAGTGCTCGCCACCTTCTCCAATTTCCACGATCGTGAGATGCTTAGCCCTAAGAGACACACAAGTTTCCCTTATTTTTTTAGGGTTTTATGACTTGTCTTGTGATATATAAGAGCACAAATCCCTAGGGCAAGAAGGGTGTCAAAAAAAAACAAGACAAATTGAGAGCCTAGAGAGAGGTAGAGAATCAAGACTTCCCTTCCAAATTGGGCGAAGATCACCCCGTCCTCCAGATTTTCCAGATTTGGGCAAAGAATAGGAGGAGCTTGCTTCATCTAGTACTTATTTCATTTTTCCTCTTCTAGCATCTTTATTATGAATTGTTTGGTTGTTGAGGATGTTAATGACATTATGGGTGGCTAAAATATTTTTTAGATTTTGTTGTTTGAACTATTTGTGAACGTTCTGTTGTTGATTTAATAATATTAATGTTTGTATTATTTATTGAGTTTAAACCTTGCAATAAATTGAGAGAGTGAGCTTGGTAATCTGTGTTAAATGTACAACGAGAGTTGACGTTTAATAAACCTATAGATAATACGTTACTGATTTATTAGGAAGAGACTTCAATAGATTGATATACTGCCTATAGGATAGCTTCATATCTAGTTGAATGTTTAAGAAAGGCTTTGCATATTGAGAGATCCCAAAGTTAATCCTGATTTAGTTAACTAGTGACATTTAGTTGCACCTTGAGAGTGGGTAGCTAAAATTTTAAGAAATCTTGGGCCAAGCATAAATTGAATTAATTAACCAGAGAGGAGCAAATAGAGATAATGAAAAGTCTTAATTTTTAATCTTGATTTTCACCAAGTTTAGTTTACAATTTTCGCTTTGGTTGCATTGTTTTTTTTAACCCTTAGTTTGTCTTTGTTTTACTTATCTATTTAAATTTGTTTGAATCGATTTCTTAAACAAAGAGCAACTTGAATTAAGTGGTGCCTAAACACAATTCTTGTGAGATCGATATCTACTTTTTACTACAAGTTATGACCTATATTCTTGCGATTTTGAGTGTAAAACTAGTAGTTTGTTTTGCAATCAGCACTATTCTTATTTTACCTGAGGGTGTTCTCATCCCCTTCTCTTATCTAATTAGCTAAAGAAATTTGTTTCTTTGTTCTATCGACTTTATTCTCACAATAGATACAAGCATCAAATTTCTAGCTTAGAACAGCAACTTACCAATAAAGCATCATAGACACGCCAAGCTTCAAATCTTTTCATCTCGTTTTTTTGTTTTTCAATAAGCATCTCTGGTTCAAGAAGTTGCAGATATGGTGCAAGATTTGGCAATATAAGAAGACGAACCTGATTATCAAGTACAAGCATTAATTACCAAAGGATCAAAGAAATGTACAATCATTACAAGTACAAAAACAAAATAATCATAAGTAGAAAGATTGAGAGAAATAAACACAATATGCAATAACTATTTAATTATTCCGGAAATGAAGCTTGGATTTTGATAACTAAGGTCGCAACAAAACTACTTTTCAGAACTGTTGTCAACTTCCTTGAAGCAAGAATTCTTTCCATAGAAATTCACCAAAATTTGTCTATAATGGTTCCTCAAGATATAATCATTTAATTGGTACTAAGAATTAATGAGAAAGTGCACTGTAATAAAGCAGAACAACGTTTTTTGCAAATTACTATTCAAATGGTTATCTACAATAGCCAAGAGTAAGCCCAAACGTCCTAGATTATGTAGCATTAGGGTAACCACAAATTTGCTATTTGATAGCAAAATGAAAGAGAGAATACCCTCTACTCCTCCTCAATTTAACAGCAGTGATATCCTTTTCCTTAAATCTACAATGTTCAAGGCTAACCTTATAAGAGTATTGACAGATTCAAACATCGAGTTTATAACTCTAGGGTTGTTTGAAATTAGATGAAAATAAAAATCATAATTTAATCCTCTTTTTTTATGTATTTTCATTATTGCTATCTACTTTTTTTAATTTTGAATTGGTATAACAATTCAGATAGCAGAATACTCCTAAGAGCTGCCCCATAGAAATAATAATGTCAGTTGAAACTGAATAGGTTAACACGAGTGCAATACTAAAACACCTCGAATGTCAAATGGCCATCGACTATAATACTAAATGGCAAATATGTCAAGAAAATCAACTTATAGTCCCAACAATAATGTTTTTGAAAACTGAAAGAACATAGGTTACATAACTTCTAAACTTCCTCCAAGAAAGCCTCAAAAGATTATCCAAGTTAATTATCTATCATTGAATAGGAAAATGCACTTTCATACTCTACTAAGAGTATCAGTGATCATGTCATCATCACAATGATAATAGATGCCAAAGAAATATTTGGCTTCTCCCAACTTCATTTCTAATACAAAAGATTTTCATATATCAAACACTAAAAAGATGTCAAGTAAAATTGCAGAGAACAATTCGAACATTTATAAATGAATAATTGTTAGAACCATGATAGAATAAAATACCGCATTTGTTCCCAGAGCTGTTAACCCTTGAATTGCTCCATAGTGCTGAGTTAATGATCGTTTTGGATCCAAAATTGCGTTGACCAAAGTTTTCGTCAAACGTGTTTGAAGAGTGATATAGACATGCCCAAATCTGCACCAAATGTAAAATGTTAGATCCAACCATATAATGAGAAGTTAACTAATTCATAAACAAAATAGTGTCCAGTTGGTAAATGAAATATAACTCCAATGTTGGCGAAAAAGAAATATCAAAGAAAAAGCTATTTTTATTCTCTTGCATATACATAGGTTACAAGCTCCATATTTATACATGTATACCTTATGCTAAATAAGAACATAATCACACATTAATACAAAATACAATATCACCCTGATAGATCACTAAAGACGTAGTTTCGCAAGAAGACAAAGTCAAAGGTAGATTAGGCAAATACTGGGCAGCTGTTTGAGGAAAAATAGGAAGAAGTGGGTAGTTCCATATTCCTATTTTTAGTAGTGGGTTATAGTTAGTAGTGGGTTGTAGATAAATATTGTTACTTATTATCCACAAGTGATTCTCTAGAAGTCGATCTATAAATAGGTAGCTATTAATTGTGATAAGGGTGTACATTTTTCTATTTTCCAGGTATTCCTGGAGTTTAGGCAACTCGAATTATCTTTTTTAACTGGTGTGGTAATCTGTGAGATCCTCCTGCACTCCATATATCGGTACATTTACATTCAAAAAAAACTCACATTCATTATCTCCTCCTAGTCCTATCACACCCATATGATAACTCATAAATAATGTTCACCAAATGACTCCAACAATCACTCCTCAATTTTGGTCAAAACTTCTCCTCAAGTTGGTGCCACACTTACCAAAATTTGCAAACTAAAGTATGAAATAACTTGTTGATAAGTCCCTTGGTGAATACAATAGTAAGTTATTTTTCTAAATTCACACATGGACCATTTAGAAGATCATTGGTTATCTTTTTCAAAAAAAGTCAATCAATCTCTACATGTTTTGTTCAATAATTTGAACTGGAATACAATCTGTACCAATGGTAGCCTTATTATCACAAAAAGAAAGTATAAATGATATCCTTCTAACAATTTTAATTCTTCCTTAACCTTTAGTAGCCTTAATAATTCACAAACACCTTATGCCATAGCTCTATATTATGCTTCTACAATAGATTTTGCTTCCATGCTCTGTTTTTTACTTCTCCAAGTGACCACTTTTCCATCTACAAATGTGCAATAACAAGATTTTGATCTCCTATCACTCATACATTATTCATATATATACATTACATGTACAAGGAAATAATTACATAAATATCCCTATAATAACTATAATAATATTATGAACACTTTACCATAAGTTGGAGCATAGATGTCAATTCCCAACTTGGTACAAAAGCATTAAACTCTTGGTTCCTGGAATGACTTAGTAAAAAGATCTGCTAGCTCATTTGCAAAAACTATAAACTCTAACCAACTCTTTAAATACAATCTTCTCTCTGATGAATGGAAATCCACCTCTATATGTTTTATCCTCTCTAATAAACAATATTAGAGGCTCTATGCAACACTAAGGCAGTTTTCACATATCCCAATCTTACCGGTCTCAATGGAGCAAGCTTAGGAGAATCAATCTCAATCTTCTCTAATAGATGGTGTAACCACAGTAGCCCACAAGTCATACCTAACATAGCTCTATACTCAATTTATACACTAGAATCAGCCACCACATTTTGCTTCTTAATCTTCCATGAAATTAAAAACCATCCTACGAATATACTAACCAAAAGTAGAATGCCATGCATATCCCTACATATCAATTTTGTCAATGATAATGATAACAGTGTAGGAGTCCTTGTCCAGGGGCCTGTTTAATATACCAGACAATGCAAAGTGTTGCCTCCTAAAGGTCATCGTGAAGAAATTCCTTTTTTATATCAAGTTAATGTAATGGCCAATCAAACTAAGCAATAAGAGATGTAACAAAATAAACTAAGGCAATCTCGGTAACAACTAAGAATGTGTTCTCATAGTCTGACCAAAAATCTGTGTATAGCCTTTGGCAAGTAAAGAAGTGTTATAGACATATTTTAGGGCAAGAATTATGAAAAAAGATAGGATAAATCAAGCAGAACCAAGGAAGATCAAGCTCAGAAAGGAAAGAATAATGATATGGCAAAACAGAATTACAACAAGGATAACAAGAATCATGATGGCAATCAAGATTCCATAAATTAAGGTAGCAAGGAAGATAATATTAGTTGTTTATAATGCAAAAATATTCTACAAAATGTTACAAAATCCTATTATGATTGTCTTTTATTTTCTATTCAAGTTCTAAAATAAAGGGATCAAAATCCCTATTATTATATACTACCTAAAATAACAACCTAGCTTTGTTATTTAAACAATTGAACGTAACGAAAGAGGACAAGCAAGAAAGTTTATCAACTTGGGATAGATAACTCTCTTCCTTTGAGCTCCAAGGTGGGTAGCCCCCTTTAATGAGCTCCACACTTCCCGCCACTCTAAATCACCATAAGTTCCCATAGAAAACCCAAGAAAAATCATCCCTTTACTAGATCACAATCTAAGACTTCCAACATCTAGGCACTAGGGCCTAGAGTCATGGGAGATTCCAGCAATTAGATGAACCAAATAATGGAGATAATGAAACATATGTTGGACGAACATAGGGTTGAGCATCAAGCAACACTTGCTACCTTAACCGATAGAATTGACATGTCAGAAACTCGAGAAGGCTAGTAAGCCAAATATGAGGATGAAACTAGCGATAGTAAGGTATCAACGGAAGCAAAACTAGAATATGCATCATTAGGACATTCAAAAAATAGCTTTGTTCCCCGATATGCAAAGTTGGATTTCCCATCGTATGGTGGCAAAGAAGACTCACTAGGATGGCTAAACAGATGTGATCAGTTCTTTTGTAACCATCGAACAACTGAAGATAAGGTTGGAATTGCTTCATTCCATATTATTGGAGTCGCCCTACTTTGACTTTTCAAGTTATCTCAACAGACACAATATTTTTCATGGAGCAATTCAAGGACTTATGTCATCTTTGTTTTGGACCACCAATGCGAAGCAATCCCCTTGGAGAACTCATCACCCTTAGGCAACTAGTCAATGGAAGAATACAATGTGTGCTGATCAACAAGTGTATATTTTCATAGTGAGGCTATTTGAATCCATCCGCCTCAATGTGAAAATCCATCGCCACATAGATTTGGTGTCAATTAGGGTGTTTGACAAAAAACTACAACTCAATAAAGGGGAACACCACAGTTATACTAGATAACATTGAGACCAAATCAGAATATCATAGGCAGTAAAAGAGGAACAAGGCAAGATAACAATATGGAATGCACCAAGTAACCTTCATCAAACGTCTTAATTGAGCTCAAATGGTAGAAACAAGGGCAAAGGGATTGCATTACAATTGTGATGAGGCATACACTAGTAGCCATAAGTGCAAATAGGATTTTTGGTTAAAACTAGCATATGTAGAACAAGATGAAAATGAGGATAGAAATACCTTAGAGCCCAAGGTCTCTCTCCATACAATTATAGGGGTCCAAGACATTCAAACTATGGAAATTAAGGCATACACAAAGGGCAACAACTTTTTGGTTATGGTAGATTCTAAAAGCACTCACAAGTTTGAAAGTGGAGGAGTTGCAGATCAACTTGATCTATCTTACCAAAAATAGTCAAGCCTTTACGTCATCGTAGCCAATGGTGAAAAAATTCCCAAGTCCTTGCATGTGAAAGGATATGCTTATAAGTTTCCTCTGACTCATTATGCGTTAATTTGCATATGATACATTAGCTAGTTTTGATGTAGCGCTAGGTGCGAATTGGTTGCACACTTTAGGTACAATTGTGCAGATTTTTCCTCCTCAACAATGTCCTTTTTGCTCAACAAGATGGTGAAATGGAGAGGGGAAAGTATAACATCAATGCCTAAAGTGTTTTCAATTTAGAATTCAACAAGTTCTCATGTGGCACTAGAGAGATTACTGGTGAAGTATGAAGATTTATTTCGAGAACTAGAAGGACTACACTACCTCGCACAAGAGACCATTGTATTCCCTTGTTGTGAAGAACGGATCATGTGGTGGTAAGTCCCTACCATTATCCATTCTTGCAAAGAAAAGGAAATAGAGAAGCAATGTGAAGACATGCTTAATAAGGGAATTATTTTTCCTAGTCAATCCCCCTTTTCCTCACTAGTTTCATTGGTAAAGAATCACATTGTATCATGGCATTTTTTAATAAACTACACAGATCTTAATGCAAAAATGGTGAAGAACAAGTTTCCAATTCCTATAATGGACGTGTTACTAGATGAATTGTATGGCTCCAAGTATTTCACCACACTCGACCTTCGATATTGAATAAAATAACTCAAAGAGAAACCGAAAGTGTTTCTATTAGTGAATTGATTTTTATACAGGGAAATCCTATGGTTTATACACACAAGGCTTGGGACTATTTGGGAAACTAGTCAGCTATCAAATCTCTCAACTATAGGAAGAAATCACTACAACTATCAATGACTATTTCATGCTTTCAGTCTTTTCATAAAATGATTTTGTTCAACCCTAGGCTATTGTGTTTCTGTTGGTGGAAATTTGGTGTCATGGAAAAGTAAGAAACAGAATGTTGTATCTCGCTTAAGTGCAAAATCAAAAATACAGAGCTATGGCGCAGTTTGTGCCTAAAATAATGTGGATATATCAACTCTTGAACTCAAAGTCTCAATTCCAGCAAAGTTATGTTGTGATAACCAAACTGCTCTTCATATAGCTTCTAATCTTGTATTTCATGAATGAACTAAACATATTGAAATTAACTCACTTTGTTCGTGAAAAAATACAATAGAATTTGATTTCTACAAGATAAGTGAAGACTAGGGAACAACTAGGAGACCATTTTACAAAGGCTTTAAATGGGACTCAAGTTGAATATCTTTGTAACAAGCTGGGAATGATCAACGTTTATGCTCCAGCTTAAGGGGGTGTGTTACATATCATAGATATTATAGGCTTCATTATAGGGATTAAGATCCCTAATTAATGGTGATATATGTCTATATATGCAGCTCTACTCTGTACATCATTGTCTGAGCAAGTATAATCTAAAAGCTAAAATGGTTGTATCTACGGGTCATATGGTGAATACAGGTAACACACACATTGCCTTGGGTGTTAAAACCCCAAATTGCAGTATTTGGATTGTTGATGTAGGGGCAAATGACCATATGACCTGTGATAAATCTTTATTTGTTGATATTCTATCTTGTCAAGGTCATAGAACTGTCAAGGTAGCAAATGGACAGGTTCTTAAGGTTGACGGAATAGGAACTGTTATAATAGCTGATAAACTTGTCTTAACTGGTGTTCTTTATGTAACTGGTCTGGACTGCAACCTGCTGTCTGCGAAGAGACTTACTAAAGAGCATAATTGCGTAGTTAACTTTTACTCTAATGGGTGTGCTTTCCAGGATTTGGAGTTGGGGAAGAGGATTGGCAGTGCTAGGGAGTTTGATGGATTATATTATATTGGCAGCTCGAATGGGAGTAAAGCAAATGCTACTTTGTCATCCAACACTGAAATTGCACTTTAGTACTATAGATTAGGCCACCCTAGTTTATCTTACATCAAACAATTATATCCAACTTTTTTCAATAATAAGGATTCATCTTTTCATTGTGAATTTTGCCAACTCTCTAAATACACACGAATTCCTACTTACCTCCTGCTTATGAACCCACTAAACCTTTTTCTATCATACATAGTGATGTCTGGGTTTTGTTTTAGGACGAGCCTGCATGGGCGAGTTTCCTTGCACCCACACTTCCTGTTTTCGTTCCTTGGTGCCTAGCGTAGCCTTATTGTTTTGTAGTGTAATTCAGTTTCGCTGTTTGCGTTTCTGGGTTTGTCTAGGAACCAGAAAACGTTGCCTGCAGCATCAGGGGCGGGGAGGGGGCAGAGGTGCTGCCTGTGCGATAAACTAGGAATGTCTTTATCGTTACAGGTTACTCTGACACGTCTAGATTGTAGCTGTAGTTTCGAGCCCCCTGATAACCTAACGTTGTCTACTCGGGTCAGTCTGTTACCGTTGCTATCGTCCCGCGTTTTCCGCTTCACATGTCCTTTACTTTTCCTCTTCGTGATTCCTTCACGCAAGCCAACCTCCCCTTTAACATCACCAACTCTTGGTTGCTTTTGACCCCTTCCTCCGTATTGCTTCCTGATCTGGCAGAACGTAGTTGGCTTTATATATATATATATATATATATATTTATAGTGGATTCTTTAGGAAACTTGCTCTCGAGTATTACTTTCTCCATTTTCGAGCTTCTTTTGCCCACCTTTTTGTATTTCATTTCATTTTTGTTCTTTATATTAATATTATTTTTATTTTTATTTTTAAAAATAATAATTAAAATTTTATTTTTATTTTTATTTGATTTTACTTTAATTTTTATTAGTATTTTATT
>JANITW010000009.1:7840234-7851288 GCA_027564335.1 Erythroxylum williamsii
TCCCGGTGTATACCCTACGGTAAGGGGGCGCTACAGTTATCATCCCGTATCTTGTATGCGTTGGGCGACTTAGTTGGAACTACAGTCCGTCTGGATGAGGAGACGTTACTTGCCAACCGGGGCAAATTCGCCCGCATCGTTCGTGGAAGTTGATATGCACCGACCGCTGATGCCAAGTGTTGAACTGGATGGGGAAACACTTCTCGTCTCCTACAAGGGCCTTCTCCAAGTATGTATTAATTGTGGCGTCCTCGGACATAGTCTTACTGCTTGTGCCAAGGCTGCTTCTGCAGTGACATTCGGGGCTACACCGGTGAGCAACAATGGAGCAGCTGAAACCGAGCAGGGAGGACCGTTTGAGGAGGCAGGAGGGCAGCAGACTCGAGAGACCTCTAACGGGTATAGACCGTGGACGCATGTGCAGAGGCGGCGTCCAAGACCAACAACGGGACAAGGGCAGGCAAGGGAGCGTACCTCGCAGGTGGGGAAATCAACTGGGGGATCTCGTTTTGCAGCCTTATTAAATGAAGTTACTGTAGCAACAGAGGAGGTGGCATCTGATTCCACACGCACGGCTGCAGGCTCTCCTGTAGGCATGGGACAGAAAATTAACGTATTCAGTTTCCAGGGAGCTGGCCCACTTCCAACTCAGGCAAGGATTTCCAAGACCACCGGACAGACCAGAAACTCGACTCGGGGAGTTAAGGGAAAAAATTTACTAGCACCGTCGATGATCCGAGATGACCAGCGCCTACCTAGTGAGGGCCCAACTCCGGTCACTGCCCCGAGTTCCTCCATTCGCCTGAAACCCACGACCACTGATCGAGACCTTGTCGTCACCATCCTGTCCCACTCTGAAATGATTTGTGATAACCAGGTCATCGTGGATCAGATTTAGGAGCTAGCGGGAGGCCCCCAGAGTCTGGAGGGGGTGGAGGATCCCGGGGTCATTCCTGACACCCAGACCCTTCCCCCTACCGAACCGCCAAATGTTGTGATGGCTTTGGAAGGATGGGAGGCTTCCCCGGGCCTTTACCCGGCTCAAACAGAGATTCCGGTCCTTGTTTCTGGGGAGCCTGAGGATGATGCCGACGAGAGGCCAGGGGCCGACCCGCGGTAGGGTTTCTTTTTTCTCGTTATATCGATTTTATTCTGGAATTGTCAAGGAGCAGGAGGGGCTCAGTTTCAGGCCGTCCTGCGAAACTACATTCGTAGTTATAAGCCGGGCATACTGGCTTTGATGGAACCCCGGATTAGTGGAGTTCGGGCCTAGGATGTTATTCGTACCCTCGGTTATGATTTCTCTTTTCGAATAGAAGCGAAAGGCTTTTCTGGCGGTATTTGGTTCCTGTGGACCGAAGCCTTTGATATCTCTGTTGTTATCGCTCATCGGCAATTCTTACATGCTAATGTTATGTTTAGAGCTCTTTCTTTTGACCTTACCATAGTATATGCTAGTCCGCAAGTGGCGTCGCAGTCCATTCTTTGGTCTGCGCTCAGTTGGATTGGCAGTCTAGCTCTAAACCGTGGCTCGTGGGGGACGATTTCAACGCTAAGCTGGAGCTCTCGGACAAATGGGGTGGATCACAATCGGCCCCAGTTGTGAGTAGGCGGTTTCGGGGCTGGATCCATCAGTGTGGGCTCCATGATTTAGGCTTCTTAGGATCTAAATTTACTTGGCGGAGGGGCCAGGTCCAAGCTCGGCTCGATAGGGTGTTAGGTTCGTCTGACTGGGTCCAACAATTCCCTCATACGGTCAATCAGCATCTCCCTTTCCTCGGTTCCGACCATCGTCCTATGCTTCTTTGGTTCCTCCCGCCTCTGCGGCAGTGCCAGGGCGAACCGCCCTTTCGGTTCTAGAATGCTTGGTTAACTCATTCGGGCTTTCCGGTAGTGGTTAATGAGGCCTGGCACCCGGTGGGAGGGAATCTGAGTCACTCTTTATCCAGCTCTTAGGCCACCTTCAGCCCTGGAACCGTAAAGAGTTCGGCAATATATTCTACCAGAAGAAGAAACTTGTTGCCCATTTGGAAGGGATCCAACGAGCTATGTCGGTAGGTGCTCAGGACTCATTGCTGGAGTTGGAGGACAAGCTTAGCTCTGAGTTATTACAGGTCCTGTGTGAGGAGGAACTGTTTTGGCACCAACAGGCACGCTGTGACTGGATTTCTAGAGGGGACCGAAACACCAAATATTACCACACGGTCGCCCTTTCTAAAAGGCGAAAGCTGCGCATTGAGTCTCTTACCGATTCCGCTGGTCATCGAGTTTTTGATCCGGCACAATTGCGTACTCTTGTTAACGATTATTTCGTCCAACTTTATAGTCTGGATGAAGGGCATCCTGAGCCATTCCCCATCACCGGGGCCTTCCTGCCCCTTTCTGAGGATTAGGTTCGGGAACTTAGCATTCCTATTCGGGCTACGGAGGTCTCTAGTGCTCTTTTTACGATGAATCCTAACAAAGCCCCTGGAGTCGATGATTTTAATGTCCGTTTCTTTCAGACAGAATGGGGGACGATTGGGCCCGAAGTTGTTGTCTTCATTCAGCAAATTTTCCACCAGGAATGTTGGGACCAAGACCTTAATAGCACGCTTCTGGTCCTTATACCGAAGAACCCTTCTCCGACTCAGGTCGCCCACTTCAGGTCGATCAACTTGTGTAACGTCTTGTATAAGATAGTCTCCAAAGTCCTTGTACATCACCTGAAAGTTTTCATGCCACATTTAACAGCGGAGACCCAATTCAGTTTTATTCTGGGCCGGCATATTACGGATAATATTATCATTGCCTAGGAGGTGGTCCACTCTATGTGGAAGACAACGGGTAAAACCGGCTATCTGCCATAAAAGTGGATCTGGAGAAAGCGTATGATCGTCTGCGTTGGCAGTTTATCCAGGAGACGCTGGGGGATATTGGCCTTCTGGCGTCTTTCATTTGGGTCATTATGAAATGTGCCACAACTACTTCTCTTCATGTGCTTTGGCAAGGGTCTGCGGCGCCGCCGTTCAGGCCTTCGCGTGGTATCAGGAAAGGGGACTCCCTTTCCCCTTATCTTTTTGTTCTCCGTATGGAGCGATTGGGGCACCTCATTCGGACGGAGGTGGGCCGGGGGACTTGGAAATCGATTCAGCTGGGACGCATGGGCCCTCCACTATCCCACCTGTTCTTTGCTGACGATCTGGTGCTCTTCGCGAAAGCGGAGGACAGTCAGATTCAGATGATAGCTAGAACGTTGGACACTTTTTGCTGTGCTTTCGGGCAGCAAGTAAACAAAGCCAAAACTCGGATTTCTTCTCTAAAAATGTGTCTCAAGAGACCGTGCGACACCTAAGTCAAGGGCTTCAGGTTGCCTGCATGACTAATCTCGGCCGGTATTTGGGGGTTCCTTTGATCCACGAGCGGACGTCTAGGTGTACCTACCATTATATCCTGGATAATGTTCAGCAGAAACTGACGAGGCGGAGCGCTAGGATGCTATCATTAGCAGGCCGGGTTACATTAGCTCAGGTCGTCCTTTCAGCGTTGCCCATGTATACCATGCAAACAGTGCGGCTTCCGCGCCAATTATGCGACGACCTAGAAAAACTCACGCGCTCCTTTATCTGGGGGTCCTCCCCTGCTCTCCGTAAGGTTCACCTGGTCAACTGGGCAGTGGTCTGTCAGCCTAAAGCAGCAGGTGGACTGGGCCTCAAACGCATACGAGCTATGAACGACTTGCATCTAGCAAAATTGGGATGGGGCCTACTCACGAACCCCACGACTCTCTGGGTTCAGGTCCTTCAGGAAATATCGCCTTGATACCACTCATGTTCCTCCCACCCTATCCCGGCCCAGGGCGTCATCCGTTTGGAAAGTGATTTCGGCCTCCTAGCAATGGGTCTGACAAGGACTCACTTGGTCTTTGGGGAATGGGAGAAGGGCGTTCTTTTGGTTGGATCCTTGGCTGGATGGGTGGGGCCCCCTTATTCACGTGGCCACCTCTCCTATCCCGGCTCGCATTCGGTTGGCTACCATCGCGGATCTCCGTTCCGACGACGGTAGTTGGCTTTGGTCTGAATTCCAGCAGTACCTTCCGTCCACAGTTTGCTTGCCGATTGAGAACTTTGGCCCTATTGACGGGATTCGGAGGGAGGATAGCCTACTATGGGGACCTTCCCCCCACGGGAGGTTCACTGTGGCTTCCGCTTATGAGGTTATCAAGGACCTCTCCTCAGACAATGGGTGGATTGCCCGAGCCCAGATGATGGAGGAGTGTGCCAAATGTAGACGAGAATGCATGTGCCAAATGTAGTCAAGCATGTGCCAAATGTAGACGAGAATGCATATGAAAGCTCATTCGATAGCCGCTGCAACCCCACTCACAGTTGCCATGGCCCGCCCTTCGGTAACTTCTATAGGCCCTACCCACAGTCACCTGCAACCTTCAGCCTGCAGCCTGCCCCTTTGCATTGCTAGCCAGCTCCTTTCCTCACCCATTGTCGCCTATCGCAGCCCGTAACTTCCATCTTCTCTCCTCCACTAGTCACCACCTGTTATAACACGCCAATTGCTACCAGTCATCATTCTAGCCTCTTGTGTCATGTTTCACTGTTGTGTTCTAAAATTTTGGTGTTGGGAGCCAAGGTTGCATTTTACTACAGTGTGTGTGTAGAAATGTGGATCACTAGATGGAAGAATTGTGTATGTGTGATTGATTATGTTGTAGGCATATGGATTTGCCGACCTGTGGATGACTTGCAAATTGTGAATTGAGAATTGTGAATTTGTAATTATAGAATAGTGAAATGAAAGTTTGAATTTATGTCATTCATAAAAATTATCATGGTGTTTACTTGGTAATTAGAAATGATTGTATTTCTAACTTTTTGTGGTGATTGAAAACTAGAATTTTGAATTGAATTATGAATTTGAGTTTGAGGTTATTCATTTTTTTTTAAAATTTGGAATTGAATTATGAATTTGAGTTTGAGGTTACTCATTTGTTGTTTGAAATTTGTGATTGAATTATGAATTTGAGTATGAGATTATTCATTTGTTGTTTAAAATTTGCAATTGAATTATGCATTTAAGTTTGAGGTTATTCAATTGTTGGTTGAAATTTGGAATTGAATTATGAATTTGATGTTGTTTTTGTCTTAAATTTTAGATTGAGACATGTTAAAATTTGAATAAAATGTTAGTCTTATTATAAATTAGGTTATATATTATAAACTAAATTTGTAATCATCAAAATAGATTAGTTAATTTGTAGTTGCATTTTATGATTAGTAATTATACAAATTGAATTATGGATGTTGAGTATATGTCTATAATTGGATTGTTTAATCAACTAATCAATAATCATACAAATTAAGTTATAGTTAAGAGTTTATAATTAAATTACATGATTACATAAATTGAATTATAGATGTGAGTTTATAATTGAATTATGTAATAACACAAAATGAGTTGTAGTTGTGACATGTGAGTTTATGATTGAATTATATAATCATACAAAATTAGCTATATTTGTGACTTTATTTTTGAATTATATAATTATACAAAATAGTTTATAGTTGTGATCTTATGTTTGAATTATGTAATCAAACAAAATGAGTTATATTTGTAAAAGTGTAGTAATCAATGTATATATTTAAAGTTTAGGTTTAGAAACATGACTTATTCAAAAACTATCACCAATCTATTTCTTCATGTTTTACACTTTATTTTGATATGAAGTTATTAAGCTAATTTTGATACATATATATTCATTTATTTTTAAAAATAAATAGAAAGAAGTTCAAGTACTCCTGATAATTTAACCATTTCATGAAGATTCAATGATCTAGCTTAGACTCATGTTAGATTAGTTCTAAAAATGAAGAAACATACCATACGTTTGCTTTCTAGTAAGCATTTGAAAGGTAGACGAATCACTAGATTAAGGAAGCATTTAGCTAAGTTCAAAGGTGATATGAAGCCTTACTAAACAGTGAGTCGTACGTAAAATGACAAATGAAGACTGTTTGAGAGTATTGCATGAGAAAGAGAGAAGACAAAGATTGAATTATAAAATTGATAGTTAAAGTTCTTTTTTTGGTGTTCAAGATGATAGTGATAATGTTAAAGGTGGTAATATTCATACCCAACCATAAGGGAATGTTGTACTTAATGTTAGGAAAAGACGAAGATAGGTGTCAATTTTTTTGCATCACAAATAATTCCTAAAGCTTAGCTTTCAGTCTTTAATCCCTTAAAATCTAGAGAATTGACTCATAATGTGGATATTACAATGGGTAAATATTGGTATGATTAAGGAATAACATTTAATGCTTCTCAGTCTTATTAGTATTAGCCTATAATGGATGTTATTGCTTCTTACGTTCTAAGATACAAAGCTCCTTCAATTGAAGACTGTATAGGTAAACTTTTGAGTAGATCTATTTATGAAATTAAAGTTATCTAGGTGAAAGAAGAATGACTTGGGCTACTTTTGGATGTTCATTCTTAAATATGAGCCTATTATTAATTTTTTGGTTTATTCTAGGACAATATTTTTGAAGTCTATTGATGCATCTAGCATCGTTAGGAATGTTAATGCATTATTTGAAATATTTGATGAAGTTGTGAATGAAGTTCGACCATAAAATATTGTTTAGTTTATTATTAAAAATGATTATGCTTATAAAGCGACTAGAAAAGGATTGTAAAGCAAGTATAATTCTTTTTGTTGAACTCCTTGTGTTACACATTGCATTGACTTAATGTTAGAAAATATAGGAGATATAAGGTATTTTCTTATTATTGGTGAGATTGTATAGAAAGAAAAAAAAGGTGACGAAGTTTGCAATTGGGGCATTTTTGAATCATAATGTTTATTTTAAACCAAGTTTTACAAAGAAATTTAAAGTTAATAACGGAATGCTATTAACTATTACAATAATTGTTGCACTTGAGATTATGAAAGATCTCATGAGCTCATAAATGAAGATTTATAAAGATGTTTATGGTGATTTTGGGATGCCAATTGCTAATCATCAATTTTCACTTTTGTTACTTACTAATAATGCTATTTGGATGTTATCTATAATTCTACTTTTCTTATCTTACTGTTGATTGGTAGGACTAATTCGAAAGTGGTGTTCTAGTATTGCAAAAGTTTGCAATTTAAATTCTAAATTAATGTGTGAGTACAACATAGTGTGAAAAAAATTGGAACACATTTGAAGCCATACACTCTAAGAAAAGGAATAGATTGGAGCACGAAAGATTATGACTTGGTCTTTGTTCTATACAATTTAAAACTTAAAAAAAGCTATGTTATTATCATTATTAAGTTAGATATAATTTCTTATAATTTTTAATAATTTAATTTAATTATTTATTAGAACTTTTAATATAACAAGTAGCTTTATAGATCCAATTTGCGTTAATAATATCGATCTTTTGTCATATTGGGTTTTTAAGGAATTGAGTTTGATAGATGAGAGTGACTTAGAAGATAATCTTGAATGAAAAAAAATGAACATGCCATTTAGTGCAATAAATTTGAATGATGGCGATGATGGAGCCCCTCTCAATGATAAGAATTTTGTGTTGAATGAGAATTGAGGTCAATGTAATTTGAACGGGTTTTCAATTGAATGAAATTTCAAGTTTTTGTTAACTTCTTCTTTTAATTTCACTTATATCCAATGTATATGTTAAATTTCATATATGAAATAGATATTTTTGTTTCATGTTCACTTCTAATTGGTTATTTGGCATAAACTCTTGTTGTAAAATGTATTTATTAAAGAGTTATAGATATTTATTATTCTTGTTATTTTATGTTTTGATATAACTATTATTTATTATATAATGAAATTGTAATATTTTAAATACTTTGTATTGTTCTCAAATTTATATTTATATGATGATTAAATGATCTTTTTCATATTCATTATAGTTTTTATTTATAAATGAAACATGTGAAAAATATTATTTCAATTATTGATATTTTAAAATTTTATTATTATAATTTTGTAGATAGGTTTAATGTAAAATTATAAATTATATTGTACAATTTATTAAAATATTATTTTACAATTTAAAAAATTCAAGGACTATTTTATAAATTTAAAAGATTACCGAAAATGATATCCATTATTGACCAGTACTAGTATAGTACCATATTGGAACCAAATCCGGTACTAATACTAGTATGGTATTCATAACATTGATTGTTGGTATATGTCGTTGACAAAAAAAAATTTAGTATTAAGATCCATTTATTACAAACTCAAGAAAGAATTTCCTTTTTTAACAAAGCAAAAGAATTACTCATCTTCTTATTCACAGTTTAAGTAAAAATTCAAAATTGTAAAATTCATGTGTAATGTTTTTAGAATAAAACGATTACATTATTTGAAAAGAATAAATAACACAAGTTTCCATCAACTCCTCTAAGAAACCCAACTTGATTGGACAAAAGCTGAACTATTTGTAAGGAGTTCAATTAGAAATTCCAAAGTTACCAATAAGGAACATTTCTCTTTACGACCAATTTTCAAGCACCATCGACACTATGATTAGAAGGTAGCCTCCAATTAAAAATCATTTGAGCAATGCAAATTCTCTAGATGTATTGAATTATTAAAAAGCATTTGAGTTTTTTTTTGTCATGCTCATGGGAAGGAAGTTCCTCTCCAAAGCTTTGATTATGAAAGGTTTTTTCATTTTTCCCATAGTAAATGCAATTTATTACGTGTCCAAATTTAAAAGTTTTATTTATTAGTAATTTCATGTAAACTGTTGAGATAAATGACTTTCAAATTAGCAAGTTTTTAAAGGATATTATGGGTTAAAAAGAAAGGTAAAAGACACTCATTTTAATATATTCTCATCAATTCTATTAATTTTTCATTTATTTAAAAAATTTTGTGAAAATTTTTCGTATTTATTCAAAAATTTTGTAGAATCTCCTTCATAAACCAAAAATTTAAATTAAAAATGCTGACATAGTACACATATGACGAATTTTCTTTGCATATACATTTATATCATAGAGGTGCCTAGAAATTAATAAATTATATGAGTGGTATTCACCATAAATATTGATTTGTTAACCTATCATATTTATTTAGGGATAACACATTCATAAGTGTCAAACTTTTCAAGATTTTTTCATTTTAGTGCCACATTTTTCAATTAGGTGATTGACCATTCAAGAATCATTTTACTCATATCAAAATGTTAATTCTGTTTTGTTTTTACTAATATGGCTAATAAAATAATTTTTAAGTTGACATTTAGATAGCCATATGGCAATATTAATTAAACAAGTAGACACTATGTGGGTTAACCTATAATCCAACTTAACCTATGACCCATAACCCACTACCCATTTCCTCAAAATCTAAACCATAAATTGCGTCTTTCGAAACTTTCATTTCTTGCTTTTTTCCATCATTGTCACTCTTATTACTTTAGACCAAATATTAGTGAAACTAACATATAAGAGTTCTCCAAAAGATTCACATCACATCTGCCTCATGAAGAATCACGTCTATAGAGGATGCACTTCTTTATGTAATTGGTTGTTCACCATTAACTTTAAGTATTTAACCATACTACTACATAAATCATGCCATTTTAAGCAAAGTTTGTTTTGGAACTCATCAATTTTAATATATCCAAAGTTTTTTTTGGAAATATGAATGAAAATAATATTAATATAATAAAAGCTACTTCACACCATTACAATGATTCTTGTTAATCATCTATTAAGAAAACTCATATGGAACTGTTACAAAAGAAATAATTACAGTAGTAAAAAAATTACATTAACTAGTACCTTCTCACTCCTTGACTAACTGAATCTTGTTTATGATTGGCAATGAAAACTGTTTGAATCTAATTTACAATCTAGTCTGCTAGCTGATGTTTGCCTTCTTCAACTCTTTTTTATAGATTCTCTTGTTTCTTTCCCTCTATATGGAATACAAGACCGTATTAATTGCTATCTTGATAAGCAAACTATCCACTTTGCTTAGTACACCCTATGATCATATCCAAAGTCTCTTGTCACTTAGTTGTATCATAACCATAATTCTTATCCAAATTACTTTGGCGTAACTACATTCAAATTACAAATGATTTTTGCTCTCATTGATATGCTTACATAAGACATATAAGATCATATGTCCTAAACTTTCTATCTTTGGTTTTGAGCCTGTTTCTAATCACTAGCTATGTAAGCATTGTAGCTTTAGGATTTAAAGATTGCTTCCACACCAATTCAAACCAAGGTATATTTTCCACCTTGTTCCCAAGTATTAGATGATAGGATTTGTTATCAAACATAACTTTGGAATTTTAATTCCAAATGATGCTATCTGACCTCAACCCTTCAGGGAGACTTGGAAAATAATCTACAAGTAGGGAAAAACCTCTAAAGTTGTCACCCAACTACCATTGTGGAATAATGATGAGACTTTAGCATTAATAGGAATTCGGTTTCTAAGGCGAGCAATTGTTGCTCTATGGAAGAGTGGAATATAATTGGTGCAGTTATCAATCCAAAATCATATGTCCTCACAATCTCCCACCTGATGATTGATATGAGGATAAATCACTTATCTCAAACTGAGAATATGGTTGAATATCCATGAATGATCTATAGAATTATTCAGTTGCCAAAAATTCTTATCTTTCAAATGATAATCACGGATCCATTTAATGCACAGAGCCTTGCGATCAATGAATATTCTCCATATTCATTTACAAATTAAAACTTTATGCATTTGTGAAATTAAGATGATCCTTAATCCTCCTTGCCTCTTTGGAATATTGATTTCACACCACTTCACTTTGGCTTGCTTACAATTATCTATTTTCCCAGACCACAAGAAGGCTTTAACACTCTATCAATTTCCTTAATCACTCTTTTTAGGAAAACCATACGGGCAGCACAATAGGTGTGCTTACTACTCAATACTAAATTTGTGAGAGTAACTGATTGGACCAAATTTATACTATAAATTAGGCCCGTTTTCTTTAGTAATTATGCATTTGTTGACTCCTGATCTATG
>JANITW010000009.1:8010120-8029372 GCA_027564335.1 Erythroxylum williamsii
TTCGATTTGTTAATGATTTGTTTCGCTTTGTGATCAATCGTTTTATTCGTTCCGTCTTCCGTTTTCGGGTTGGGGCGACGGTCTCCGGATCGGGTCGCAACAATAGATATATTTATCATAGTTGAGTATTAAAATAGTAGGGTAAAAATAAACATCATTAGTGATATTTTTTTTAAATCACAAGTAGCTAATTCACCGATCCCTTTGTGTTATTAGGGACCATTATATTGTATCTTATTATTATATTCTTTTTAACATAATATAGTATAATCTTTCACTAACATAAAAATAAAATTTAACTTATTATATATTTAATTATAATTTGATTTATAAACGAATTCATATAAAAAAATTTAAATCTTATCTTGATTTTGTAATTTATTTAGAATGGTTAATAGATATAACTAAACTCACATTATATCTTGATTTTATCAATTTATTTATTCATCAAAATTTATATTACTTTTTTATTTTTTTCTACATAATTTTAAAGTAAAGGGTTAATTACTAAAAAGGCTCAAAATTTCATTAAATTTTTAATTATAGCTTAAACTTTAAAAAGTAGGAATAAAATGCCCAAACTTTCAATTTTTTTCAACTCTAGCTCAAACTTCAAAAGAAATAATAAAATGCTCAAACTTTCAATTTTCTTCAATTCTAACTCAATGTTATTTGTTGTTCTCCTTCAGCCATAAGCCCTTTGTTTTCTTCCCCAAACTACTCTCATATTACAACGTACTACACTAGTAAACTCTTTATTTTTAATTCGTTCTCTTGATGCCCTTAATGTGAGAGCATCGAGGCTGTATAATATGAAAATGGAAAGGTGAGGGCGTTAAGAGAATAAACTAAAAATGAAGGAAAAAATTAAAATCAAAGTGTAAGGTCATCGGGGCTATGTAATCTAATTTAAATCATTTTTAAACAACAACGTGGTTTTAATTATGTGATTAAACAACGTTGTTTCATTAATCTTCATTTGTTGTGTTAATTTTGGCTGAAGTATATTAATAGTTAAGATTTCTAAAATACGTGGCAAGCCACGTGAACAAACTTAACGGAAATGCTAACATTGGACTAAAATTGAAAAAATTGAAAGTTTGTGTATTTTATTACTACTTTTGGAAGTTTGGGCTAGAATTAAAAAAAATTAAAAATTTAAGCATTTTATTGCTACTTTTTAAAGTTCGAGCAATACTTGAAAATTTAACAAAAGTTTGAACTTTTTTTATTAATTAACCCTACAGTAATAAATTCAGAACATTGTATTATGAATCGTCTTTCAACATAACTATCAAAAGAAATTGTAAGTAAACTTGCCTTTTTGTTTTAAAAAGGTTCTAATGAATTTTAACTTTTTCAAAATAACAAATTTATTTTTATATTTATAGTAACTTACTTCTTTATAAAATCATAAAGAGTTCTTTATAGTATAAAAATTAATTTTAATTTAATATATGTTTAATTTGAATTTGGTTTTACAAATGCATTTATTTTAAAAATATATTGTATTGTGATATTATAAATGTATTTATCTAGAACTATAAAAAATATAGTATCATACTTTTTATAAGTATAATTTTGTAGATTTGTTTAGACTTGTTTGTGTTATGTCACAACTTTTTGTAAATATTTGTTTTGTATGAATATAAAGTAAAATCTTAGTGAAAATAACTCCTTATGTGAACGACTAACAATTCATCTCGACACAATCCAAATTACATAATGTATAGTTTCTCTTAAACCCAATTCAAACTATTTTTTCTCTTATATATGAATTTTTAGTTATCTACAATTATTCTCTCTTGTAAACTAGATGAACTATGTTAACAACTTTTCAATGGTTCATGTATGCTTTTGCTAGTCACACGTGCCTCATAATTAAATCTTTAGATGGAAATCTCACAAAATTAATTTTATAAAAAATTTAAAACCACAATTTTTTAATAAATTTAATGTTTAAAATTTTTTAAAAGTGTTAAACCATTTGAAAATTTTATAAGTGCATTTATTCAAGGAAGAATCAGAATTGTCACCCATGACCTATTTCCACAATCAGAATTGTATGAAATTATTACATCCTTAAATCAATACAATTATTTATTTCTTAAAAATTCTTTTATATACACATGTATAATATTGTTAAAAATACAAGAATACCTTATAGTTTAAAGCTTTAAAAAATTCTTAAACTTTAAACTTATTGAAATTTTTTCTTCTACTTTTGAATTTTTCATAAAACTCCTTATACGAAATGTCTACTAAAATAGTTAACATTGAAACATACATGACTAATAAGAGTGCAAGTGAACCAATAAGACACTGTTGCCATGGTTAGTTCTTCTCGACGCAATCTAAATTACATAATTTATAGTCTCTCTAATATCCAATTCAAACTATTTATTCTATTATATATGAATTTTAACTCCATATCCATAATTATTCTCTTTTATAAACAACATAAATTAACTATGACAACAAATTTTCATTGGTTAATGTACACATTTTTCTAGTCACATACCTTGTCACTAAATTTTTTAATGAAAAATAGAATTATGTGGCAAATTTCATGTCTTTCTTATTCACGTAAAAGAGGAATATATACACATTATATGAACTAACTTGCCTAAGAAGAAGGAGCTAAATAAGCAACAAGATAATTACAGCTAATTATGAACAAGATAAGGACCACAAGTTGGAGCATGAAGGTCTTGAATGCCTTACTTGCAAAGGAGTAACTAAAATTGTTGCTTCCCAAGAGCTTTAGTGAAGATGTTAGCAAGCTGAGCATGTGTGCGACCGTGAAAGGTAGCAATGTTGCTACCTTGAATCTGATCACGCACATAATAACAATCCACCTTAATGTGTTTTATGCGTTCATGGAAAATAGGATTCGCAACAATGTGGAGAGCTATTCAACTATCACAAAACATGTGTATAGGATGCAAATGACAAAATCCGAATGAATTAAGCAAAGAGTAAGTCAAGTAAGTTCACAACTAGTAGTGGCCATTGAGCGATACTTAGCCTCAGTGGAAGAGCATGAGACCATGGGTTATTTCTTAGTCTTCCAAGATACAGGATAAAGACCCAACATAACAAAATGCCTAGTAAGAGAATGACGTGTTAGAGGACAAGTAGCCCATTCTGAATCATAATAAGCATTTAGATGCAAATCACTATCATGACAAAGAAGAAGACTTTGACCAGGATGACCTTGTAGATAACATAGCACCTATAGAGCAACATTCTAGTGAGATTATTTAGGACACTGCATAAACTGGGAAAAAGTATACACAATATAACATAGCTCTGGACGGGTGATGGTAACATAAATAAGACGATCAACAAGCCTCTTATATCAATCCGGATGAGTAAAATCAAGTCTTGTATCAAGTGCCAAAATGTGGTTCTATTATATGGGAAAGTCATAAGGTTTTATGGCAAGCAGCCTGGCGATGAGAGAGAAATAACCCGTTTAGACCCCAAGCTATCTCAATAACAAGAAAGTATTTCAAGTGCCCCAAGTCTTCCATATAAAAGGAAGTACTCAAATAAGCTTTAAAATTAGTGATGGCTGCAGAATTATTGCCTACAATAATTAAGTCATTAAAATACTTGGAGTTCATAAGAGAATACATAATAGTTAGCATAGGATTGAGTGAAGCCGAAAGACTTGAGGGCAGAAGCCAACTTAGCCAACCAGTTACGTGGAGCTTGATGAAGTCCACATAAAGATTTGCACAAGCAACAAACCTTTCCAAGAGAAGAACTAGTGAAGCCAGGAGGAAGAGTCATGTATACTTCCTTATCAAGATCGCTAAGCAGGAAAGCATTGTGAACATCCATTTAATGAAGTTCCCAATCACGAGCAATGGCAACAGTAAGAAAGACCTGAACATAGACCATTTTAGCAACTGGAGCAAAGGTCTCGATAAAATCAATACCTTCAACTTAATTATTGCTAAGAATAACCAAACAAGCCTTATAATGCTCAATGGCGCCGTTGGAGTTGTACTTGATCTTGTACACCTACTTATACCCAATAACTTTCTTTTTAGGAGGCAAGTCCTCAATAACCCACTTAACATTCCTTTAAAGTGCCTTAATTTCCTTACGCATGGTGTCACACCAATTAGGATCACCAACGACCTCAGAAAAATGCGTAGGCTCATGTCTTGTAGTCACTGTAGCAAAAAATTAACATAGGGAGCAAAAAAATTATTCCAAATCACATAGTTAATTGTGGGATAAGGCATACCTAAAGATGGAGGAGAGACTGATGTCATAAGAAGGGGTCTATACATTATTCTATATGATAATAATAATCTTGATACTGAACATTAGGAAATTGTTCCAATGTATTGTGTCGTAGACTATCAGTAGGATTAGCTTCAACAAGGGAGTCAACCGAGTCATATGAAGAACCAACATAACCTATATTATCCATATTAATATTAGTCCCCCTCACTTATGAGACCTCATCATGGCCATTAACAAGATCAGTCGTAGCACTCCCCCTCACTTCTGAGACACCAAATGTTAGGTTAGGGGTCAAATAGAATTGAGTAAGTGGGATAGGTGTAGAGGAGTGTGATGAGGAATTAGGGTTTAGAAAATCATCATAGGCAACATGTGAAGGTGGATCATGAGAAGTAGAAGTAGTAGGAAATGAGTCACTATAAGGAAAATGATTTTCATAGAACACCATATCCCCGAGAAACAATAAAGTCCCAGTCTTAAGATCATAAAGTCTCCATCCCTTTTTTCTATGAGAGTACCCAACAAAAATGCATTTATGGCAGTAAGCACTAAACTTGTTCCCATCATGGGGAATTTTTAAACAAAGACATCCAAAATTTCATAAATGAATGTAAGAGGGAGGTTTACTAAAAGGGATCTTATAAGTTGTTTTGCCTTAATGAATAGACAAGGGAGTGCGATTAATAAGACAATCTACAGTAAGTATACATTCCCCTAAAATTCAAGAGGCAAGTGGGCTTGAGAGTGAAGTGTTCGGGCTATATTTAGAATATGGCGATGCTTCTGTTCTGCCCTCACATTTTGTTGAGGAGTACTAATGCAAGAGTTTTCGAACAAAATACCATGTTCTTTAAACAATTTCGCTAAACCTATAAATGTAGTGTCGTTGTCACTACGAACACATTTACCCTTCTTATTAAATTGAGTTTGAGTCATCGTACACAATCTTTTTTAATTATTTTCCTAACTTCTATTTTATCAGTCATCAAGTGTACTGAAAATCATCTAGAACAATCCACAATGGTCAAAAAATATGAAACACCACATGACAAAGATTTGTTATAAGGCCCCTATACATCACAATGAATCAACTCAAACAAATCATCAATATGACTAGAATTGACAAGAAATGATTCACGGGTCTGTTTCTCTTTAAAACAAATATCACAAAGTTCATCCTTATTCCTATGATAATAAATACTATTAACTACAGGAAGAAGAGAAACTAGCTGTTAAGAAGGATGCTTGAGATGACGATGACATGCTTGGTAAGAATCGGCATCCATTGTACGACAAGACTTCTCAATAAGTGCCATGGAATGTAACCAATAGACCTCATTTCTCTCTACACCCACTCCAGTCACTATCCTCGAAGTGTATTCCTATATCACACATAGTTTGTAAGCTAACGTGACTGAAAAAATTAATTCTTTAATCAATTGGGTGAAGGAGATAAGATTGCAAGTTAATCAGGGAATATATAAAACATAAGGGATTTTCATATTGGAGCTAAAGACTACTGTCCCTTCTCGAACAACATTGCAGAGATGGAAAAATATCAACAAGGTCAACGAGCAAGCTCTTGTTGCCAGTCATATAGAATGAAGCTCTAAAGTCCAAAATCCTGCGAGAGGAAGACTTACCAGTGAGCTTTTTAGTAGAAGAACATTTGGCATTAAAAGTTTTGAGCATTTTCATCATAGTAGTCCATTAATCATCGATTAAAGCAAGAGCGGTTTTCCAAGAAAGAGGTGACATTAACAGGTTGACAACATTAACAATGCCACAACTAGCGGGAGTAGAAGAACATCCCCTGCCTTACCTAGATCCTATTGCACTCCCACGCCCATTGTTCTACATATCAGGAAAGCCAATAATTTTAAAGTAGGAACTATGCTCATGACATAGGCGTCCATAATTGGAGCAAATTTGGCTTATCAGTATTATTAGAAGAAGCACCATAAGCATTAAAGGCCCCACCTTCACTCCCAGCATTACATCCTTTGATCATTGTCTTGTGGCATTCCTCTTGCACCACCAAGGCATAGACTCGATTCAGCAGTGGGAGAGGTTCATGAGCAATAATGTTGGAAACAATGGTTCCATATAAATCATCATCCAAGCCCATCAAAAATTGATGAACTCGCTTATCATCACGTTTTTAACTTAGATTTGCCGCCCAGTTACAATTACATTTACCATATGTGCAACCTCGCACTATCACATAAAGGGAGAGTTTGTCCCAAACCTTCTTCAATTGCCTATAATATGCAAGAATCCTCTGGCCATTCTACACACAATGTGCCAGATCCAACCTCAAATGTTGAATTCGATGGCCATTCCTAATAGAAAAGTTCTAGCATAGATCATCCAAAAGCTCCTTTACTACCTCATAATAGGTGATAGTAGAGCAATAAGATGGTTCAATTGATTGGATCACCCATGCTATAACCATGGAATTAACACTCAACCAATCCTTAAGTTCAACGACAACATTATCTGGTTTCGTCATGATTCCATCTAACAAGCCTAGTTTGTGTTTTGCATGGAAGGCATTAATCATACTCTTTTCCATTCTTGATAGTAATCGCCCTTCAAGATCATTGGACATATATTCATGTTAGGGTGATCCGAGGGGTGTAAGTAATATAGCTAGGGTGATCCGAGGGGTGTAAGTAATATAGCAAAGTCGAATCAAGTGCAACTGACTTCTTGTTCTTCTCTCCAACCATAGTATGAATATTACACTGACAGAAAAATTAGGATAGGTTTTTAGATTAACTTGGCTCTAATACCATAAAGAATTTTGTGGCAGAATTTATTTATCTTTCTTATTTATGAAAAAGAGGATTATATATACAGTATATGAACTAACTTGCCAAAGAAGGAGCTAAATAAGCAACAAGATAATTACAACTAATTATGAACAAGATGAGGAACAAAATAATTACAACTAATTGCGAATAAGATAATTACAACTAATTACACCAAAAATATCCCATTACTGTTAGTATTTGTATTTAGAATAATTTATATTTTATTTCGATTTATTGATTATTTATTTGCGTAGAAAATAGATAACAAATCTGTGCCTGTCTGGGTTGCGCGTAAAAGATAAAAGAAAGCGATAACAAATCCTGTCTGAAACCTCACCCTCTCCGAACCTCAAGCCTTTGTCTAAATGCAGACTTCTCTATCCTTGTTCCCGTCCTCCAAACTCCCACGGATTGTGCCATTTCACCACCCATCAATTACTCACCTCCAATGCCCTCTTGAGACGCAAAACCATCATGATCTCTTAAATTGGGGTCCACAACTCAAAGCAACCTCTGGTGGCTATCTTTCCACCATTAGTCGAGCAATTGAGGAAGAAGAAGAGTACAGAAAAGCCCGTTCCGCAGTCTCTCGTAAATGGGTTGATCTGGAAGGCTATTCAATCGAGGGACTCTCGGTTGGTGGGCATGAAACATGTGTCATAATTCCCGAGTTGAAGTGTGCTTTTGATATCGGAAGATGTCCTTCAAGAGCTATCCACCAGAACTTTGTCTTCATCACCCATGCTCATCTCGATCATATTGTCAGTTTTCTTCTTTTATTTGCTCTTCTTATTGCATTTCTGATTGCTTGTTAACATGAGACTTTCTTGTTGTCCCATATTATTTGGTCACGGGCTATTAAAATTTTCTTCTTGAAATTGGTTAGTTGGTATCGGTGAGGATTGCAACCCCAGATGTGCATCAACATTTTGTTGGATCTTTGAAATTGACTGAAAAAGTTAATCGAACTGATAGACACTTATACTTTTAGAAGCCTATTGACCTGACTGTTACAAGTGTAAGTTCGGTGATTGACTTGATAGGCATCCCTAAATTTTGAAGTATACCTTAAAGATATGGGTAGAGTGCCACTAGTGAATGGGAATGATGTACTTGGTTTATTAGCCGTGACATCTTTTGATCAAAAGCAGTTCTTGCTGATGAACTGAAGGATTTCCATATTCAATGCATTTTAAGCCGTTATTTTAACTCTTAATGAAGTTCACCTGTTTATATGCATTAATAAAATATAGTCGTCTTACTAGAGTTGAAGATAATTTTTAAATTTTAATGAGGAGAAATGCAATAACAATTTAAAAATCACATTAAAAACCTAATTAATTAAGTAAATAGAATACTAAATGTAATAACAAATTAGGACAGAGAGGATTTTCTTAAAATGAAAATGTTAAAAGGTCTTTTGAAATTAAAATACTAAGTAATTATCATTGCTTTTAAAAAATTTAATTGCTTTCATAATTTACACTACCTTTAAAAAACTTAATTTAACTAATCAAAAATACATCAGATAGAATGTCATAATAGTTAAAATTCTGAATTGAAAATATAACATGAAGATATTAATCTAAAATTACTGTATTGAAAATATAACATGAAGGTATTCCTCTAAAATTAAACATTAAAAGTCTTTTGAAGTAAATATATGTAATTATAATTGTACTTAAATGTTTCAATTGTTTCCAAAATTCTACCAATAAACTTAAGATTTAGTATTGAATGAATTGTTAATATATTAATTAGTTTTGAGGAATATGATTGATAGAAAAATAATATCTTCTCTGTAAAGTAATAAAATTTATTTACTTCGATAACTTGTGACTTTTTAAAATTATATAAAAAATTATGATTCACTTTATTTTGATGCAAGTTGTTGTCATACGAACTTTTGTTTCTGGCTTTTTATATCAGTATGGAACTATACTATATAATGTATTAATAAATATTTTTTACATAATAATAAATTTTTTATTTTTTCCTTCTAATAGATGCATAGTTTATTATTGTTCAAATCACCTTTGAATTACATTTGTCAAAATATGAAAAATAGTTACATCTTATAAACTCTTTTAAATGTAGTTTCTGTATTAAAAATCACATTTTTCTATTAGAACTCTTATAAACCGATTCTTCATATATCATTTATTTTTTTTACAATAAAAAAAATCCTTGCTTTTTTACTGGTAGAATTCTAGTATAGTTATAACATTGGTTTGTTGTTGGACATTTGGTCTAAATGGTGACATATATATCTAACTCAGGGTGGGTTGCCAATGTATGTAGCCAGTCGTGGCTTGTACAACTTGAAGCCTCCCACAGTATTTGTCCCTCCTTGCATTAAAGAGGATGTTGACAAGTTGTTTGAGGTTCACAGGACCATGGGCCAAGTGGAATTGAATCTTGACTTAGTTGCCTTGGATATAGGTAGGTCCTTATAGCTTTGTTGATTTTGTTTTCATAAGTGTTAGTACTGATCCTTTTAAGCTCAAATTCAGGTGAAACATATGAATTGCGGAATGATATCGTCGTCAGACCATTTAGGACTCACCATGTTATTCCAAGCCAGGTTTGTTTTTGAACATTTTTACTTTCAAAATGTAATAAGAAAGGTGAATATGTAATTAGTACTAGTGAATAGCACTATGATGCAAAAGAGTTTAGAGTTTGTAAACAAAATAAAAGAGGACAAATTATTCAATCACAAGTTTTAATTTTGCGAAATGAAGAATGAGAATTGTAAGCAACAGCAAGGGCAACGAGGACTGAAAATTGGCTGAAAGTTACTTTACGCTAAGTTTTATTATTAGATAGGGAATAATATAAGTTAGATATATTGTCCTAATTTGTTTAGGAATTACGCTTATTTAACAATAAAGAATCTCATTTAGAATAGGATTCAATTTTTTAGGAACCGTTTCTACTAGAATAAGGATTCTAAAAGTTTCTATAAATATGTGTTTACTTAACCCTTCAAGAATAAGATATCCTGAATTTTTATTTATAACTTGAGTTTTCAAAAGGTGTGATGCTTTATTCTAAGAGTGATTCTTAGACCCCACAAATGATTCCTCATTCCTGCCTTCCATTACTTGTTTATCTCACTAAATTTCAACAATCTTAATCCGAATTCCGGCACCTAAATTCCTATATTCCAGCCATATCAAACTTTAAATTCCAGCTAATCTAGACCTGAAATACCAACAACTTAAGCTAAAATTCAGATCTGAAATCTGAAACTCCAGAAGCCTACAATCCTCAACAGTCTATATTTCCCAATTTTTTGTGAGTTTAGTTACTAGTTGATATTTCTTCTATTTTCCTATATCAGTTTGGTATTAGGCTTTGGTTCACAATGGTGACACTTAGCAGAAGGGCGTATGGAAGAATACTCAATGACCAAGGGCTAAATGAAATACTTTTGAGAATTATCGGACCTTAATGGCCCTCAATCACAAGGTGCTTCAAGAACTAATCCAAAAAACAACACTATATGACAGACTACACTTGGTGTTGACAAGAAGAAGAGGCTGACAATAATCACTGGTGAGTGGGGTTAGGAAACCAACACCTACCAAGAGATCCAAGGCAATGAAACCAACTAGTAGCACTTGGAGAGTCCATGAGAGATTTTAGGGGCCATGATAGAGTTGAAACACATTATGTAATCGAGAATATTGCCAAGAAAGTTCATGCTGAAGCCCCTAATTTTGCAAGAAAGATTGATCCACACTTGTTTTTGGGCTGGACAGTAGTAATGGACGACTTCTTTGGCTGGTACGACATGTCAGAAGATCAAAAAGTCTAATTTAGAAAGATGAAGCTAGTTGGATATGCTAAAATTTGGTGGAGATTAATAGAGGATAAGACTTTTAAAAATAGGCTAACTACAAGTTGTTGATTGAGAAGAGATAAAGCTAAATTTATTATAAAAATATTTACCATTTCATTACCAAGATCTACTCTCAATACTTAGATAAGGGATTATGTTACAATACTTAGACAAGGGATTATGCTTGTAACAGAGTACACAGAAATATTTGATGAACTCTCTATCCAATGTGAATGAATAGAGCTGGAACAACAACTTAAAGGGCAGAAATTTAGAAGGAGCTGACAATAGGATTTATACCCTTAAAGATGCATATAACTTGGCTTTAAGAGCAAAGCAATAACTAGGATAACAAATAATTAAAAAGTTTCAAAGTCAAGCTTGGAAGTTCAATATGAAGAGGACTATGAGTGCAAAATTTTAGGCCAACGCTTAATACTTAAAATTTGCATCACAAGACAACTTTAAAGCTTCTCAAGGAGTTGAACTTAAATGTAAAGCTATGGCTGAGATTGAGACAAAGGGAGGTAGTAGTGATAAGAAGTGTTTCCAATGCAATGGGAGGGACCATTTTGCTTATGAATGCACTAACAACGGTTTGCACATAATGGAAGAAGAGGAGGAAGAGTATGATGAATATGTTTGTGAACATGAAGTTGGAGAGAAGTTAGAAGGAGGCTCCAGTGATGAACAAGTTGGTCCTACAAATCTTAATATAGGGAGACGCATACTTATGACCCCTAAGGCAAAAGAACAAAAATAATAGATTATCTTTACTCAAGATAGATGTGGAGATAAAGCATGTAAGCTTATCATTGGTGGAAAAAGTAGTATGAATGTGGTATTGGAGACCATGGTGAAGGGATTAAATTTACTCTCAGATAAGCATCCACATCCTTACAAAGTTCCTTGGGTGGATGATAGCATTATACTCATTGCTCGAAGGTGTTTGATGTCTTTCAAATTAGGAGGGTATGAAGACTTTATTTGGTGTGCTTTATTCCTATGAAAGTATTTTACATTTTATTTAGTCGACCTTAGCTTTATGATTATGATGTGCAGCATTTTGGAAAAGCTAATACCTATCAATTTATGTTTCATGGAAAGAAGATAATTTTGAAGCCCACGAAGGTTGACAAGGTAGAAGAACAAAGAGAAAGTAACAAGGAACTTATAGATGCCAAGAAAAAGTCTCTTAAAATCCTGAAGGAGAGAGAATTTGAAGTTGTTAGCAAGGAAAAAGAAATTGTGTTTTCAATGATAGTGAAGGAAGTAATAAAAACAACTAAAGCACCCCGGACTTTACAAAAAGAAGTGGGTGAATTGTTGATAAATTTTTCAGACCTTATACTAGATGATTTATTAGATGAGTTACCTCCTTTACGAGATGTTCAACATGTTATCGACTTGAACCTTGTTTCTACTATACCAAATCTTCCAGCCTATCGCTTAAATCCTATTGATAATGAAGATTTGAAGAGACAAGCAAAGTTGTTGAAAAAAAGGATTCATTCAAGAAAGTTGTACGTAGTTCTAGCATTATCAACTCCTAAAAAAGATGAAAGTTGGTGAATGTGCATTGATTGTCGGCCGATAAACAAGATTATAATAAGGTATAGATTTCCAATCTCTCACCTCAATGACATTTTAGATATTTTGACTGTAGGTACTATTTTGATCGAGATAGGCTTATGAAGTGGGTACCATCATGTTAGGACGAAAATTGGGGATGAATTGAAAACAACTTTTAGGAGTTAAGATGGGCTTTATGAATAGTTGGTGATGCCATTTGGACTCGCAAATGTACCTAAAACTTTTATGAGGATGATGGGTCAAGCATTTTGACCATTTATGGACATATTTTTGGTAATATAATTTGATGATATATTGATATACGTCAAGACTAAAGAAGATAACCTATTAGATCTACAACAAGTCTTAAGAGTTTTAAGGGAGGACAAACTTTATATCAACTTCAAAAAGTGCTCTTTCATAAAACTAAGTGTTGTATTTTTCGGGTTTTATTGTATCCTATCGAGACACAAAGGATGTGCGCGAAGCACAAATTTTCAATGGCTAGCAACATTCTATAGGCAATTTATTCATAATTTCAAGACCACAATGGCAGCCATTAGAAATTTATGAAGCAAGAACAATTTAATTGATCAAAGGCAGCAATTAAAGCATTTGAAGAAATCAAGATGACCAAATCTCCTATTTTACAGCAACTCAATTTTTCTAAGGTATTTGAAGTTACTTGTGGGGCATCTTATGTGGGAATTAGAGGCATACTCAGCCAAGATGAAAAGTGCTTACTTCAGTGAGATGTTAAGTGAAAAGAAATCACTATATTCAACCTATGACAAGAAATTTTATGCAGTGGTACGTTCTCTTTAAAATTAGCGTCATTATCTCTCATATACGGAGTTTATTTGACATTTCGATCGCGAATCTCTTAAACACTTCAAGTCCCAAAAGAACTTGATAAAAGGCTTGCCTTTTGGAGTGAATTATTGAAGCGTTTTAACTTTGTTATTAAACATCTAGAAGGAGTTGAGAACAAAGTAGTAGATGCATTAAGTTCCTTGACACTTTGGTAGTACAAGTTTTGCGGTTTGAAAAACTAAGAAAAGAATATATTTTATATTGAGATTTTGTGATACTTTATTCAAAAATTGTAGCTTTAGAAAAGGACAACTACTTTCCTCTTGTGATCCATGATGATTACCTTTTTAGAGGAAATTGACTTTGCCTGTCTAATGCCTCTATAAGAGAGTATGTGATTTGGGAATTGCATGGAGGAGGCGCAACAGGTTAATTTACAAAGCTATAGTAATGGTTGAAGATCACTTTTATTGGCCTTCTTTAATATGGGACGCATCTAAGGTCATATGGTAATGTTGAATATGTCACTTTGCTAAAGGAAAGAAGCAAACTTTTGGATTAGAAACACTGTTACCTGTGCCTTATGAATAATGGTAGGACATACATATATATTTTGTCTTGGAAATTCTTAACTCTATAAGAGATTATGATCCTACTTTTGTGGTGGTGAATAGGTTTTCAAAGATGAATCATTTCATTTCATATTCCAGGACTTATAATGCTGTCCATATTGCTAAACTCTTCTTTAAAGAGGTTGTACATCTCCATGGATTAGCTTTCACTATCATTTTTTATTATGATTTGAGTTATTTTTTTCGGAGAACTCTATGGAACAGATTAAACACTAAGCCTTAATTTTTAAGACAATGTGACTAATTGGGACCTAATTCTTCCTATGGTAGAATTTGTATACAACAGTAGGTTAACTGGTAAGAGTTCTTTTGAGATAGTATTGCAGTTCAACGGAGGAAACCTATTTATTTGGTTCCTTTACCACAAATAACACGAGTTAGCATTGAAGCTGGAAGTTTTGCACAACATAGGAGGGATATCTTTGATGAGATGAAAGATAACAACTAGCAACTTATAAAGAATATGCTGATCAATGTCGTCAATTACTGGTGATGGTCAGGATTTGTCCAAAACATTTTCCAAAAAGAAAATACAAGAAATTTCATTTACTAAGTGCTGGATTTTATAAGTCTTCAAGAAGATAAGGGCTAATGCTTATGTTTTGGAATTACCAATGGACATGAGAATTGGTCTTATCTTTAATGTTGCAGAGTTAACTATTTATCATAGACATAATGGTATGCAATCTTCTATTGTTGCTATAAGAATTCTAACCACTCCTCATCTTAAATAGGAGATGGAGGATAATCTTGATGAACAAATTGTAGCAACAAGAACTGGTGGGTATAGATGGTTTCCGATCAAGTACAAAGGAAGATCAATTTCTGATAACATGTGGATTTTAAAAACTAAATTTCATAAGTTGAATCCAAACTTATATGAGCAGTATTTGTTACATTCTATGTTAAGAACGACGTCAAACAAGTCGAAGATAATTTATGCAAAAGAGCTTAGAGTTTATAAACAAAATAAAAGATGACATGTTAGTCAACCATAAGCTTTAATTTGGTAGAATGAAGAACATGAATTGAAAATTGGCTGAAATGAAGTTCAGGAATTGAAGTGACAAGGCAATAAGGGTTGAAATTTGTCTAAAAGTTACTTTATGCTAAGTTTTCCTTAGCAGTAATAAGTTAGATATGTTTTTCTAATTTTTTAGGACTTAAGCTTAGTTAAAAATGAAGAATCCTTATTAGAATGAGACTCAATTTTGATATCTTAATTAGAAACTCTTTCCTATTAGAATAAAAATTCTAAGAACTTCTATAACTATTTGTGTACTCAACTCTTCAAGAATAAGATATCTTGAATCTTTTTCTACAACTTGTTTTCAATTGAAGGTGTGATGCTTTCTTTTAAGAGTGATTCTTAGACCTTAGGAATAATTCCTAGTTCCTACCCTCTATTACTGGTTTACCTCACTAAATTTCAGCAATTTTAACTCGATTTTTCAACAACCAAAATCCTAAATTCTAGTCGTATCAAATTCTAAAATCCCAGCTAATCTAAACTTGAATTCCAACAACTTAACAACCCATATCTGAAATTTCAACACCCTAACAAGACTCAACAGCCCATTTCCTAGTTTTACGTTAGTTTTTGCTACTAGTTAACATTTCTTCTATTTGTCCTACATCACACTAATATTTCCATTCTTATATAGTTTTTTACATGTAAGCATAGATGTTTTGCATGTGCTAAAATATTTGGCCATTTTAGGACTTGTAAATAACTTTCTTTTTTTCCTGTGACTCTCATAATCAAACAAAAAATATCATGTCTTTCTCCAGGGTTATGTTATTTACTCTGTTAGGAAAAAATTGAAGAAACAATACATTCATCTCAAAGGGAAACAGATTGAGAAACTGAAGAAATCTGGTGTTGAGGTTGGTTTTCATAAACAGTTCCCTTTTAATTTCTTATTAGTAAATAGTCATTCCTTTTTCATTTTTCTGTTTAGATTACAGACGTAATACTGTCCCCAGAGGTTGCTTTTACTGGAGATACGACAGCAGATTACATGCTTGACCCACGGAACGCAGATGCTTTGAGGGCCAAGATTCTTATAACAGAGGTATAAATAACAGAGCGATAGATCATGGGCTCTACAATGTGACATGTTTTTCTTTGCAGCACCAGTTTTGAAATTCTCAAATATGTTTTAGTTTCAAAATTTTGTCAAAATGCAAGACGTGAAGCTGTGGTCCTTTTTACAGGCAACTTTTCTGGATGAAGGATTTACCATTGAGCATGCACGGCAGCATGGGCATTCCCATATGTTTGAGGTGTGGAAGACACTCATTTTTCCCAATGAATGTTATGATTAGAGAAGTTATATAATTGAAGTATGGATATTGTTCTGTTTCATTCTTACTTTCTGACGTAGGATTCTTGTCAAATTGCAGATTATGCAAAATGCAGAATGGATTAGAAGCAAAGCAGTCTTATTGACTCATTTCTCCTCCCGTTACACTTTGGAGGTAATTATTCAGTTTAACATTTAACATTTTTCACCTTAATTAGGCAATGACATGGGGATTGTGCATTAAGATTTAAAATAAATAAACTGTGCATGTTTGGCATTTGTCCTCTACTGCGAAGTATGGTAGGAAGCCATGGTTTCCATCTAATCTGAAGTTAGCAACTTAATAATGTAATTCTTTAAGAAAAGAAAAAGGGACTTATCATGTGGTCCAGAATTTCTCGGGGTACTTAAAATGCCGTAACCTGTAGTGTATGGGGAGGAGAATATTTTCAAGTACTGAATAAGTTGTTTCTTTTTATGAAAATTTTGTTCCTTTTTCCTTTGCTACCAGGGGACTCGTTGATAAACCTTATTCCTTCTTAGCACTGATGAATTATTTGCAAAATGCAGGACATACGTCAAGCTACTCTGAAGTTGCAAGGCAAGGTTTCAGCAAAAGTAGTTCCTCTAACAGAAGGTTTCAAATCAATGTACTCTTGAAGAATTCTAGGATCTATTTGCTTGGTTATGTAGGTGTTGGTGTGCACATATTTTTAATTTACATGTTAGTTAGTGGTTTTCTTCCTGATTAACTCCGTCTTATGTGATCTTATGATGTCTAGAGCAGAACTTTGGTAGTTAAAGGTGAGCGGAAAGGCTGATACTAGAAGAATATCAATCAATTGTAATGGTGTATTTGTCCAGTTTTAATGAAGTGCAAAACTGGATAAAGATCTACGAATTTGTATTTACTTGTGGGGATTTAGGATGATCTATGAAAATGGGTTTTACGTCAACCATTGGTATCGTTTTAACCGGTCAATTTTCGAAAACAGTTTTTAAATCAACTGAGATATCCTATGGTGTGAAATTCATTTTGCAATGGTTTTTATCTCATGGTTGCCCCTTTAATTATCAATCTAACTGTATCACTGGAAGAATTTTTTTCAATTATTCCTCTGTGAGTTTTTTACCAGAGCTAGGTTATAGAATAACATTTATTAAAGAATAACCTGCATTAACCATTTCAGTGTAAATGTAGATGTCAGCCTCAGATAATATGGATCTGACATTTCCACCCCTCACTGCTTCCTCATCCACGGAGATAGAAATCTCCCAGCTTTTAGTAGCATTCCTCCGGCAACAACAGATAGTACTGCAATCCCTGCAACACAGGAAATAAGAAGATTGTTGTACAGGATATTGAAGTATTAAAACAAGGAGCAGAAGCGTGGAACACTACTGTTGGTTTCCTTTTAAGATCGCAGACCCTCTTGTCATGCAATCCACAAATGGGCTCTCTCAACTTGGAAAGAAAGAAAACTACATGAGGTCTTAATCTCTGAAAACAAACAAATCCTATTGACTTATCAAAATGCCAGTGAAGCCAAGTTTGTTGTTGAATATGATCTATGACACATGTTAAACTTGCCATTGTTCCCATAAGTTTGGAGACCTGGAATTAGGCTAGATAGAGTTAGATACGAGAATATCACACTATGGATTAAAATCCACAATATTATAAAGGACTCAGTTCATTGGCTAGTTATATTAGCAAATTCTTTTATATGGATGAAACTATAGCGAAAAGGAAACGCATTGGATTTGCCATGGTATATATAAGTGTGAAGTTAGGTTAGGAACTCCTAGAAGTCATCCCAAGAATGAGGCACTTCTCTAAAACACCATGGAAAGACCTGGAAGCCAACTGGCAGGTTGTTTATTAGAGGTGACTACAAGGAATTGGTTTAACTTTAAAGAAATCTCTATGCACTCTCCTACCTAAGTTCTAATCCTACACACATTGCTAAACCTAACCCCAATTAGGTTGAGCAGGAGGCAATGCCAATTTTGAGTAAGGAATAGGAAACAACCATTTATATCCCATTACAATCTTCAACTATCACTTTATATAAGGAACAACATGAAGTTAAGGTTTAGGGATTATGCTCCATTGTTGGAAAAAATCCATAAAAGACTAAACCATTAGGGCAATAAAGACTTGTCTTATGTAGGAAGGTTAGTGCTGATTAATTATGTTCTTAACTCCCTTCACATTTGCTGGCTGGCTCACTTAGGTCTCCCTAAAGGGGTTATCATGACAATAAAGAAGATTATAAGAACTTTTCTATAGGGTGGTAGAGGGGAAGGAAAAATTTTAACAAAGGTTAAATGGAATGAAGTGCGTAGGCCCAAGGAAGAAGGTGGACTAAGGATAATTATGGCAAGCCTTATAAATAAAGGTCTTACTGCTAAAAGGCTTTAGAAGCTGTTGGTGACACAAACTCCAAACTTCATGGTCAGGTTGGATGCACACTTATATTCTTACTAGCAGAGGAATAGTACACAAATGCGCAGCAATAATGTCCTGTCAATTTAATTGGTTATATTATTATATAATTTTAATGTATAAATTAATATAAAAAATTAAAAAATTTGTAATTAAATTATAAGAAAATTTTAAAAATTTGTAAGTAAATTATAAATATAAAAAATGTGTAATTGGTTGTATTATTATATAATTTTAATGTATAATAAATATGAAAAAATTTAAAATCAGTAATTAAATTATAAATTATTTAAATATGTAATGAAAATTTAATTAAAAAACTTTAAATATGTAATATTAAAAATATAAAAGTTAGAATATAATAAATGAATAAGTAAAATTAGCAAGTAAAAATTTGGGACCAAAATTTAAAAAATTAAGGTAATGTATAATGTAACGTGTATGTTATAAACGTAAACAAAATATAAATTAAATAAAAAAACTTAAACATAATAAGTTTTAAATAAATAATCATGATCATTTCATGATAAATAAATCAGGAAATTTATCTCGTA
>JANITW010000009.1:8073521-8085714 GCA_027564335.1 Erythroxylum williamsii
ATAGTTCTCATATATAAAATAGATTGAGAAAGCAAAGCTAATTTAATCAAGTTAGACTTGATTTTAAAGTTTGAGAAACTTTATGACTAAATATGAAATATTTAATAAATAAGGATCAATATGAGATATTAAATCTTATATGGGCCTAATTGATATTTAATTATAATTATTTGTAATTATAATTAAAGTTTAATTAAAATTATAATTTAATTTCAATTAAATTACTAAAACGTCCTAAGCTTATTATAAATAGACTTAAATTCTATGAAGCTAGCTTTTCTTGCTTAATCCTCTCTGTAAGAGTTACAGAGTTCTTTTAACTCATTATGTGGATACCGTTAAAAGTCGAACATTTGTGCAGTTATGGTGGTTGAGACGGATCGGTTTCAAAAATAATTCGAGGGATACAATAAGACAAAGACCAAGTTTTGGAATAAGGTACGAATTAAGTTTTTGCTTTGTTATAATTTGTATTGATCATTTTATAAAATTAAATAGATCTTGTTTTTGGGAAATTAAAAGTCACGAAAATGTTTTGTGGTTATTTTGTTGCGATCGGGATCAGATCTCAACCTAATGTTTCAACATATTTTTCATCCAGACTGTCCAAAGCTTTATTTACCTTAAGATGATGGGTTGTATTATATATGTTTAATCTCTTCTCAACTTGAAAATTGGCAAAGCTTATTGTTTTGTGCTCAAAAGAACTATGTATTGGATATTTTATACGAAAATGTTGATGAAAAACATGATTGATATGCATTATGGCAGATCGGGAATTGTCTTACCAATGTTCTACTTTGTTGTAGTGTGTCGTCTAACCGAATCTAAGGCCATGATAGTCTTTTTCTACTAGTCCTTTCCCATTCAAATTGAATGAACATCTCAATCTCACGTTTAGTTACACTGTTTAATATATAACAAGTGAAGTTAATGTAACCAATGATCAGAATATTACATATTTTTCGTATTACTGATGAGTGATGAGAAAACTTGGTGTACTGTGTACCGAGAGAGGCAAGGGAAGTTCACTTTCGTACTTGAGTAGCAAGGAGTAGTTTAAGGGAATATGATGCATTCATAAAGTACATGAAAAACATGCACATTCGTAAGGATACAAGCTAATGAGCAAGTCCAGTGCTTGCTCCGGCCTTATTTAAAACCATAGAAGTTGGTACACACTTATTTTTTAGAACAACAGAAAGCGTTGTTCTTTAAATATTTTAGTTTCCTTTACCATCAGCAAAGAAGGCACCAGGAGCCCCATCAGCATGAGGGCAGCACTTGCAGCATCCGTAACGACAACCACAAGAAGGTTTTCCTCCATCTTGGCCACCTCCCTGGACGCCACCACGACCACCTCCTGGATAGCCACCAGAGCCAGGTCCTCCGTACTGCGCAGTACTTTCGCTGCTTCCCTCTAAACCATCATAATATATTTATATACGAGTGTAAGTCGTAAACTTATTTTATCCTTTAATTTCTTAACATCCAGTAATCAATGTTATGTGCAATATATGGACATTTTCAAATATGAAATATTAATGGAGTAACATGTTGGAAGTTGATGATGTACACTAGTGCAATGCTTCCCGAAGAGAATGACCTTTTTGAAATGATGAAGCGTAGATACAGCGAGACACAGAAAGAAACTTACTTGTGGGAGTCGTGGAGGTGGAAGTGTCAGCTGAGACTATTAGAACAAGAGCAGAAAGAGCCAACAGAAGAAGCCGCAAGTTCCTAGTGTAAGCCATTTTGGAAGTTGGAGAAGAGGTGTTTGTGTACTTAAAGAAGTTATGACCCTATAGCGTCGCAGCAATGCCCTATTTATAGATAGATAAGGTGGCCATTTACCTCGTACCGTACATCAAATCATTTATTTCTGGTGGCCATTTACCTCGTACCGTACATCA
Source organism: Erythroxylum williamsii (assembly GCA_027564335.1). Classification (NCBI taxonomy): domain Eukaryota; kingdom Viridiplantae; phylum Streptophyta; class Magnoliopsida; order Malpighiales; family Erythroxylaceae; genus Erythroxylum; species Erythroxylum williamsii. Next base: position 8,075,435 of record JANITW010000009.1, read on the forward strand.
AATCATTTATTTCTGTTATTTTTTTCCAACCCTATTTTTTAAATTTAATATTTAAAAAATTATATTAGACATTAAACCGGTCAAAAGAAAAATTTTAAGTTTAGAGATTCAATCGGTAATGAACTGCTATAAAACCGATATAATAAATAAGAAATAAAACTTATAACAATAAGTAAATATAAAATATTTTATTGAAATAAAAATACATAAATGTCTATTATTATATAATAAATTAACTAAGGGAGTTTTGCATGTAAGTCAGCTTTGCCTGTCTTTTAATGTTCGATAAAATGATGAAGTTTATAAATAGTGGATGATTCGCTGAGAATGTTCAAATATTTTTTCTTTCACTCTGTATTTTATTCCGTGACCATTAATTTTCCTCTTCTTTAGAACCTAACTTGGACAATATGAATACGTGAGTGAGAAAAAGGCAATTTCAAGATTTTCTCGGAAACTTCAAATATTTCATTTATTTCAAGAGTCAGAATTTACGCACAAATAAATTCTTTTGAATTTTTCAAAGTAAATTTTCGATAATAGCTTTAACTAGAAGAAATATACGTTGGGCTATATAACATACTTTTTAAAAACAAGTTTTTAAAGTTAAAAGTGAATAAAAACACAATAGGTCAAGTTCATTGCGTATTAATAAAACTTCACCGTCACGTTGTAAAGAAACAAAAATTGTCAAAATGTTTGTTTAATGTTCGTCATAGATTCTTCATATTCACTGTGTAGACTTGTTACTAACAGTTTCTAAGGTTTTAATTTAATACCTTTAACCCCTTATGCAAAATAATTCAATCACAGAGGTGTTTATGAAAATTTGAATTGAATTTACTTAATTAGTCTACAATCGAAGGTAAAGAAAAAATTTACCATCTACCTACAAATAATAGGACAGTTAGTAGGTTTGGTCAAGGTTTAAAAAATTGGGTCAAATTGAAAAAGTTTGAACCGGCCGATTTTTAAGTTATTAGATAAAATCGAACCGAATTATTGATCAGTTCAAAATTTTTTCAATCGGACCAAACAATCAAATCAAAATTTTTAAATTTTAATTAAATCTTATCCATATATTTATATGAGCCGACACAAATGTACCAATAAGAATTAATAAATATATCGGCCGACACAAATATACCAATAAGAATTAATAAGTATATCAGCCGACACAAATATACCAATAAGAATTAATAAAACTTCGTAAGAACCTGGTCCTCAGTTACCAATAGAGACAGATGATTCCAGAGAGTATCCTACCACAAGTGATCACATCAACTTGTGATATTTCTCTCATTTATCAGTAATATTTTTGGTTTCAAAACTATGAATTAATGCGAGACCCCACTTTGAAATTGGATTCGCATAAACGGGTTAGAGAGTGCCGATTCAATATACGTCAGACATGACGCTAATAGTGCCGATTCAATATACGTCGGACGTTGACGCTTCCTCTGTCTGAAGTCTGAACACGTGCTAATTACGATATTGTTACTTTTAGGTGCAAGGTTAGACGCGTCTATTAAGGGACGTGATTTTTTGGTCCATCAATTCTGTCTTAATCTTATCTTAATTTATTTTAATTATTTATTTATATAAATCTCATATAAATAAATAGTTAAGATAAGTTAGCACAGAATTAGTATAAAATTAGTAGACCAGAAAATTTGAAAGGATCTATTGGATGCACCTATTTAGTATTTACCTTATAAAATACACATTAAGTAATTAGTTTGATAGATTAATTATTTAAAATTAAGTAATTTTAACAAAAGTATCTAAACCTACTTTTAGTGTTAGAGGAATTGTATAAGACACTCACATAAATAGATAGTTAAGATGGGTTGACACAACGTTATACATGATTGGTGAATTTGAGGGGATCTATTAAACGCACCTATTTAGTATTTACCTTACAAAATACACGTTAAGTAATTAGTTTCATAGATTAATTATTTAAAATTAAGTAATTTTAACAAAAGTATCTAAACCTACCTCTAATGCTAGCGGAGTTGTATAAGGCAGATGCTCCCGATAAGATTTTGAAGTTGAGCCTTTCTAGCTGTGGACCCAAGGATTGATATGGTCATTGGAGTGATTGATCTACTATGGGCACGATAGGGATTATTGTGTGAGACCACAATCGGGATACATAGGACTCACATATAATAAATTTAAAAATAATGAAAATTCAATTTATCTTAGGTTTTCAATGATTGCCTAACATCTATGTTATATTATATATATAAACACGAACATTATTCTGAAGATTTTTTAAATGATATATGTCATATTATTTAACTATTGTGAATTACTTATATAGTATAATATTTGAAAAGGTAATTAAATAATGTATTGAATTATAAAAGAAAGTGTTCAATCAAGGAAGGGTCCAACTAATGTTTTGATGATAATAAAACATGATTATACTAATGATTTATTATTTTCATAAAAAATGTATGAACAAAATTAAACCACAAATTCAAGAAGATAGTTTATGAAGTTGATAAATAGAAGTTGAAGTTTCCAACTGATGAAGATCAACCAAGAATAAAAATAGATATGGGCTAATTAAGGTCATTTTTATCTTTTTATTATTATTAATTCTATTTTCGCTTTGCTAATTTGATATTCTAAAAGGAGAGATATTGAAACTTTTAGTTTTAATATAAAAGCCTTTGAATCTTTCAAACAAACTTTAACAAATATTTTGGGAGTTGAATAAATTATAAATAGATCAACAAATTAGTTTTGACTATTTTTAATTGTTAAAATCATGTTTTTAAGGGAATTGATTGCCCTGCATGAGTTAGTAATAGAGCAATACAGGTTAGAGTTGTAAAATTTGATATACTAAGTTTATTGTAATATTGGTTGATGTATTGTTTAAGCAATGTGCCATAATGGTCGACTAATAGGTCAGCTGGTTGACCAATCTTCTAGTAGCTAGTGAATTTATGTATTTAATACAAACTGGTTGACCAATTTGGTGATAGTCATTTGTAATGGTTGATTTTTAGCTCCAACATCTAGTAAGCTAAAATACTACAAAATGTGTTTTTTCATTAGTTTTTGTATCAATAAACATTTTGGTGTGTTTACATAGATTTATAAGTGTTTTTCAATCATTTTAGCACCATCATCTTATATTTGTGTAAGTGAGGCTCTTTAGAGTTATCAAGTAATAAAATGAGGTATTTTGGCTTGATGCGATATTATTATACTTGATAGTGATCCAAGTGGGATTGTGGTCCCTTTTTACCTTGGAAGAAGAATGCAAATAGGTTTCTCTTTGCCCAGAAAGAATATACAAAGATTATTCTCTGTTTAAAAGAAGCATTAAGTGGAATTTTAAGAAGAGTCTTACAAATGGATAGAGAGAAAAGTCATTTGCTGAACCACTATAAATTAATTTACATGCTTTCCTCCTTATCCTTTTTCAACTATTGTTTAATTATTGGACTAATTTATATTGAGCAAATTCCTCACCTTTATTTATATTAATTGTTGATAGTTAAGTATATTTATTGGTTTATTAAGGGATTAAGCTTGTTAGTATGTTTTCTTGGCAATATGTATGCATGAAGCCACTTCCACTAGGAAATGAGTTGGTTATTGTAAGGCTCTAATAAATACCCTAGAAGCATTATAGTATTTCTAGGGTGTATTAATTATTGAACATTTAGAATTAAGTGTATCTAAACATAGTAAGGGACATAATGGTAATTAATTAAAAGACAAAGGTAATTTGGTAATTTCTTCATTTAGGCATGGACATGAGTAATTATATATGAGTTATGGACTAGAATGAAATCAATTGATAAATTATATGCCAATCTAGGAATTAAAGGAAGAAGAAGGACCAAATGCACAATTTTGTCGAAAATCAACATATGCACTAATGGGATTGAAATATGTGTAAGATTAGAAACTTCTTGAAGTGGGAAGTACAAGAGTGGGGAGAGGGATGTATATAGAGTGTTTAAACTCCAAAATTTTCTCTTCTCACCTTCTTTATATTCCATCTCCTTAATCACATCATTTTACATAAGGAATCAAGCTAATGCTAGGTGAAAATCAAGGTAAAAGTTTGCGGTTTTCTTTTCATCTTCATCTTATGAAGAGCTAGAATTATAAGGTTGGATATGGGATTGAGATATGTATTTATGGTGTTATAGTTGGTGAATCAAGCAAAGCCAATGGGAAAGCAAAGGAAGAGTACTAAAAGAAGAGTTAATTAGAAAATTTCAAGGTTTGAGACTCCACTTAGTTAATTACTATATTTGTGTATATTTGAATGTGTACAAAGATTGATTTAGGCATGGAATGATTGCTAGAATGGTGATTTGGTGTTACTTTGCATGAACTAGTTAAATATGATAAAAGAGAGTTACGTTTAATGAAATTTTGTCTTAGGTTCACGGTTCACTTAAACCAGTCCTTTTTCTTTGGCCATAACTTGGCCTATAAACCTCCAAATTGGATGACTTAAACTAGAAATGGATTTTAAGATATAGAAATAAAATTCTCTAGAAGAGACCTAAACTTAATTCTGGCTTTATGATATTGGGAATTGAGATAAAAAATGATGACTTGATTTTGCCTCTATATTAGAGTAGCTTGTGATGTTTGGTGTTGATCTCATATTAGATCCCATGCTCATTCTTTTCTCCTGTGTTTTCCCTCTAATAGCTCATCTCTGATTTTTTTTTAGTTCTTGCATTACTTCTCCTTTAGCTACATATCATTGCCCATTTCTTGATTCTAATTCTTAGTTATTTCCTTTTCTTTCTTCATTCCATCCTTCTCGTTCTCTCTACATGGTCAAGTGTAATTTAGGGATTCTAATTGGTTATTCTTCTCACTCCTGAACTTACTATTTGGAGATTGAATTTTTGAAACTTTCTCTTCAACATTTATGCATGTTTTTATTTCATTCCTTATAGCTAACACCCACGATTCTTAATAAATTCTTAGTTCCATCTCGCTTCATAAAGTCTCACTTTTACCCTCTTCTCTTCCCACTTTTTGAGCTCCTCTGTACCTCCCCCTTGGTTTAGTTTACTAGTTCCTATTCCACTCCTAGCCTATTTTCTCAACATGATCTAGTTCATTAGACTCAAAAACTCAATATCTCTTTCTCCTCCCATCCATTGATCATTCCCTAGCCTTGTGTTTCTGGTGTCACCTCTAAACCTTATGGCAATCCACAAGCCTTTGAGCTAGAAGTTTATTCTTAAAGACTCATCCTTAACTCCCTTTAATATCTCCCCGAAACTATTAAAGAGGGCTTCTCGTTTGTATCATGTCTATTGGAGGTCTTGAAGGAGGGGAGTAAAGCTTTGGTCTTTACCAGTGTCAATTTCTTTATGGGAAAGAGATTATCCTTCCCCCTCCTCAAGGTTTGGGCTATGAAGCTATGGAATCTATAGAAGAGTAGAGGCCTAGTTGAAGTGATATTAAATGTAGATCAACTAATCCTATTTAAGTTTTCTTCTAAAGAGAAAACTTTATAGATTATTGAAGAATGTCTCTAGCATTTTAATATTTTTCCTATATTCATGAAAATATGGAAATCATAGATTAAGTTAGGAGATATAAAGTAGAAGATAATCCCTTTATGGGTAAAATTTCACCAATTCCTTTAGAGTATTGGCCTATTAAGGGATTTAACTTGGTGGTAAGTTTTCTTGGAAATATAATCTGTAAGGATGAAGCCACTTCCACTAGGAAATAAGTTGGTTGTGCTAGGTTAGACATAAGTGTGAGTTTAAACAACATACTTCTGGTGGAATTCCTATCCTTAAATTGGGAGATAAAGAAATTTTGATCCATGATAATGTAAAAGTTTCATACTGATGGCATCCATTATTGCTTTACAAGGGAAAGCTTAAGTACCCATGAGCAAGAAGTTCAAAACTAGATTTGTGAAGAGCTAATGAACCATAGTAGCTTAGTTAGCTCAACCCTATATGAATTAATGAATCAAAATGTTAAAGTTATAGAAATTTTTTACATTACAAATATGAGAACCACATCCTTTAAATAATACTAAAGAATGTGAAACAAAAGTAAAAGATTGATTTTAACCATAAATATACATGAAGAAGTAGGTTTTTAAAGCCTCTCATCTTTCAAATTAGGAAGACAAGATTTACAATCCCTCTTCCAGTGTCCATGTCTTCATAATGTAAATATATGCCCTTATCATTGTCTTTATTCTTAACGCCACCTTTTGGCTTTGCTACTAGAGAGAAGCCTTCTGTTCCTTATTCTTATTCTTCTTATAGCTCTTTTCCTTGCATTTGGAAGAATCATAAAAAAGAACATCATTGGATTCCTCCTTATGGGATCCCTATTTAATCTTTAGCATATCTAATAGTAAGTAATTCATAATGAACTGTGAAAAGCTCAGAGTAATATACTGAAACACCAAATCAATGCTTAACCCTTAATCTATAACATAACTAAATTGGTTTAATTTTTTAATATAGTCAGTCATCTTTAGTACATGTAATTCAACTGAAAATCCTTCTACCATCTTTCATTGATATAATGCTATAGAAGTATCATAACATTCCACTTTAATTTTTGTACCAAAAAATGCCTTAAGATGCATTATTATAGTTGGAGCATTTATGTTCTCATAGTCCTTTTGAAACTTGGAAGATTAGCTAGCCCATATCACATATTTATTGTTGTGATTACGTTCAAAATAATGACCACACCTAGTATCAATTAGTGGGAGAGAAATAATAATAACAAAAAAGTACACAAGAATTTACATGGTTTGGCTATAAAGCCTACATCCATGGGCAAAAAGATTAAAGGAATTTGACTATGTGAATCAAGAAAATTACAATAATGTTACTCAAATTACCTCACTACCTATTATCCCAAACCCAAAACTCACTCTTACTTAAGGCTTAATTTATTACCTTAAGAGGACTCTTTACCTCACTTCTTGTTTTCTCTCAAATGAGAAGTCTCTATCTATAGGAGAAACCATGACCAAATTTGTGGCAATAAATTTACCTTGTGCCATTCAATCTTGGCCACTCAAAGTGACAAAAAAATGACCACTTACATGGTACCACACATTTAAGCAAATAATGGCGAGTAAGTTAGCCAACAATTCATGATGGTAGACAAATTGATTTCTTTCATCCCTACCATTGATCATTCAAACCACTATCTCAACATTTATCTTGTTCCAAATCATCAATATGACACTAACATGGCTTTAATACTTTATTAGCTACATCCGTATTAAACTCTGGTAGAAGTGGAGTGTCGAGAACATACAATTTCTTTTCTCACCTAAAAACACTTCTCAAGCTTCAGAACCATTTCATTAAATTGCATCCAGTAAGCTTATTATCATCAAAGATGCTTATCAGGGATAGATCAGTATTCATCTTCTTTTGACAACTAAAAGACATAACAAAGCAAGTGTTAGTTTATGCCATAAAATCAAATAAAATAAGTAATTTAATAAATATTTGATTATTCCTATTATTTTTTTAAAAAATAATTGATCTTGAGTTTACCAAAAATTAGGTAGATAACAATTTTATCAATCATATCTTATATGACTCTTAGATTCATTAAGTGACAAAATTTTTCCAAAATATATCTTATGTATTATTCCTAACCTTGCATCTAAAATTCATATGATTATGAGTTTGCTCATCCAAATCATATAAATTTAGCTAAGTAGGATCCATTCATTTAAGATAAAACATATTCAGGTGAAACAAACCTTGAATTTACTTAACAAACATTAAAATAAATATAACTTTGATTTTATTCTTAAATAATGGAAGTCAATAACCATGTTTTTAACATGTAAATATTTAATTGAGCGATTTACAATTTCAAAAATTTTGGTCTCATACAAAATATAATCTCATTATATTAGTAATTTCTAACATAATCAAATTATGAAAGAAATCCTTTAAAATATTTTTCTTGATTCTAGTTATCAATTTGTATAATTCAACTCTTTTAAAAATTAAATCAAATTCTAAAATATTCCTAATAAAAAATAATCCTTTGAAAAAAAATTCAAACATTTAGTAAAATACTTCTTATTTTTTTTGGAATTTAGATCAATTAAATCAACTTAAATAAAATTAAGGCGTAAAACAAATAAAAATTAAAATGAAAAAGGTGTTGGGATTTTAAATAAAAGAAGATAAATAAGATGCGATAAGATAAAGATGAAAGAATACTTAGCCACTGTGAGATTCCCCTATTTCAAATCGAGAAATTCCTTGCTCTTTCTATCCATGTAGATCTTGGGCATACAGTTCTCTTTGAAGACCCTCAAAAACTCTTCCTAAGTCAATCTACATGGTCAGACTGAACTACCAGGAACGGTCTTCCACCACTGATAAGCTGGACCTTGTAATAACAAGATGACATAATCAAACCTCTCGTCCAGTTCATAATCCATCTGGACCAATATTCTTTTTGTCCTCTCTAACTAGCTCTCTGTCTTAGCAAGGTTTGTACTTCCATAGAAGTCTATAGCTTCATATTTTCTAATCTTTTCGGACCTCCTTTCTCTCCTCTCAGGTATTCTTAGGGCCATTGGTTTAGACTGGGGAATAGGAGACTCTCTATTGGCTACTATTGACTTAAGGTCAACTGATTCGACAACTTGGTCCCCTATGACGAACGACCTAGAACAGACAACAATTGTGATCACTATACAAACTTCTCACTAAATATCATGTTAAATAACTCCTGTATATCATTGGAGATGTCAAACCATGCTCTAATACAAAAAATTATATCATCCCACTTCTATAGAACATACCTGTCCTTCTAGATAACATTCGAGCATATACCCCACAGAAGCAACATGTTAGAGCAGTCACATCACTTATCATGGCATCATATAGAATATAAACATTTCAGAAAAACTAAGTTCTCCCATTTGATTCATGAACAGAAGCATACATTGTCATTACATTCCTTGCATTTGATTCATAAACATAAATATCCATTGTGTTATTACACTCATAACTTCTGTTTATACAATATATGACATGTCAAAGTTCGCAACTCTATACAATGTGTACAATATAAAACTAGGTACTTGACCAAAATATTCTATCTAGATGCTTTAGTATTAACTGACAAGACCTTTGAGCCATTCTTGGTTCCAAAATGGACAATGCTAGGTTGCTACTAGATGGTTGATTGAGCCCAAGTTTATTATATAAATTGGCTACACTTTCATGGCTTTTAATGTGCTTTTTGACTCTTAATTTGTGATTTTGTGCTTTAATTAGTCCCTTGCAGTGAGCTTAAATTTTATACAAATTGATAGTGAAATTGTTTCAAAGTGACATTAATTCCATCATAATTTTCCCAAGGCCAATTGATACTGCAAATTGTTGTTTCATATTGTAGGGATAAAGAAGAGTCAAAAGGATCGGAAGAGTCAACACATCACGGCGCATGAAAAAGTCCGCACGCTGCGACGTGATACAAGCAACACGCTGCGGCGAGCGAATCCAGAAAAGCACGCCGCGATGCCAATGAATTAACACGCCGCGACAAGTGAATCCAGAAGAGCACACCGCGACACCAACGAATTAACACGCTACGGCGAGCGAACCTAGAAGAGCACGTCGCGACGCCAACGAATTAACACGCCACAGTGAGCGAATCAAGAAGAGCACACCGCGATGTGAAAGAATCATCTCGCCGCGGCGAACAGTGGGGCACCCAGACTAAAATTGAAAAATTCTCATACTATGCATACCCGACCTAGTAATCCGTTTTGAGAAGAAACTTATTTTTGGACGAGTGGAGAGTACCGACATATATATACATCAATATTCCATCAGCTGGGGAGATCGACATTCGGTAGAGAGAATACATACAAGTTAAGAGATAACAAAGAAGAAAGAGGAGAGATTCACGGCCTCACCACCCAGGGTTCCCTGCGGGGTTCCCTGGGTAGATTCTTTGCATAGGTTTCCTTTTCATTCCACCGTCGACTCACCCATGAGTAGCTTGGATTCACCACGAGTTGTGAAGCTTTCGGTTACAATGCGTGGTTAGGCATTTATTTTCTCCTGAAGATGTAGTGACGGTTGGAGTTTACCGAGCTTCAAAGGGAAGTAGCTTAATCTGTAGTTTAGCTACGTTTTATGAATGCCTAAGTCTAGGATTTGTAATTTGTAGTGAAGCTACTTGATTATAGTCTAATCAAATGTTGGACATTTAATGTGTTGTTTGGATTAGTAGTTTACATT
>JANITW010000009.1:8181702-8193217 GCA_027564335.1 Erythroxylum williamsii
ATGCATTTGACACAAACAAGGTATATTGAAGACCTACTTGTGAAAACTGGCATGGAGAATTCTAAAGTTTGCAGCACACCAGCAGTAGTAAATGTAACATATTCAAATGCTGAAGGGGAACTAATGAGAGACTCAACAAGTTACAGACAAATCATTGGTGCTTTACAATATATAACCAACACTAGACCTAATATATCCTTTATCATCAACAAACTTAGCCAGTATATGCAGCACCCACGAACAAAGCATTATCAGGCTGTGAAGTGAGTACTCAGATATCTAAAGGGAACCAAGACACTGGGGCTGCATATCAAACCTTGCAGGAACTACATATTAACGGGTTACTCTGATGTAGATTGGGCATGCGACAGAGATGACAGAAAATCCATAGCTGGTCATTGCGTCTATCTAGATCAAACACTTGTCTTATGGAGCTCAAAGAAATAACAAGTTGTTGCAAGGTCCAGTGCAGAATCTGAATACAGATCCTTGGCTCATGTCTCATGTGAAATAGCCTGGTTACAAAGTCTGATGAAAGAACTGGGTTTTCCTGTCAAAGAGGTCCCAATAACCTGGTGTGACAATTAAAGTGCTAACCAACTAGCATGCAACCCAGTGTACCATGCGAGAACTAAGCATATTGAGGTTGATGTTCACTTCATAAGAAACAAGGTGATGGACGGTAAACTGGATGTTAGATATATACCATCAGAGGAACAAATTGCAGACTGCCTGACTAAAGCACTGGGAGGTTCTCAGTTTCTTAAGTTTCGAAGCAAACTTGGTGTTGACGGAAAACCACACTCAAGTTTGAAGGGGAAGTTAAAATAAAGAATGTAGATGATGAAGGAACACAGTCTGCCAGCGTTGCATGATGCTGCCTGCATATTATACGTCCCTATTTATGACTGACACTCCTGTCTGCATATACTACGCCTCTCTCATTACAACGCTTGCCTGCATATTGTACATCCCACTCATAACAAATTCTGTTGTATTTAGCTTTCAATCACAAACGAACACTTGTAAAGATATTATTGGTCCTTTTACTCCATAAATACAAAAGAGCTGGCTCATACAATTGATTGAGCCGATACCAAACCATCCTCTCTGTTTCTTCCCTTTCTTTTCTTGTACAACATCCATAGCTACAATAGTATCTAAACCTACCTCTAGTGCTAGAGGAGTTATACGAGGCAGAAGCTCCAGGTAACATTTTGAAGTCGAGCCTTTCTAGCAATGGGACCAGGATCGATATGGTGATTGGTAGAGCGATCGACCTACTATAGGCACCCATAGGGATTATTGTGTGAGACCACAATCCAGGCACATAGGACTCACATATAATAAATTTAAAAATAATGAAAATTCAATTTAGCTTAGGTTTTCAATGATTGCCTAACATCTATGTTATATTATATATAAAAACACGAACATTACTCTGAAGATTTTTTAAATGATATATGTCATCTTATGTAATGATTGTGAATTACTTATACGGTATAATATTTGAAAAGGTTATTAAATAATGTATTGAATTATAAAAGAACTATTCAATCAAGGAGGGTTCCAAGCAATTTTTTGATGATAATAAACATAATTATCACTAATGATTTATTATTTTGATAAAAAAAATGTATGAAAAAAAATTAAACCATAAATTCAATAAGATAGTTTATGAAGTTGATAAATAGAAGTTAAAGTTTCCAACCAATGAAGATTAAACCAAGAATAAAAATAGATCTAGGCTCATCAAGGTCATATTTACCTTATTATTATTATTAATTATATTTTCACTTTGTTAATTTGATATTATAAAAGACTTACCATTTATAAATATTTTATCTTACGTTATCGCATAAGTCTTTTCATTCATCAAGAGATATTGAAGCTTTTAGTTTTAAAATAAAAGCCTTTTGATATTTCAAACAAAATTCACTACAAGAAAACATCACAATTTGTGATGTTTAAAAAACATCATAAATAACGTCATGGAATGTAGTGTAGGCAAAAGATTTCTGCAATGTTTTTCATAAAACATTACGAAAAATATGGACATTTTGCGACGTTTTAAAAAACTTTACTGAAAGATTGGTCTTTCTGCAACATTTTTTGGAACATCACAGAAAGTCACATTCCACGACGTTATTAAGAAGTCGCGAAATGTTATTTTCTGTGACATTTACACAAAAACATCGTAGATAGTATTATTTTTTACATTTTTTGAAAATCAATTTGATTTAATAATTTTTAATTTTAATAATTATTTTATAAAATAAAAAATGTTAAACCTTATTTGTTTGATAACTATTCAATATTATTTATGAATTTTATTTATTTAATAATTTCTCAATTTTTTAGTATATCATAATTTTAATAATTATTCATGTATCCCAAGAATTTTATACAACAAAAAATTATTATTTAATTGCAATTTAAAAATGTTATAATACACTAATTAATATCAAAAGCACATAAGTGTATAGTAAACAGTCATAAGTATATAATATATCAATATGAGTACATATATCTAACTTAAACGAATATTATGTGTAGAACATAAAAGTTCCAAGAGCTTTTTTGCTATTCAAATTCAATTCTTTATTGTTTGACTTCAATAGTTAGTCGATCCTGCATTTGTTCAACTTTTTTATTCAATTCATCGACTTAAAACTGTAACTCCTGATTAACCTTCTTCAACTCCTCTAGCTCATCTTAAAGTCGTTTTCTGATCGAAGTCTTCCCTTATGGTCAAAGCCCAACCCTCATGCCAACAATGTAATCTGATCTAATTTCTAAGACTTTGTCGCACACTTTATCCTCTATCGTCGGATGACCTTGTTCTATTGAATCTGTCAATTACTTATACATTAATTACTGAAAATTAAGAATTAATTAGATACACAGTCTCATTTAAAAAATATTTGTAAATGAACTATGTACTCACCTATTTTTCTCTACATTCGGTAGTTGGCCATTGACCTTTAATTTTATCATAGTGAGTGTGATATTATAGCTTCATCCGGTCACACACTTCTCCATCTTTGTCACTCTGTTGTATAGAAATATATTTCTATAATATTTATTATAAATTGTGAAATGTCAATCAAAATAAAATATAATTAAAAAGATAATAACTGACAATCTTATGTCGTATCACTACAAAGGCCTTGGAGTCAAAGTTTGGTCGACATTTGACCTGACTCTTAGCTAATTTGACTTTTTGACTTTTTTTTCTAATCGTAAACGTAACAAAATATATTATAACATCTATAAATCACAATTCACAAATACTAAAATATAATAAGTTGTCAATAAAGTTGTGAAATTAAGTTTTGTGATCAAATTAAGTAACCTTTGTAGCTGATTGCTCCTAATATTCTCATAAATCCATCCACTCCGCCTTTATCACATTATCCGACTTAACATCCTTTCTGTGTTTGGTATAATGCTTTTTAAAATGAAATCTTTGATCTTTAGATTGTAAAGAAAGAAACTTCTTGACAGCAGCATGTACTTCGTTGTCTGTTCTCATTCCCTTGATTTCTAACTTTTGCTGCAAAAAATTATAAATTATTGGTCAAAGCTTTAGGCATATGGAAAACACGTACAAATTAGATAGTTTTATAATACTTACTTCTAACTTATCAAATACAATGTCCAACTCCTCATTAGTGATTTTTTTCCACTTTGTTCTTACAGGTAAGGAAGTTCAAGATACCATACCAATCTCACTCGATAATTTGGTAGACTGTATGGAGTTGGTTGGTCGTCCTTCAGTAGGGGAGATCTCTATCTCCAATCACTTACCTATTGCCTTATTAATCTTCGTCAATCCGTGTCCTTTTGTGATACCCCTTGTCTTTTTCGGATTAGTCATGGATCCTAAAATAGCAAAGGAATATTTTACAATTAGCATATAACATACTCTTAATTAGTTAGATAAACAAAATAATTAAACTTAATAAATTTCACCAATTTGATGTGAAAGATCATACTTGCAGTGCTTGCAGAGGTAGCACTAACACTGGGAAAAATAGTGTCATTTACTGGTGTTTGATTATTAGAAGTTGGAGGCATCTCTTAAGAAGTTGATGGATAACTAATATTGCATCGCATATTCAAAAGTTGTTCATACTTATCTCTAGGATGCATAATAGGCACAGATGTGACGTCCCTTGGTGTTGGAGTAGGCTCACAACGTGCAGGTGTGTGATCTTTTGGCTATGTACGAGCAGATGGCTCATTAGCTACACTTCCAAGAAGCTGACAGTATCGCGACTGGAGTTATGTTGGTACTAAGCTGCTTGATGCAGTCTTATTTTTCTTATTGGGTAGACCAGGTCCCATATGAATCACCTGCATTCAATTCGACATTAGATTTCAAAGTAATATTCATCAACCATATTTAAAGAAAACAACAAAAACTAACATGCTCTCTATAAATGATTCAAAATTCTTGTTTCTCCTCCCCAATCAATTAGTTCAAATCCAACAAAGTATAGTAGTTATAGTAGTTGAAGGTTTGGATGGCAATTGGATTTGATTAAATTATGGCTAAATTGATAATACTGTTCATGGAAGGTTTTGTCAGGAAAACTTGATGGATGACAAAGAAAGATCAAGAATCCATAAAATTTTGCAAGATTCTATTACTATATTCTTATAAATGTGTGCATGCATGCATGCGAATTTGCTTTTCAGGGAAGAAACGTGAATAAACTAACTTTCTGTAACTTTTCCATTTGATAACAAAAAAGCAGAGATTCTGCAAATTTAAATTTGCATATGTAAATTTCATAAATCTATTTTGATATGAAAATGTGTATTGCATTTTCAATTATTTTGATAAAAAATTGCATTTTCAAGTATTCTGTAAATTTGCATATGTAAATTTCAAGTATTTTGATAATAAATTGTTCATAAATCTACACTATGAATTTGCAGGACCCATACTAACAAATTGTTCATAAATCACCCATTGAAACAAGCAGAGAATGTGTATTGTATTCCTATCTTGCTTTCAACTCCTCCAAGCAAGCAGAGAATGTGTATTGCATTCATTATATGGAATTATCACATATTCCATAATTACCACCTCAATGAAAGTTTACAAAAAGAAAAGTAAGAGGACTAGTAGAAAATTTAAAAGACTGGGGACCTATTAAAAGAAGTCAAAAGGAGATTATTTCAAACCAAGAATCCATGTACCAAAACCCTGAAGAGGACAGGACTACAGTTCAAAGCTACCTAACAGTTATATACTTTTGTTATAATGTCCTAAAAGTTTTCAATTTTCCAAAACAATTTATGGTATGGATCAAAGAGTGTATAATATTAACCTCTTATAGTCTTTTAAAGAATGAGGAGGCATTTGAAATATGCAAACTAATTTATCTGTCCATGTAAAAGATTGTCATTAGATTATATTATGTTGATGGAAACAAAAGATTATAATCATCTTCAGCTATTAAACTAGAAGATATGATGGTAGCTTTTAATAATTATTATTGTTGTTCTAGAGAATGCCCTTATAAATGTCTTAAACTAAATTAGCTAATGCAGATTTTTTATTTTTGAAATGTATTTGTCTTGCTAATTGGAATAAAATGAGTTATAACAACTAAAACATATGAACCAAACTCTTATCTTGATAATTGGAATAAAATCCCAAGCTACAGAGGGTACATGAACCGTATAAAAGTATAATGAAATTAGATCCCAATTTTCTATACTACATCACCATAAAGTTAGAGCTTGTACTTCTTCGCATTTATAAGTCTGCCACTAAATCCCTTTTGTATTCCATTCACTTATACCCCAATTAGACTTCTCCATTTGATTTGCAAGTGGGTATCAATACAAAATACAAGAGTTTTCAATTAAGAAGGTAAAACTAAGGTTACAGTCTCTACATTATCAAAAAATAAAGCAACAGACATTTGAATTACCACCAAACTTCTCAAGAACAAGTACAGAATTGAATTTTAATTTATACTTCCCATAGCTTGATTTCTTATTTACACAAAAAATATGTATATGTTGCTTATTGATTACTGTCTATGTATAATCAAAAAAACACTTCTAAGGATACATGAAACATTCAAAAAGTAGTACCTCAACATTATATAGGTACGAACCAATGAGTGTAATTGAAGAAAACAGGAGGTGGCTTAGGTGTGATAGGTACGAACCAAGCTTGTATAAAAGAAGGATTAAATTGAAGTTAATGTACTATAGGAGAGACTAAGAAAATAATGAAGTATAAAGGTTTTTAAGGTTCATATAAACTCTTTCATCACAAACTAAGTACACAAAACCAATCTTGAAGTTGAAGGTAGTACAAATTAGTACTTCATCTTTATTTCCATCATTATCATCTAAAGCATTTACCATCCTATAGAAACAATAATGCCTTTATTTAAAACCAACAGAAATGACTTGGGTGGAACGATGGAGTTGGTTGTGGAGCAAGGTCAGGGTCAAAGTCAGGTGTAGATACAGTTGTTTTTAATATGTTTGTCTTATGAGTATACGTGTAGGGGTAGCTGTGGTTTTGTTGTTGTGTTCAAGTCAAGTGGTCATCTTGTACTAGGTTTGCCTTTGTTCTAGTGTAAGCTAAAAAATCTTAATGTGGCAATTTTGATGGCGGTGTATTTTTCCATTTTCAACTTGATCACTTTCCTCAGTCCTCTAGAGGAAACATAATAGCTAGTAATATGCATTACTAGACTTTAGCACAAAAAGGGCAAACACGATTTACTTAGATAACAGATCATTTAGTTCAATGACTTGATTATTTCATATGTATGGAAGTCCTTTCTAGGAGTTTGAATGTTTGTTTAGATGGCAGCCTTTCCTTCAAATACCACTGGAGGTGCAAAACCCTTAAACTTACCCACCTTTTGTTTGCCAATGACCTTCTATTGTTTTGCCATGATGATTTGAGTTCAGCACAATCTTTGTTTAATTGTATGCATATCTTTTCAAATTTATCTAGTATGGACATGAATCTTTTCAAGAGTCAATTTTTCTTATCCCTTGACAATGACCATTTGACTCATCAAATGGAAGTTATCTTGGGACCCAAGAAAGGTAATCTTCCTATAAGGTATTTGGGGGTACCTCTCTTAACAGGTAGGTTGTCTACGAGGGATTGTTTTCCCTTATTAGAGAAAATTGATGTTAGGATTAACAAATGGACTCATAAAAACCTCCTACACTGGTAGACTTCAAATGGTGATTTCTTTCCTTTCTTCTTTTTAAGTGTACTGGTCTACTCATTTCATTCTTCGTTCTTGTATCCTTAAGGATATAGAGGCAAAACTTAGGAACTTTTTATGGGCTGGGAAGGTGGTTTCTAAATCTCATGTTAAGGTCAAATGGAGTGACATTTGTAGACTGAAAAGGGAGGGGGTTTAGGGATTAAACACTTGTCAACATGGAATAATGTACTGTTAGGAAATAGGATCTAGTTTCTGTTTAATGATAGTGAAGCTATGTGGGTAAATGGGTGCATACTATTATTTTGAGAAGGAAAATTTTCTGGAGTGCCCAACCTACTAATAATAGTTCATGGAGTTAGAGAAAAATCTTATTTGTGAGGGATAATATTGGGAACCAATTCAGATTTAGGATAGGAAATGGAAATTCTACTATTTTATGGCGGAATCCTTGGCATCCTGAAGCACTTCTCTACTCCAAGAGTGATCAATGGGTTGGAATTATATATGACAGCAAGAGTTTTTGAAGTTATCAGAAATAATGAGTGGTGTTGGCAAGAGGCAACTGTTGAGATCATTGGTAACCTAGAGCCCCTACAGTACCAACCGAATAGGTGTAAACTTGATTGCTTGGAATGGTTAGCTAGCCCTTCAAAAAAGTATACTAATGTTTCAGCCTGCAATTTCTTCAGACCCCCAATTCAAAATGTCCCTTGGCATATACTGGTTTGGTTTATAAGTAATAACCCTAGGTGTTCTTTCCTACTATGGCTGGCTTTCCTTTAAAAGTTGCAAATATGGGATAAACTCCTCTATCTTCACACCCCTAATCACTGTTCCTTGTTTACCTTAGATAATGAAACTATAGAACACTTATTCTTTGAATTTTATTTCTCTAAAACTGTGTGGATACATTGCCTCAACCACTTCCAAATACACCTTCCCAATCAGATAAACCTTCACTCTATTCCCAATTGGTTCAACCGACCCTCTAATTTTGGAACCTATGACATTAACAATTTTCCTATCCTCTTTTCTCTTACTGTTTGTAACCTTTGGAATGAAAGAAATTCTTGAACCTTCAAAGATGAAGCCTTGGATGAGGGGAGCTTAAACTCCAGAGTGATCTTCCAAGTTATGGAACGTCTCAACCCAAACATTGAGAGAAGGTAATTGTTGGAGTACTTATTTTCTAATAATATTTCTGCAGGTTTTGTTTTTAGGTTTGCAAAAGCGAGGGTATCCAACCTCTCTTTGGTATCTAAAGTAGAAGAGAAGTCAGTCCCAGGACATATCCTTGTCTCCAATCAGCAAAGCATGGAGTTGGCAGGCAATAGCCCCTCACTGAAACAATTCTGATGATTTATATTAAGATGTTCATAATCTCTAATAGTAGGAGAGCTACCTTTTTCTTTTGGAACCTAGAAGACCCATTAATTGTATATTATAGGAAGTATGTGAGAGGTGGGTAAACGTCGAAAGTGAATATGGTAACTAGGACACCTTATATCCCTTCATCTTAAGTTGTGAAGTATGTTGTTTTGGCTTGTATATGAAAGAAGGTCGATCAGAGTTGTAAATTGTTTGTTGGAATACTTGTGTACTGGTTAGATGACCTAGTTCTATAAGGCCTTTTTGATAGGAAGGTTGTATAGAAGTATGGTTGTTTATGTTATGTGGCAAGGAAGTATTGTAGCTTCCTTATGTAATCTCATTAGGTTATGCCTTTTGATAGGCAAAAGATTACTACTCAAGTAGTCTCTAATGGTGTATATAACTTTTATTTTTGTATAAAATTTACTGATTTACTAAAAAAAAAAGGTTATGTATACTAGGTTGAACAAAGAGATAATATCTCTTATCAGTACACTTAGCTTATCTATATAGAGGGAGAGGGATACAGAAGATAACATTCTACTTGTGCAGGAAAAGCAAGAAATCCCCTAAATCATATTCCATTAAAGTAGATTTCAAAAAGGCCTACGATACCATCAATTGGTTCTTTTCTTTCATGCTCTATAAGCATTTGGCTTTTGCCCCAAGTTCATTGGATAGGCAGACCAATGCATTCTCAACCTGTTGGACCCCGAATGTTTCAAAACTCTTTGAAGGAGAAATTTTGGCAAGTAGTCATGAGTAAAGAACAAATGAATGAAGATTTTTGAATCAGAAATGATAGACAAGAGTAAAGTACTGAATGAGAAATGTGGATATGTCCAAGTTTTGCTTTGGTGCTTCTAGTGGATAAAAGATTTTAAAGTGAGAAGAATTAAGGTGAAAGTTAGAAGCAGAATGAAAGCCAAAAAAGAAGTTGCATTTGTGTAGTACATTGATGAAAGAGATGTACATATGTATATGTTATATTGTTGGTGTTCATGATTAATCATGGACTATATTTTTTGTTTCGGGTGCTATTGATTTGAGATGGATTTGAGAATGAGGAGTAAATGAAGTAGAAAAAGGTGATCTTAGTATGATTTTTGTTAAGGAAAGATTGTGAAACATTGTGGATGGTTGATTTGGAAAATGTTTATGGAGAATGTTTTAGTCCTCTAGCCACAACTTCTTCTCTAGTTATCCAAACTAAATGATTCTTGATTTGGATTAAACTCGAAGCATATGGCTACATTTTCTTATGAAGACGTCAAATTTAAATTTTGTCTTTAAGAATCTCAAAATTTGTCATGAATTTAAGAATTGGGTACAGTATAGTGGATGAATGTAAATTCATGTTCTGTATTTGAGGGCAATTCTGGATCGATCTAGGCTATATTAGAGAAAGTTGTCTTCTTAGAAGTTGTAAGTCTTTTTTTTAGCTTTCCAACGACATATAGTATAGAATTTTTGGGACTTCTAGGCTGAAAGCCATGGTCTTTATAAGGGAAGATGTGCAAGAGAGAATGTGTATCTTCTGCCTTCTTGCTTCTTCTCTGATGACGTCATCCCCTTCTGTGTTTCCTTTGTGATGACGTCATCTTCTTCTATGTTTTGTTTCGTCTGAGTTTGCTTCTTTTGCCTTTTTGCTTCTTCTGTGATGACATCATCTCCTTCTGAGTTTCCTTTGCAATGATTTCATCTTCTTCTATGTTTTTCATCGTCTGTCTTTTACTTCTTCTATGTTACTGTTCATGAACTTCTTATGTGTTACTGTTCATAAACTTCTTTTGTGTTATTGTTCATGAACTCCTTCTGTGTTTTGTTCCTTTTGTGTTTTGTATCATCTGCCTTTTGTATCTTCTACCTTTTGTATCGTCTTCCTTTTGTATCTTCTGCCTTTTGTATCGTCTGTCTTTTGCATCTTCTGCCTTTTGTATCATTTGCCTTTTGTATCGTCTACCTTTTGTATCTTTTGTGTTTTATATCGTCTGCCTTTTTATCTTTTATGTTTTGCTGACGTGTCTTCTTCTGGGTTTTGTTCCTTCTGGGTTTTACTTCTTATGTGTTTTGCTAACGTGTATTCTACTGTTTTTTGCTAACGCGTTGTTGGGTCCGTGTTTTGTGTACCGGGGCGAACTAGGCCCAGCGTACCCCAAGTTGGCACGCGACCATAACCTTCAAAGGTATTGTCCTCTTTGGTACTCAAACTCGAGACCTCAAGGTTTTATTGCATTTAAATGCACGCCTTTTACCATTGAGCTTCTAAATGACCACAATCACTCACTTTCTAACCATGTTCATCAAATTCTCACAAATTCAATCTTAAGTAACATATAGCCCAAGTAAGATCCTAATACTGGTGCTCTGATACCATAACTATTGGAACCCATTTTAGAGACCGGATCCCAACTGGAGAACGAAACGAAAGCGGCCGAAAACTAAAGCGAATTCAAAGCTGAGAAATGGAATCCGAAGCGGAAAGACATAATACGAAAGAACGAACGGATCGGAATTTGAATCGAAAGCAAAAACGGAAACATCAACAGATTAGATATGAATCAAATTACAAATCGTAAATGAATAGATCGAAAGCGGAAACATAAATCAAAATACAAAGTGAACGAAAACGAATCGAATAAATTTACAAAACGGATCGAAGTAGATCAAAAACGGAGACAAACGAAAACGGATCCGACATCTGATAACATACATCTTAAAAAACGTCGCGTTGGAAACCCTAAGACATCCCAAATCCGGTACAAATTTTTTTCTTTTCTTTTTCTTATTCCTTTCTTTTTCATATCTTTCATCTTTAGTCAATTTCATTTAAAACATCCTAAATCATAGTAATCTTCTTACAATCATATAAATCCCATAATCCCTCTTTTAAACATTTAAATCTTATTTTTATTCTT
>JANITW010000009.1:8209587-8226841 GCA_027564335.1 Erythroxylum williamsii
GAAGCGCGGAGATGCAATTTTACGTAAATTGTTCACACAAGTCGACTTATACACCTCGACAAGTCGACTTATGGTCACAAGTCGACTTATACAACTCGACAAGTCGACTTATGAGTACAGCAAATAAATTCCAACGGTCCAATTAGTCACAAATGGAATGGAGATTATTAAGGAACGTCTATAACAATTAGACAACGGCTATATGGGTTCCCAACAGCTATTTTTCTTCAGATATAAGAGTGGATGATCAAGGAAAAAGATTAGAGAAGTTCTACAAGAAAAATACTCCACTATTGCTTCATATTTTGCTCACTATTGCTATTATCTTATTACATCATTGTATTGAGCATTTGTTCTTCAAACTTTATCTTATTTCTCTTACAATTTGAGTGACTAGTGAAAGGTTACGTGTGAGGTAGCTTGAGCCAGAAATCAAGTGGTGTTAGTAGGATTTGTGCCGGAAGACAAATCAAGTGTAAAGGTAGCTTGAACTAGAAATCAAGCGGTATTTTAAGAGTTCACACTAAGCTAAAAAGTGTGTAATAAAGTGGTTTGTAAAATCCTAAGTGGGAGCTTAGGTAGAGGACGTAGGTCTTAGCAGCGAACCTCAATAAAAACAGTGTTTGATCTTATTCCCTACTCTTTACATTTAGATTTGTTTAAATTGTTTTTGTGTGAATTAACTTCTGATTTTATTGTAGAAAATTACAAAGAATTTTAAAAATCTATTCAACCCCCCCTTCTAGATCGCTAACAGGGATTACAAGGGTCAATGATAGGATTACGGCGGCTAAAATTGTTGTTAGCAATGTGGTTCTTAATGTTGTTTGTGCGTATGCATCTCAAGCGGGTTCAAAAGAACAACAAAAATGACTTGTTTTGGTAAATCAGAAATATTATAAAATAAGAAATAAAAGGTTTATGTACATAACTAGAGAAATCTCAAAACTAAATCTCATATCGAGACCAAAACAAAAGACCAAACTAACCCACTCAGGCTTGGAGCCAAACTAAACTGAATACAGAGAAACCAATATAAGACACAAGAAATTTGAAATATACAATACCAATTACAAATATTTCCTATTTCTTTCATCCTCCCAAAAATGTTTGGAGGGCAATCTTACTCATTCCTTGCATATATGCTCACGGAACTCCTATAGAATCGCATTCACCAAGGATCCCAATGTTACTTGATTGACCCATTTTCTTGAGTTCCTTTATTTAAGTCATCTCTTTTTTTTGGAAAATAGTTGTTCTGTCGAGAACTCGCATCCTTAACCCCCTGATGCTTGCCTTCATTCTACCCCTATACCATATTTCCTAGACTTTACATCTTCTGCTATAAGCTTTTTGATAAACATCCTTCTTTTTAGAAGATATCTAACATCACAATTGATATAGATTACCAAAGAGGGAAATGAAATTGTTATTTCCTGAAAACAACTAGCAAACCTGCAAAACAAAAATTTATAAGAAAACAAACTAGAAACCATAATTTACCTTCTCTCAGTGTTTGAGCAGAGTTGTTCTATAACTTGGAAGATCACTTTAGTGTTAAAGTTCTCAACTTCTACAACTATGTTTTTGAAGGTTTCGAGGTTTCTTTTGGACCATATGTTATACACAATAATAGCTAGAAGGATGATAAAGGTGTTAAGGTCAATGTTTCTGAAGTTTTGAGTTTGGTCGAACCAATTTAGAATGGACTTAAGGTTTATCAGGTTTGGAATGTTTATCTGAAAGTGGTTGAGGTAATGTAACCACACTGATTTTGAAAATGAGCATTCAAAGAAGAGGTGGTTGGTAGACTCATTATCCAAGGAACATAGGGAGCAATGGTTAGGAACATAATTATAAAGGAGTTGATCCCTTTTTTATAGCTTATTTAAGAAAGCTAACCACAAGATAAAGGAATACCTTGATTGGTACCTTTATGCCACACTAATTTATGCCTAGGTACTCTTAGATTAGGAGGTCTCATCAAATTGTATGTTGAAGCATTTGTGTAAGCTTTTGTAGGGCTTGCAATCCATTCTAATCTATCAAATTGGGACCAATCAGGATGACTCATTGATGGCTCTAGCATACAAGTGGTTTCAATCGTGGCACCTTGCTAGCATCATCCATTATCTTTGATAACATCAGCTACTTTTGCATTCATCGAAAGTTCTGACCTGTTGATAACTCTAGGAGTTGAGATATCTTTTAGGATACCTCTAGGATGATAAGGGTCTTGCCATAAGAAAGTAGAAATACCATTTCCTATCTTAAATCTGAATTGGTTCCCAATAATATTCCTAACTTGAATATGTTTCCTCCAACTCTAAGAACTATTATTTATTGGTTGAGCACTCCAGAAATTTTTCCTTCTAAGAATAATGGTATGAACTCACTTTACCCACAAAACTTCATTATCATTAAAAAGAGCCAAGATACTTTTCCCTAACAAGACATTATTCTAAGTAGACAAATGTTTAATCCTTAGACCACCCTTTTTTTAGGTTTACAGAGGTCATTCCACTTGACTTTTACATGAGCTTTTGACACAACCTTCCCAGACCCCAAGAAATTCTTAAGTTTAGTCTCCATATCTTTAATAATGGAGGAGGGAAGTATAAAATGGCTAGACCAATAGACCTAAATGGTAGAAAGAACATAAATTACCAATTGAAGTCTACCAACATAGGACACAGTTTTATGGGCCATTTGTTTACTCTAGAATCAATTTTAACCAACAACGAGATACAATCTCTCCTAATCAATCTACCTATTAAAAGAGGTACACCTAGATATCTCATAGGGAGATTATCTTTTTTAAGACCCGAAATTGTTTCCATCTGAATGGCCATATGATCCACATCAGTAGATAAAAAGAACTAACTCTTGCTAAGGTTCACATCCAAACTAAAGAACTTTGAGAAAGTGTGCATAC
Organism: Erythroxylum williamsii; assembly: GCA_027564335.1. Classification (NCBI taxonomy): domain Eukaryota; kingdom Viridiplantae; phylum Streptophyta; class Magnoliopsida; order Malpighiales; family Erythroxylaceae; genus Erythroxylum; species Erythroxylum williamsii. Next base: position 8,212,523 of record JANITW010000009.1, read on the forward strand.
AAGTAAGCAAAGTATTTACTTAAGTCATATCAACTTGACAAAACAATAAAAGATCATTAGAAAACAAAAGATGGGAAAGTTTAAGAGCTTTACATCTCCAGTGGAATTTAAAAGTAGCATTTTTTGCTACCAAAACATTCAAACTCCTAGAAAGAACCTCCATACAGATAATAGACAGGTATGGAGAGAGGATATCCTTATCTTAAACCTGATTTCTCCTAAAAAAAAATTAGTAGGAGATCCATTGATCAGGGTAGAGTATGAAGGCAAGGTTACATACTCTTCAATCCACTTAATAAATATAGGAGGGAGTCCTATAGCTTGGAGCACATTCAGGATGAAATCCCATTGAATAAAATCATAGTCTTTTTCCAAATCTACTTTAAAAGCACATCTCTTATGCTTATTTGAAAGGTGGTAGTTCTTAAAAATTTCTTGAGCTAAAAGGATGTTGTCCCCTATACGGTGGTTCTTTATGAAAGCACTTTGGTTTGAGCTGATAATGAGGGACAATATCTCTCTAAGTTTATTAGCCATGATTTTTATGATCAACTTATTAATCATGTTACAACAGGAGATAGGTCTACAATCCAACATAGTGGATGGCTAATTCTTCTTAGGAATAAACAAAATAAAAGTAAAATTAAGCTCTTTAAGAAGCCTCCCATGTTGGAAGAAATCTTGGATTGCCCTAATGATATCATTCCCAGTAATATGCCAAGTTTGATTAATAAAAAACAATTAAAACCATCCAGACCAGGGGTCTTATTCTAGTTGAAAGAAAAGAATACATCCTTAATATCTTGCAATGTAACTTTAGCTATAAGAATGATTCTAAGGTTTTCAGGAATCGGATGGGGAAAAAGGGTTGCTACATACTCCCTTGAAGAGGCTAGGTCTTTCTTATTCCCATGAGAGTTTTGAAAAAAATCTAGAAATTGTTTTTGAATTTCTTTTAAGTCAGTAATCCTATGACCATTTTCCACTAGTAAAGAGTGAATATTTTTCCTGTTCCTATTTGACAAGATGGAATTGTGGAAGAACTTGGTGTTCCTATCCCCTTTCCTTAGCCACTTATTGTGGGAAGATTGTTTGTAGAAAAATTCTTGTTCACTTAAGGCTTTAGACAATTGTTCATAGCCTAATGTTCTTTGACAACCAATTAAGTCTTATTAGGCAAAGTCTTATTTGCTCTTGGACATTATTAAGAAAAAATTGAAAAGTCTCAACTCTAACATTTATATCACTGACCTAATCTGAGTTTAGGGATTTGATATTATTTTTGACTAATTTATGCTTAGACACTACACAGAACATAAGAGTCCCTCGAACCAGAGATTTCCAAGCCTCTTCTACTGTCCCAAGGAAATTTGGTTGCAAGACTAGGAAGTTCGAAAATCGAAAAGGAGATCTCTTCTTTTGGAAAGTTAAAGTCCTTATCACTATGGAAGAGTGGTCAAAAATGTTAGGATTATAGATCTATCCATAGGATCTAGGAAATCGAGAACTCTACATTGAATTAATAAGAGGTCTATTTAATTTTCTAATTATATGGAGTTCACCAGATTGCTTATTAATCGAAGTAAAATTTGGACTACTATATTTTAGATCATACAAACCACATTCCTCTACACACTTCCGAAAGTTACTTATACCACTAATAGACGAGGAACTAAGAGGTTCAACTTCATGAGAAAACAAAATAGCATTAAAGTCTCCAACTATAATCAACGGTTGATTCCCAACATTGAATTTGGTATTTGATAGAGACTAAGGATTTTTTCTATGATTATTCGACCCATAAATAAAGGTAACAAAAAATAAAGAATTACAGTTCATAGGCATCACCTAAAAATGATTCAGTTGGTCATTAGTAATAAGAGGAGAACACAAGAATCGATCTAGGTTCCAAGCTACCACTAACTTGGCACATGAAGCTTGATATAAATCACTACAGTAATGTCACCTAGGAAACATAGCAGAGTAAATGTTATTCAAAAGGAAATGAGACTTGATCCTAGACTCTATCAAACACAAAAGAAACTGACAATATTTTAAGAAAAGATTTCACAGCAGAGAGAGAATAGCAGAACGTCCATAATATTTTAGATTACTGGTGTGTTTTGATCCCTAACCATGGCTACTTCTTCTTCTTCCCCATCTCTAGCTCACGTACCCTTAGCCCAAACCTATGTACCATCACCAAGACATCCCCTTTTGACTCCTACCTCAAACCTTAATTTCTAAAACATAGACGCAAACTGTCCAAATCCTTCCCCTCTTAAGATAGCCGCACCAGTGCTAAAGCAGTCAGAAATGATATATGAGCAAATTGTTCTAGAGATTTCCTTAAACACTCAAGACTTTAGAGCATTGGTGAAATCCCTACGAAAGACTTAAAAATTTGTTGTCTCCGACTTAGTGGAGGAACCCTCGAATGTTAAGGTTTTGGCTTACTACACCCTGAAGATTAAGAATGACCAAAAATTTGTCATCTCGCAACCAAAGTTAGCATATAAAGGAGTAGCAAAATTTTGATATACTTTGATAGACTTCTTCTTTGGTAAGCGCCCCACCTTCCCAGTGGTTCAGAAAGCCCTTTCTAAATCTTGGTTAGCATAGTTTATCATAAACTTTGGTAACTAGTTTGAATAATTTTTTGTTTAAGTTTGATTCAGAATGTTGTATGAATGAGGTTCTAGATAAGGGCCCTTGGCATATCCAAGGGAAGCCCTTATTCTTATGAAAATGGAGCTTGAATGTGGAGGAGGAGGAGGATATTTGGTATGCTACTGTGTGAACAAGATTTTATAATATTCCTTATGAATATTGGAACAACGAGGGGTTGGGTAAGATTGCTAGTATAGTGGGATAACCTCTGCTTATGGATTCCCATACAACTAGGATGTCTAGAATCCTATATGCCAGAATGTGTGCAGAATTAGATTTAGAGAGGAGCTAGCCTTTGTCTTTTCAGTTGGTTACCTATAAGGATGAGGGACAAGTGACTTTTAAGGAGATTGCGATAGAATTTGAATGGAAGACTGAGAAGTATACATAGAAGAAGGAATAGAAACCTACAGGTCATATGTTTGAGACTGGGACACAACAAAAGTTGGAAAAGGAGAATATTTCACTACCTATATGTGAAAACCAACAAAAGGACTGTAGTCAGGAGCAAAGTCCTAAAAAGGAACAAGTAAGTCCTAAGGAGAGCATACTTGCTGAAACCCTCAATGAGCAAAGTAATGGAAAAGAAGTTCAACAGTAGCAATGTTATTATAATGGATGCCTTTAAGATGCTGACTGCTCTAGTGTGAGCCAAGCAAGTAATTCTATTGCCTCTCCTAAATCTGATGTGGTTCCAAATAGCTCTAGTGATTCACATAGTCCAGGTTTGTTATAAGGGGTAGAGGGGGATTTTTACCATTAGGAAAAGTAGAAAATCTAGAAGAAAACAAAAGTAGTAGGTTTTACTTTATGTATAGTGTCACTCTTGAACTTACTATTTGGAGAATGACTTTTTGAAACTCTCTCTTCAACATTTGTGCATATTTCTTATCTCATTCTTTGTAGGTAATACCCACAATTCTTAATAGGTTCTGGGCTCCATCTCACTTCATGAAGTGTCACTTTTATCCTTTGTACCTCTCCTTTGGTTCAATTTACTAGTTCCTATTCTACTCTCAGCCTATCTTCTCAACATGATCTAGTTCATTAGACTCAATAACTTAATACCTCCTTCTCCTCCCATCTATTGGTTATTCCCTAGCCTTGTGTTTCTTATATCACCTCTAAACCTTATGGCAATCCACAGGCCTTTGAACTAGAAGTTTGTTCTTAGAGACTCATCCTTAACTTTCTTCAATATCTCCCCCAAATTGTTAAAGTGGGCTTCTTGTTTGTATCACCGCTATTGGAGGTCATGAAGGAGGGGGCTAATGCTTGGGCCTTTACCATTGCTGAGTTCTTAATGGGAAAGAGATTATCCTTTTACCTCCTCAAGGTTTGGGCTATGAAGCTATGAAAGCTATCAAAGTGTAGAGGGCTAGTTGAAGTGACATTAAATGCAAATCAATTAATCCTAATCAAGTTTGCTTCTAAGGAGAAAACTTTACAAATCATTGAAGAAGGTCCCCGACACTTTAATATTTTGCATATATTCTTGAAAATATGGAAACCATAAATCAAGTTAGGAGATATAATGTAGAAGTAATCCCTTTATAGGTGAAATTTTACTAAATTTATTTATAGTACTGGTTTATTAAGGGACTAAGCTTGTCAGTACGTTTTCTTGGCAATATAATCTATATCGATAAAGCCACTTGCATTAGAAAATTAGTTGGTTATTGTAAGGCCCTAATATATACCCTAGAAGCATTATAGTATTTCTAGGGTGTATTAATTAGTGAATATAAAGAATTAAGTGTATCTAAGCGTAGTAAGGGACATAATGGTAATTAACTAAAAGATAGGGGTAAATTGGTAATTTCTTCATTTAGGAATGGACATGAATAATTATATATTGGTTATGGACTAGAATGAAATCAATTGATTAATTGTAAGCCATTGTGGGAATTAAAGGAAAAAGAAGGACCAAATGTGTAATTTTTCCAAAAATCAACATTTAAACCAATAGGATTGAAATATGTGCGTAAGACTAGAAACTTCTTGAAATGGGTAGTACAATAGTGGGGAGAGGGACATGTATGGATTGTTTAAACTCCAAAATTTTCTCTCCTCACCTACTGTCTATTCCATCTCCTTAATCACATCATTTTACATAAGGAATCAAGCTAATCCTATATGAAAATCAAGGTAAAAGTATATGAAAATCAAGGTAAAAGGTTGCAGTTTTTCTTCTCATCTTCAGCTTATGAAGAGCTGGAATTATAAGGTTAGATATGGGATTGAGATATGCACTTGTGGTGTTATAGTTAGTGAATCAAGCAAAGCCAATGGGGAAGAGAAGGAAGAATACTAAAAGAAGAGCTAATTGAAAATTTTCAAGGTTTGGAACCCACTTACTTGATTACTATATTTGTGTATATTTGAATGTGTACAAAGATTGATTTTGGGCATCGAATGGTTGTTAGAATGGTGATTTGGTGTTACTTTGCATGAATTGGTTAAATATGATGAGAGAGCTACATTAATTGAAATTATGTCTTACGTTCTCGGTTCACTCGATCCAGTCCTATTTTTTTTGGCTATAACTTGGCCTATAGACCTCCAAATTGGGTTATTTAAACTTGAAATGGAATTTAATACATAGAGATAAAATTCTCTAGAAGAGACCTGAACTTAATTTTCGTTGTATGATATTGGAAATTGAGATCGAAAATGATAACTTGATGCTGCCTTTATATTAGAGCAGCTTATAATGTTTGGTGCTTATCTCATATTTGGTCTCATGCTCATTCTTTTCTTCCATGTTAGCCCTCTAATGGCTCATCTTTGATTTTTCTTTAGTTTTTACATTACATCTCCTTTAGCTACATATCATTGCCCATTTCTTGATTCTAATTCTTAGTAATTTCCTTTTCTTTTGTCATTCCATCCTTCTCGTTCTCTCTACACGGTCAAGTGTAATTTGGGAATTCTAATTTTTTATTCTTCTCACTCCTGAACTTACTATTTGGAGAATGAAATTTTGAAACTTTCTCTTTAATGTTTATGCATGTTTATTATTTTATTCCTTATAGCTGACACCCATAATTCTTAATAGGTTCTTAGCTTCATCTCATTTTAGAAAGTCTCGCTTTTACCCTCTTCTCTTCCCCTATGTTGAGCTCCTCTGTACATCCCCTTTGGTTTAGTTTACCAGTTCCTATTCCACTCCCAGCCTATTTTGTCAACATTACCTAGTTCATTAGACTCAATAACTCAATAACTCCTTCTCCTCCCATCCATTGATTATTCCCTTACCTTATGTTTTTGGTGTCACCTCTAAACCCTATGGCAATCCATAAGCCTTTGAACTAGAAGTTTGTTCTTAGAGAATCATCCTCAACTCTCTTCAAGACTCATCTATTGGAGGTCTTGAAGGAGCGGACTAACGCTTGGATCTTTACTATAGTCGAGTCCTTTATAGGAAAGATATTATCCTTCCCCCTCCTCAAGGTTTGGGTTATGAAGCTATGGATGCTATAGAAGTGTAGAAGGATGGTTGAAGTGATATTAAATGTAGATCAATTAATCCTATTTAAGTTTGCTTGTAAAGAGAAAACTTTACAGATTATTGAAGAAGGTCCTTAACATTTTAATATTTTTCCTATATTCTTGAAAATATGGAAACCATAGATTAAGTTAGGAGATATAAAGTAGAAGATAATCCCTTTGTGGGTGAAATTTCACCAAATTCCTTTAGAGTATTGGTCTATTTAGGGATTAAGCTTGTCAATAAGTTTTCTTGGCAATATAATCTATATGGATGAAGCCACTTCCACTAGGAAATGAGTTGGTTATATTAGGTTAGACATAAGTGTGTTTTTAAACAACATATTTCTAGGTGGAAGTCCTATCCTTAAATTGGGAGATAAAGGCTTTTTGATCCATGATAATGTAAAAGTTTCATACTGATGGCATCCATTGTTGCTTATAAGAAAAAGTTTAAGTCCCCATGAGCAAGAAATTCAAAACTAGATTTTATGAAGAGCTACTGAACCATAGTAGCTTACCCAATTCTGCCCTACATGAATTAATGAATTAAAGTGTTAAAGTTATAAACATTTTTAACATTACGAATATGAGAACCACATCTAGTGATTAATACTAAAGAATGTGAAACAAAAGTAAAAGATTGATCTTAACTTTAAATATACATGAAGAAGTAGCTTCTTTATGCTTATCATATTTCAAATTGGCAAGACAAGCTTTATAATCCCTCTTTCAGCGTCCATGCCTTTGCAATGTAAATGTATGCCATTATCATTATCCTTATTCTTAATACCACCTTTTGGCTTTTTTACTTTAGAGAAGCCTTCTGTTCGTTATTCTTATTCTTCTTAGAGCTCTTTTCAGTACATTTGGAAGAATCATCAAAAGGAACATAGTTGGATTGCTCCTTATAGGATCCCTATTTAGTCTTTAGCATAATTAGTAGTGAGTTATTCATAATGAACTGTGAAAAGCTCAAAGTAATATATTGAAACCTTTAATCTATAAAATAACCAAATTGATTTAATATTTCAATATAGTCAATCATCTTTAGTATATGTAATTCAACTAAAAATCCTTCTACCATCTTGCATTGATATCATGCTATAGAAGTCTCATAACATTCCACTTTACTTTTTGTACTAAAAAACTCCTTGAGATGCATTATTATAGTTGGAGCATCTATGTTCTGATGCTCCTTCTAAAACTTGGAAGATAAGCTAGCCAATATCACATATTTATTGTTGTGACTATGCTCAAAATAATGCCCACAGTTAATATCAATTAGTGTGAGAGAAATAATAATAGCAAAAAAGTACACAAGAATTTACGTGGTTTGGCCATAAAACCCATGTCCAAGGGCAAAGCAATGAAAGGAATTTGACTATGTGAATCAAGAAGATTATAATAGGATTACTCAAATTACTTCACCACCTAATATCCCTATACACCCAAAACTCACTCTTACTTAAGGCTTAATTTATTATCTTAAGAGAACTCTTTACCTCACTTGTTGTTTTCTCTTAAATGACAAGTATCTATTTATAGGATTTATAGGAGAAACCATGGCCAAATTAGTGGCAATAAATTTGCCTTGTGCCATTCAATCTTAACCACTCAAAGTCACAAACAAATGGACACTTATGTGGTACCACACATTCAAGCAAATGATGGTGAGTAAGTTGGCCAACAATTCATGATGGTTGAAAATTTGATTTCTTTTATCCCCACCATTGATAATTCATGCCACTAACTCAACATTTATCTTGTTCTAAATCATCAATATGACGTTGACATGACTCTAATACTTTATTAACTACATTCGTAATAAACTCAGGTGGAAGAAAAGTTTCGAGAACATATAGTTTCTTTTCTCACCTAAAAAACTTGTCAAGCTTCGAAACCATTTCGTTAAAATGAATCCAATAAGCTTATTAATATCTAAGATGCTTATTAGGGACAGATCAGTATTCATCTTTCTCTAACAACTAAATGACATAACAAAGCAAGTGTTAGTTTATGTCATAAAATCAAATAAAACAAAGACTTTAATAAATATTTGATTATTTTCATTATTTTATTTTTTAAAAATTTTATCTTGAGTTTACCAAAAATTAGGTAGATAAAAACTTTATCAATTATTTCTTATATGACTCTTAGGTTCATTAGGTGCAAAACTTTTCCACAATATATCTTATATATTATTACTTACCTTGCCTCTAAATTCACATGATTACGAGTTTGGTCATCCAAATCATATAAATTTATTTAAGTAGGATTCATTCATTTAACATAAAACATATTGAGGTGAAACAAACCTCAAATTTACTTAACAAGCATTAAAATAAATATAAATTTTGTTTTATCCTTAAATAATGGAAGTCAATAACCATGTTATGAACATGTAAATATTTAATTGAGGGATTTACAATTTAAAAAATTTTGGTCTCATAAAAAATATAGTCTCATTATATTAGTAATTTCTAACATAATCAAATTATGAAAGATATCTTTTAAAATCTTTGGCTTGATTCTAATTATTATTTGCATATTCACTGGCAACTACTGGTGATGCTGGTGTTGACTTAATGGCATTAGGGACGTTTCATACGTCCCCAAGGCTTACTTTCGACCCATCACAAATCAAATAACGTATTTAGGAAAATGATTCAACCACACAAACATAGAACTTGATTTGAACGCAAACAATTCCTATCTCATTTTAGAGTGGCATGCAAAATCATTTTCCAAAACATAATTAACGAGAAGCTAAAAGCAAAGGGGAGTGAGGACATGCATATTTGTTTTCCAAAAAACAAAGAGACAAGAGGGAGATGTGATGTTATTCATAAATATTAGAATAGTTATTATAAAAGCATAATACAAGCAAAGGAGGCACAACATAAAAATTTCTGGAAAATAGATTTGGGAATTAATTAAATCACAAACCCTAATTCATTAAAACATGACTTTAACCCTTGATTTTATCAAAACAACAACAATCAGGCAATTAATTCAAGTTAAACAATTAAAGGAGGTTTTGATGCTACTATTGGAAACCAACTAGGATCAAATCATAGGATGCAATAGAAAACAAAATTTTATAGTTTGCGATTAGATTACAATAATTGAATAACTTTAAAAATATGAATCATAAAATAAAGGAACATTACCTAGCTTGACGTTCCAATTGAAAAATTTTCAATGTGTCAACCATGAGCTATTCACGCATCTAGCTTCAAATTTCTTCATTTACCTGATCATAAAGATCATGAAAAATTGACCCCGAAGTGTAGTTTGAAAGGGTTATAGTTCAACTTTAGCATTTTGATTATTGAAGCCTTATGAATTTCCTTTGATTGTTGTTTGAATGAGAACTTGGTTTGTTATAGGAAACCAAGCAAGCCAGATCCAAAAGCAAGAGGAAAGGTAACATTGAATTTGGATTGTCAAGCAAAATTAGGTAGGTAATCTGTTTATAGTTATTGTGTGATTGGGCAAATTCTTACCTATGTATGTGTGTGTGCAACTTGGTTGATAGTGAATTATGTGATTGTTAAAAATGCATTGTGACTTATGAATTTTGATCAAGATATACCATTAAACCATGTCATGGCATTTTGTGTGAATAAAAAGATAAAAAGCATGAAAATTTGAACATATGATAAAATGAATATATGTTTTTATTTGGGAAAAAGTGGAACCACTCTGTTCGTCACGTACACGTTGATAAGAATCTTCTCCTGACTGCCCACTTGTGACGTATGAGCTCCGAAATGGACTCATTCTGTTCATAGTGTAAACTTTGATTTCACCATTCTGTTTTCATAGAACCCTCGTGCCATTTGTTTGTGCATTGCATCTTTGAATTGTCAAGTATGACGCATTTGAATGTTATGTGGTATGCATTAACTTGTTTAATTGAGTTCTTGAACTTTATTGGTCAATGATCAAATTGCTAGAATAGATATGAGAATACTTGAATTATTAAGTGCATATATATATACATATATGTGCTTGAATTTGTGCTAGTTACTGATAGCTATAAATATATTAGCCACTGAGTTGTGTAGCTCACCTCACTTTCCCCTTCTCAGGTGTGGAATAAGATGACAATTGATCCTTACAGGGCATTGAAAACTCCAAGATAGTTAGAGACTTTGTACTAAGTTGGTGACTATTTTGGTTAGCTTTATAAGCATATCAACATTGAGAATCCTTTTTGTTGTAAGCTTTGATATGTATGATGTTATGTAAGTAAAGTTTGTTTAAACTATTTGGTATTATAATGACATGAAGAATTGAAGTTCCTTTTATGTGTGAGTATATTTAGCTTGTGGTTAGATTTGAATGTATGTGTTTGTTTAAAAATGTTTGTGAAATTTCAGATATTGAGTGTTTCGCTGTGACGAAGTCGAAGGTCGCTGCGGCGAACCTATCCGAAAGCATCTTCACCACAGCGAAGAATGACTTTCGCAGCAGCAAACTTCCCTTGGCTGCCACGTTGAAATTTCTTAAATGTAATACTTTCCGCTTCTCCACTCCCGACTGTCCAGAACGGTCTTCTCAGTCTCGAGACCTGGGGCAAGTATCTGCTGGAATTTGAATCGATCGTTGGGCTCCGAAAATGGGGTCCAACAATTTTCATCCAAATCACTACCAAATAGAAACCCAAAAATGCATTAACAAAAAGCCATTAGCAGAAGCCAACAATCGCAAACTTTCAAGCAATCCATATCGTAAGCTTACTTAAAACTAGGTAATTCATATTACAGTAAGGCAATTCATATCAAAGAACTTACTTAAAATCAGCGCCTTCATACACAAGTTGATCTTCGAAAATACTCGAGTCCTTAATTGCCAAGCTATCGATAGAGATCTCTTCAGGAAAAGCATTGACACCAATCTCCAAAAACTTACTACTGATATCCTTAGAATTTGTCACAACCAATGGAACACTATGTGGGGCATTGGATTAAGTATTATCATCATCTTCATTACCCTCTTCAACTTTGACATTAGGCATATCAACTTCTACTTTGATAGTCTCGTCAAGGTACTTTCTTTTCAACAATACGGTTTTCTCTCTAGGGATATTTTCGATTTCCAAGGGAAATCCATCCGGAGCACTCTCTACCTGTTGATGATTGTTGAATTGTAATATCAAATTGTAACATTATCAAGTCTTTGAGTAATTATCAAAAACACAAAAACCTCTTGAGTTGAACTCCCCCACTTTGTCTTGCAATTGTCGTGTTCAAATTCAGTAACCAAATGAAAATCATGTAAAAATAAATTTCCATAATAATTTCATAGGTGAACTAATCTAACTTAAGGTAAAAAGCAAAGAAACCAATTTTATACAAGCAGGACCTATATAAAAATAGAACTATGAAAATAAAATCTAAGTAGCAAGGACTATAGTTCCTAAATACTCATCGACCCAAACAAGCATGATGTAGAATTAGGTAGGACAAATTTTAACAAAGCTATGAGCAAAAAAATTTAGAACTGGTGACAATGTTTTCCTTAGGTGGCTTTCAATTTTCAAGTTTGTCAACAAACTACAAGAACTGGTGACATTGTTTTCCTTAGATGGCTTTCAGTTTGTCAGCATGCTAGCACTCATACTTCAGGAAAAAAAAAGTGTAGTATAGTGGTAGAAACCTGTTCAGGGTCATTTGTTTCGATACAAGCTTCATCACCAACTACCAGTTCATTAGGCACCGTTATTTCTGTAAACGATCTAGAATGGGGGTTGAATAGATCTTTAAAGCTTTTTGAAAAATTCTACAATAAAATCAGAAGTTAATTCACACAAAAACAATTTAAACAAATTTAAATGTATAGAGTAGGGAAGAAGAGCAAACACTGTTTTTATAAAGGTTCGGTGCTAAGACCTACGTCCTCTACCTAAGCTCTCACTTAGGATTTGGCAAACCACTTTACAGTACACTTTTTAGTTTAGTGTGAACTCTTACAACATCACTTGATTTCCGGCTCAAGCTATCTTTACACTTGATTTGTCTTCCAGCACAAATCCTACCAACACCACTTGATTTCCGGCTCAAGTTACCTTTACAATTGATTTGTCTTCTGGCATAAATCCTACTAACACCACTTGATTTCCAGCTCAAGCTACCTTTACAATTGATTTGTCTTCCGGCACAAATCCTAGCTCACAAGTGATTTTTCTCTAATCACTCAACTCACAAAAACAATGAGATAAAGATGAAAGAACAATGCTCAATACAAAGATGAAACAATCTAAGAGCAATATGGAGCAATATTTGAACCAATAGTGGAATTCTTTTGCTAGTTGAGCTTCAGTTCTTGATCCCTTGATAATTCCTCTATTTATCTGGAGCTTTGAGAAGAATATAGCCATTGTTGATTTCTTATGGACGTTGCTAACTTTTCTCCTTTCCATTTGAATACTTGACTTCGTAAGAATCAGATTGCTGTACTCATAAGTCGACTTGTCGTAGTGTGTAAGTCGACTTGTAACAACGATTTTCAAAAAACTTTATCTTCGCTATTTAATAAATCGACTTATGCAGTGTAAGTCGACTTGTATCCTTCGATAAGTTGACTTATAGTCTATTAATCGACTTGTGTTGTTCTCAACCTGACAAATCTTGATATATTAGTCGACTTATGATTGTACTAGTTGACTTATGTTGGCTTCAACGGTAATATCTAATCAAACCTTCTATAATCTTCATTATTAATGCCTCTAGCATGATGAATATTATTTCCTTCTTAATTTCACCATGATTTATGTCTTGCCCATTCAAGATTGATGATGATTATTTCCTTCTTGATGTATTTGAATCTAAATCACCTGAAATAATTTCTTAACCAATTCTATACATTTTATTATTATCGAAACATAAGTGGGATTTAATTTGTCAACCACCATTGGACCAACACCCTCGACAAACCTCCGGTAATAACCAACCAATCCGAGGAAACTCCGAATCTCTGACACATTCCTAGGAGCCTCCCACTTCATGACTGCCTCAATCTTATTAGGATCAACTTGAATACCCTCTCCAGTCACTATGTGGCCCAGAAACACTACCTCATCCAGCCAAAATTCACACTTATTGAATTTGGCATAAAGCTGCTTATCCCTCATAAGCTGCAAAACCACCCTCAGATGCTCAGCATGCTCCTGTCTACTCCTCGAAAACACCAAAATATCATCAATGAATAAAATAACAAACTGATCCAGGTAGGGCTGAAAGACCTTATTCATCAAGGCCATAAAGGTTGCCGGGGCATTAGTCAACCCGAACGACATCACTAGAAAGTCAAAATGCCCATACCTACTCTTGAATGTACTTTTAGGCACATCAGCCTCTACTATCTTCAATTGATAGTACCCGAACCTCAGATCCAGTTTAGTGAACACCTGAGCTCGCTGTAACTGATCAAACAAATCATTAATCCTAGGTAGTGGATACTTATTCTTCACTATCACCCGATTCAACTGCCTGTAGTCGATACACAATCTCAGAGTCTCATCCTTCTTCTTCACAAATAATACTGGAGCTCCCCAAGGTGAGACACTGGCCTGATAAATCCCTTCTCTAACAACTCCTGTAATTAAGCCTTCAGCTCCCATAGTTCCACAGGTGCCATCCTATATGGAGGTATAGATATAAGAGCAGTACCTGGAAAGAGGTCAATGGTAAACTCTGTCTCCCGGTCTGGCAGCAACCCCGGAAACTCATAAGGAAACACATCTGGAAATTCCCTAACCACGGGAATATCTTGAAGCCTCTGCTCGACTCTGGTGTCAATAATATGGGCCAGATAAGCCTCACATCCTCCCTGCATCAATCTTAGGGCACTAAGGAAAGAGATCATCCGGGCTAGCACTGCCTGACTAACTCCTCTGAACACTGCTCTAGGCTGACCAGGAGACTCCAACACAACCTCCTTGGTATAGCAGTCCATGATAGCCCTATGGGCAGTAAGCCAGTCCATCCCCAGAATCACATCGATCTCTCTCAGAGGCAACACTATAAGGTCTGCCCTCAATACTGCTTGATCAATCTGGATCGAGCATCCCCTACAGACCTCTCCTAATGCAGTAGTAGTACCTAGAGGTGTACTCACCTCTAGCCCATACTGTAACATCTCCCTATCCCC
>JANITW010000009.1:8372732-8383865 GCA_027564335.1 Erythroxylum williamsii
CGTGTTTTCGATTATACGTGATGTTCTTGTATGGTCTTTTCCGCAGCGTATTGTGAATACTCGGACCGTACGCGATCTAACAATGGCATCACTCCGAATTGTCATATTTTGTATTTTCCAGTTATATTTTTGGAATTCAAGGCTTTAGGCACATTTCAAGTTTTATTAGTTCAAGTATATTTTGTATTTTTGGTTCTTAAACTCAACTAATGTATTATGGCTTGATATGCCATTAAAGCTTTGTAAAACTCTTATTTTGATTATCAATGAGTTATGGTTGATACGATTTTAGCATTTAATCATTTTGCCTTGAGAATAAAATTTTAGAAGATTGCTTGAGTTTATATTTAAGTTTGCTTTTTGAGTTTATTTTGGGTTGGGTTGTTTTGATGAAAATGAGTGAAAGTTTTAAGTTTGGTTTCTGTGGGCTAAAAAGGGCTTTCGCCACGACGAGACCGTCTGCTCACCGTGGCGAAGCTACATTCACAGGTTCACTGCGGCGGCGAAGGCTTAATCGCTCGCCGCGACGAAGGCTCAATCGTTTGCCGCGGCATAGCTTGTCGAATGGTTTCACCGCGGTGAAACATCACGCGCCGCGGCGACGCCTGCCTTTGTTTCCGAGGGACTTTTCTTCTAATTTTTCAACTTCTAGGTCTTCCCTTCAAGCCCATGTCTCAGGCTTTTGTGTCCGACATTGGGCTTCGAAAACGGGGTCCAACACACTTAACTGGAACCAAGTGAAAAAGGTCTAAGCTAGCATAATTGTCAAAAAATGCCAAAAAAGTTGATAAAAAAGGGGGGGTTTTAGAATTTTTGAAAGAACTAAGGAAATTTAACTAAAATTAAATGTCAAAGTATAAAAGGTATCTTTTTGGATTTTAAAGAAAATGAAATTGAAAATTTGAGTAGTAAGTAAATGATACTCAATCCTCTTGAAATCGAGCTTAGGCTATCATGGTTCAAAACAAATTTTCAGGGAGTGAAATTCACCAAGCTTTCGATTAACAAACCTTAAAGACTCTCCTTAAGTCTAGGATCTTGATTAATGAACTCTATTTCTCAAGATCCCATTAAGTGCTTTTAAGCCTTAGAACCTTAAGGGACTCTTTAAGTCCAAGGATTTAATCAATGAACTCCGTTAATTAAAACCTTGTTAAATGCATCTTAGTGTGTGAAATGGACAAGTTAATGCAGTTGGTCAATTGGCTCAAGCACAATCTCAATATCAAACATAACTAGGCAGATAAAGAGAATTAACACAACCACCAAAAAACATATATGAAACTTCATATATTGAGCATCTAAATTCTACAACTAACCAATCGCATAACGCAAGACATCGTTCGACACTTGATTAAACTATAACCAAGCTAATCTAACTACACGGCAGTAAACCCTAACTTAGGAATTTACAACAATGCAATTAAACTTGAAGATGTAAGATTAACTCCCTTTTTAAGAACTGGTGAACTCAAGTCGATGCTACATTCTCAAGAGGAAATGTTGATTTAGCCGAGCAAGACTCCGAACTCTCTCACGACTGTTGAAGATCGGATGTCACCAATGGTTGCAGTAGAGACTGGAGGTGGTGTAGAGATGATGGCGATGGTCGGAGTTGAAGGGGTGATCGTATCTGTGGAATAAGTGTCTCTCTGCCTCCCCAAGTATATTCTCGACAGATGATACTCTCTTAACCTAAATTTAGCAACCTTTTAAATGATGGGTGCGGGTCGGGTCGCCACAGTGAGAGAACTTTTCAAATAAAGTCCGGATATCCGTTATTATAAAAGCATAATACAAGCAAAGCAAAGGAGGCACAACACAAAAATTTCTAGAAAATAGATTTGGGAATTAATTAAATTACAAACCTTAATTCATTAAAACATGGTTTTAACCCTTGATTTTTATCAAAACATCAACAATCAGGCAATTAATTCAAGTTAAACTATTAAAGGAGGTTTTAATGCCACTATTGGAAACCAACCAAGATCAAGTCATAGGATGCAATAGAAAACAAAATTTTACAATTTTCGATTAGATTACAATAATTGAATAACTTTAAAAAATATAAATCATAAAATAAAGGAACATTACCTAGTTTGAAGTTCCTATTGAAACATTTTCAATGTATCAACCACGAGCTATTCACGTATCTAGCCTCTAATGGTTTCTACTAAATAGGAAAAAGACACAAAGCACTTTAAGAGGAAATTAGCAAAAGTGCTAGATCCTTACACTTATTCCTATAAATAGAAAAAGCTTTATATTTTAATTTTTATTAAAATTAAATATTTCAATTATAATTATTCAAACTCTAATTATAATTTAATTTAATTATAATAAAAACAAATATCTCATATTTGATCTCTAAAGTTTTTTAAACTTCACAATTAAGTACAACTTAATAGAAATTGATTTTTTAAACTACTTTTAATGTATGACTCATTAGGTTCCTAATATTTTGGAAATGATTATAAATTTTAATTATAACTAAAAATTATAATTAGTTAAATTAAAACTCTTATAATTTATGTTTAATTCTCAAACTAAACAATTTATAATTATAGATCAAGATTGACATCTAGCAATATGTTATGACCACTTAAATATTGAGAATGCCAATGTGGTTTTATTTAATTTATGTAGGCATAATTATGATATCTAATTTAATCCTTTTGTCATCCATTGTTCTAATTGGATAGATTATGAATATAGTATCTGCTCTTTTGAATCAAATCATATGCATTCTTTCTAATTAGTAATTAGTAATTTATTTTTGAAAACACATTTTCAAAATATCAATTCATTCTGGCGATATAATTCGTACTACTAATTAAGAACAATAGAACATTCTATCTAATTACTTTAGAGTGATGAATTCTTTATTGATTTACTTAACTATCTTGATATAATTCGTACTATATTCAAATACTACCGATTGAGTTACCCTAAATAGGATAGATCATAAATAGTCTCAAAATATAATAATTCTCACATGAAATACATTGGTAATTTCAAGTCTAAGGATTAATTGTACAACCATTATAATGAGAAAATCTACAGACACATTAGTAATATTCTATTTAGGATCTTTATGATCGAGTCATTTCTGAGAATTTATTCTCTAATAAAAACCTAAATGTTTATTTAAGTATCTTCATATTTTAATTTATGAGATCAATTATTTTCTTTATAAGAAATAAACATAATGTATGCTAGTTTTACTATTTCATCAATATCTTGTTTTAATGAAACTATAACTAGGAACTATTTAGAAGTAATACATAAATGTAAATTCAATCTCATAATTTTGATATCATTATAATTTCAATTTCACCATAATTATTCTAGGGACTTCTATTTAATATTAAAACATAAAAATAATGAACATAATACATAAAGGTCAAAAATGTATTAATTAATTAAAATGAAAATATCATACATAAAATTGCAACCAACTGATTGACTAGAAGAACATAAACTGTAAAACCTCGATAAATGAATATTCGATAAATTAATAATTTCGATTAAATAATAACTTTCTCCGGTCCCAACTTGGGCCAATGGGATAAAATAATAACCTCACTAAATATATAAGATAATAGTTTTTAAAAAATTCCTTGAGGCCCACTAAAAATATAAAATAATAATTCATTAAATAAGTATAAAAATTACATATATAATTCATAAATAAAGCACTTCCTAAACAAATTTTATTTCAAATTTTATGTTTTTGTAAAATATGTATCTATAGTCAATTGATTCTTCTTTTCATGCAAATTGAATTCAATTTCATCTTTAACTTTTTGGAGGGCATAAACTACATTCGGCACATTCTTCTCAGTTTGAAGCAAGTAACTTTTCAAAGTCTCTACGGCAAGAAAAGTTTCTTTTGGAGAAACATGTGGTATAGCGTTACTATCATTTGGATCTTGATTGTCATCATTTTCCATACCCATTACTCCTTGAATAATTTCTTTGTCTGTAGGCGATTCCATTAAAGCTTCATTTTCACTAGGATAATTCAAAATCTGTTCTATATTCATGGCATTTCTATAATGTAAATTAAAAATAACTTCCTCTAATCTTTGAATGCCTTCAACATCACCAGTTTATTCTTCTAGAAGCATACCTTCCTCGGATCAAATTTTGCAATGTCGAAAACAATTTGCAATAGTTGTGGCCTTCACATCAATATTTCAAGCAGCATTAATAAAATAGATAGCATCCAGGACATTAATTTTTTCAGGATTTATTGCTCCCATCTCATAGCCTTCCAAGATGCTAGAATAAAAACGAAGTCGATAATAAATCTTAAGTGATCGAATAATTCTAGCATCTCATGGTTGAATTTTTTATATTGTATTTGGAGGCTTTCAATAACCTTGGGATGAGCTGGGCAATTGTCTACTATAAGCAGCACTTTTCTACCTGTCATTTTATCATCAAACCAATAAATCTTGAAAGAGTAATCCAGTCATCCATATTTTCTTGTTAGCTCGATAATGACAATTAAGATTGTCAATATTCACGTTTTTAAAGCATCTAGGATAAGCATACTTACCAATAATCCAAAGAGATACTTTATGTGAACCATCCTTATTGCAACAAACAGCAACAATAAGTCTTTCTTTGTCCTTTTTTCGTCCTTCTAATTGCTTTATAGCTAGTAAATGATCTGTTTGCAAACGATAAAATAAGCCTGTTTCATCTATATTATAGATATCCCTCCAATGAAATTTGTCCAATTTAGCTCGTATTTCAGGTATAGCTTATTCAATATTCTCCATGACAACTGAACCACTTTTACCAAACCTTCTATAAGACTTAATCTCATGTCTCGCCTTGAACTATTCTAGCCAATCACTTGAGAAGTTAAATTATGGATTTGTATCACCATACATCTTCTGTAGAAACTCTCTTGCTTTAGTTTGAATCATTTCTCTATGTTCACTTTCTTTTGATACTAGAGAAACCACTCATACAATACCTTTTTTAATTCATGATATTTTGCTGATTTGTGCCTTTTAACATTGCTATTTATTATCTCTTTTGACAAATACTCTGCTAACCTTTTAAAAATATTTATATTGTTGATTGACTAATAGAGAGATCAAAATTTTGTTGAATCCATTATTGTAAATCTTTTTGACTTGAAGAGGGATGCTGATTTATACTCACATAATGCTTTTCTCATCTCATCAGTTAACGTAGACTTTTTTACACCTTTCAAATGAGTAGCCATAGAAGAGAAGATATAATATATGAATTTTTATATTTTGGTATATGAAGTTAAAGTACACGTATCTATTTATAAACTCTATGCAGAACTGTGTACTTGAAACAATTCACAACATTTCATATTTTAGCACTTCATATTCTAATGTACCTACATGCACTCTATTTTGAATCACGCCAACCTAAGATTAATAAACTTATTTTTTACAAGATTAATAAACTTAGATACAATGCACCATCATTAATTAATTGTTTATTTATTTTCTTTTCTTAGTTACGAAAAAATTAATTATTTAATTTGACAAATATAATGTACAAAATAAAATTTATTCTATAAATTAATAAATATTAATTTATCGATAAATTAATAACTCCATATAAGATAATAATTTTTCAGGTCCCAAAAATATTCATTTATAGAGGTTTTACTATAGTCATAAGGATCAAAAAATATAAAAGATTAATTTCATTGGTTTCAATTATTAGTAAGCGTTATATAATTCCTATAAAAATCTAATTTATTTACATCAAATAAAAAGATTTTAACAATTAAATAGCTATAGTTTTACTAAAATTTAATAAAAATTTTAATTAATCATTATTATTTAAAACTTTTAATTTAGTGTATATTTTATAGTGACTTGACTTCCATGTTATTATTTATATACACATTATTAGACCCAAAGTTCATAAACAAAAACAGAGCAGTAGAATCATCACTGCATTACATAATAAGTAATCCCTATTATTTCTTCACCAACTTAGGAGAGAGCGGGGGATACACTTTGCTCATTCCTGAAGAAATTAAAAGGATCAACTTTAGTTTCCATCCTCACCAATTTGTCGAAATTATCGCCGAAATATTTCCTGCCCCAGATGCTTGCTTTCTCGTAACTGGTGTTATATAAGTTGTTGACTCCAATGTCAAGATCACGATAGTTTGTGTATGCAACTATGCCGAGCGAGGATTCTTGGAAACATATGGACCCATGTATCTTTAAACCTTTCCAACCAATTTATATGTTTGTTAGCTACAATGGAGCTATCTTCATCCCAATTCGTGAAGTAGCCAATCTGGTATAAAATCCCAGCTCTGTGTGAATATGGAATGCTGGACTCTGGAATTCGATTCATTACTCCTCCATAGGGTTCCAGATAAAGTAATCCTACCTCCACCTAGTAGAACATTTTCCACAGCTTCTCCAATACAACCTCAAGGATTGGTTCTTTAACGTAGTCAGATTTTGACTTTGTTCTTCTTTGAAAAATGGTACGACTACGCAAAGATGCAATGATGAATTGGCTAGAAAGCTAGGGACAAAAAGGTTAGAATCTTGCCAACTCATTTCAGTGCAATCTTCTCTAACCAAGACAAGCTCGAGAAACCTCACCTTCGTCCACACCACCCTGATAGTTTCCATTGAATGTTTTGTTTACTGATGTGCTTCCCGTTTGACTAGAATTAGTTTTGCCCATCACACTTAATATGTATATATCTTCAGTAATATGATTTGCCACTGTCTGCCAGCAGTAGACAAGTTTGGTTGTGTTCTGTTCCAAGGATCTTTGGACCAAGAACACCGTCACATTAGAAGGAACTCCAGATTCACCTTCCATGCGACAACCACGCCGTAAGTGTTCCCTCGACCACCTTTGATAGCACAGAACAAATCTTCTCCCATTGAAGCTCTGTCCAGGAGCCTTCCGTTGACATCAACTCTATGTGCATCGATTATATGATCAGCACCAACACCTTATTTTCGAACCAACGAGCTGTACCCTCCACTCATGGACAACCTCAGAGATTGGTTCCTTAACATAGTCAGATTTTGACTTTGATTTTCTTTGAAAAATGGTACGACTACGCAAAAGCTGCGATGATGAATTGGCTGGAAAGCCAATGAAGAAGAGGTTGTTATTTGTCGGTTTCCTTTATGATAGGTCATGCCATTTTGAAACCTCATGTCCTTCTACTGCGAACCATTATGTCCTTTCGTTGTTTCAATGGAAGACAAAAAGGTATATAAAGAGATTGGATCCTTAGGCTTAGCAATATTCTACATACACATCTCTTGCATTTGTTAAAAGCTTAGAAAAGTCCTTTAATATTTTTCCAAAATCTCTCAATGTCAATTACAGAAGGTATGTAATAACATTCCACATTTTCTTTTTTCTATAATATACATGTATATAGACTATTATCATGTCTAATAGTTGGTATCATGTCTAACAATTGATTTCTTTAAAGACAGGAAAATTGATTAACAACAGTTTGTCTCCATTTAAACTTTTTTTTGGTTACAAGAGGAAAAAGAAAAAACAGAAATCTACATTAAAGCCTTAGGGAACCATTGCGCCGAGCGCATCCTAGTGAAGGAGCTCCTGGAGGCCCAAAGGGGGCGCTTGAAGGATAAGCTGGTCAGGGCGCAAGCGGCCCGCTAGACGAACTAGACTGTCTGTACATTGATTCCGTTCCCGGAAAACATGCTGGAGTTGACACGACCACTCTCGCTGCAGCAGCTGTGGATACCTATCACCAAAAAGGAAATATCCATTAGAAAAATGGGCGGAACAGAGAGAAGATTAATGACTTCTAGAGAGTTGACTTCAAGCACCACCCGACGAAATCCTAGATCCCAAGCCAAAGTGAGGCCTGAGAACACCCCCCATAACTCCGCTGACAATGGGGAACCCCCTTCGAGGTAGTGCTGAAACCCCCCTTTCCATTCCCCCTGCCAGTTACGAATAAGCCCCCCAGCAGCAATCGTCCGGGTACTCGAGTGCATTGCGCCATCCGTATTAACCTTCACCCACTCGACGATAGACTTGGTCCACCCCACGAGAGACCCTACTGGCTGGTTCGATGTGGGATACACACGGGTTTCCATAGCCCTTGCCTGAGCGATCCATTCGACATAGTCCATGATGCTCCGGTGGCCCTCGACAGGCCAAGTAAAGCCCGACTCAAAAAGGCTACTATTACGCCAAGTCCATAAGAACCAACACGTGACCCCATAAATCGTGGACCACGCTGATTACTGGACCGGTTACTACGATGTAAGGTTAGAAATCAACCATTGCTCCTCATCCTGCTGAAAGAAAACCGGGCTGACCACTTTTGGAGGAAAGTGGCACCAGATAGTGTGCACCTGTGAGCAGTCCCGCATCACGTGAATCGTAGTCTCCACCTGGCCACAGAACTGGCAGGAACTGTCCAGGACCATATGGTGAGCCACTCGCTGGTGGTTGTTCAGGAGTTTTCGGTTAGTCATAAGCCAAAGAAATGATCGGATACGTTGCGGGCCAGCCCATTTCTAGATAATGCGCCACAGTAGGTGTCGGTGGCCCGTGGGGTGACCCACGATCAAGTCATAAGCCGACGCGACCGTGAACCTCCCGTGTGTCGTAGGCCCCCACCGCGGGATGTCCTCGCCCAAGCACCCGACGCTAGGATAGAACTGCACTAGTTCCATACAAATTGTGGTCAAAAGGTATTGCTAGAACTCCTGCCAAAGCCAATCGCCGAAAGCTGTCGTAAAGTCGGCGACAGTAGCCAAACGAAGATGGTCTGGTACTAGCTTGGAGGCCACGTGAAGAAGAGCCCCCCAATCTCCCAGCCAGTTATCCAACCAAAAAAGCACTCGCAGCCCATTGTCTATGGTCCAACGGAGCCCCTATCGAACCCAATCCCAGGAGGTTGAAATCCCTTTCCAGACTGAGGAAGCCCCGGTCTAGGAAATCGTGAGGGGTACCGACATCGACGCAAAACGATATTTGGCTGGTAGAACCTGAACCCAAAGGGTTGTGGGTTGAGTGAGCAGCCTCGATCCCAACTTAGCCAGGAAAGCGTCGTTCATAACCCGAATACTCCTGATGCCCAGCCCGCCGGTGGCCTTGGGCTGACACACTGTCTCCCAATTGACCAGATGCGTCTTGCGATGGTCAGACGAGGACCCCCAGATAAAATTCCGCATAAGCTTTTCTAAATTGTCGCACAACATTTGGGGAAGATGCACCGTTTGCATAGTATAGGTGGGCATAGCCGAAAGTGTCTCCATTTAAACTTGATTCTTTGTTATCGAGTTTTTGACTAGAGAATTTTTTGTTTATCAGAAAAGCTCTTTGTTAAATAAAGATAAGGCTATGCATGTTATAGGCCTTCTTAAAAATTCTATAACTTGCGCTACTTCATCTTGGTGTAGACAACGATGATAAAGTGTTAGCAGTTTTTTTCTACCATCATCCTTCTTGTTTTGGTTTACAAAACACCATAAATTTGCTGTGAAGTCTAGACAAATCATTCTTTTCACAGCCCATGGTTATAAGCATTAACTGGTGTTTGCTTTAATTGTTTCATGCCTTTCCATGCAAACTTCTCACAATATCAAAACTTTTTCACGTGAGCCATTGTTTGGGAAAGAATGCAGACACCTTTGTATTTCATAGGCCTTATTGCAACCTTTAGTTATATAGCATTAATATAATTTTTGTACCTCACAAAACTTTTCATGGGATCCACTATTTTCTTTTATTGTTGTAAGAATCTTGACAACCGTGAACTTTAAAAAAGGTGCACATGAATATGTACATGATTTGCAGCTAATATTTTGTAGGACTTCATTGAAAATATACTATATATATATTATGATTCATATTTATTTTATATTTATATATAGAAGTTATAATTATTTCAGTTTTGATAAATTAGCTCAATTTTATTAAATTACATGATTTAAATCATTGTTTGATTTGAAATTCATGTATATATATTTATTTTATGCAAATATATGATATTGATTCATTATAATAAATTGTAAAGGTTTATGTAGAACCTTTATTATTCATAGTTTATCATAAAATGAGGTGTCATGTGATCAATATAATTTTAATTAGTTGAAGATTAGCCACAACATCTTTGATTAATTAAAAATATATATTATGTGTAATAGATCACATCTAGTAAAATGACACAAATTGTAATTAATCATATTTAAATATAATAAATTTTATCCTACGAGAAGATTTATTATATTTGCATGATTAATTAGGATGGAATAGCAAAATTGTCTTTCTTCTTAATTTATCCACAGGTATTAAGAAAAAGAATATAATTTGATAGTTTCATCATAAAGGGTATGCATGAATCTTTTAATTAAAGCTTAGCCCACAGATAGTTTTAATTGTAATATGACTCATATATGAAATATGATTGCATATTTTAACATTGGTAAAACATGATACATGTTTCTTTACTTCAACAAATTTTGTAAAATTATAAGCATATATTTTGAATTTTGTGCAGTTATTCAACCTATGAATTTTTTTTTGATATTCAATTTGATATTCCTAAATTGAATGGTGATAACTATAAAATATGGAAAGAGAGGATTCTTCTCCAATTAGGGTGTATGGACATTGATATGCTATTAGAAAAGAGGAACCACATGTACGTACTGAAACTAGCACTCAGGCTGAAATTGCTCTTTATGAACATTAGGAGCGATCTAATCACCTCAACATGATGTACATAAAGATCAAAATTCACCCTAGTATTTGTGGTTCTATTGGAGAGTATGATCATGTTAGGAATTTATTGAAGGCTATTGATGAACAATCTGAGTCTTCAGATAAGGCTCTAGCTAGTACCTTAATGACTAGGTTATCATCAATGAAGCTCACAAGTGTTAGAGGTGTGTGTGAGCACATCATTCGAATGAGGGACATTGTGGCTTAATTGAGGTCTCAGGTTGAAATGCCTGAGTCTTTCCTTGTGCATTACATACTTAAGTCTCTTCTAACACAATATGGACCTTTTAAAATCTCTTACAACACACATAAGGATAAATGGTCTATCAATGAACATATGACCATGTGTCTTCAAGAGGATGAGAGGTT
>JANITW010000009.1:8454876-8470255 GCA_027564335.1 Erythroxylum williamsii
GAGTTATAGAACTCGGATTGAAGCAATTCTTTTCTTAATTTAAACAAGAGTCATAAGATTATGATGTACAAGAGAGAGATCAATATGCAATTAGGGTTAAGTTAAATGAACCCTACAAGACAAAATGATCAAGTATCATGTTCTTTGGATCAAGATTTGGATTCCGGTACCGGAATCCAACAGTTGGGGTTCGGTCTCCGGGCCGGGTCCCAACATCTGTGGTATCAGAGCAATTGGGATCCGGTCTACGGATCGGGGCCCGACAAAAAGAATATAGTGCAATCACATTTGTAATAGTTCATTATCAATTATTATAAAGAACTTCTATCAAATTAGAAGGTAGACTATGTAAAAATGGATTTTACTTTTATGATATTATATAATTTTTAATACGTTTATAATTTTATAATGAATACAAAAAGAATAATTTAATGTTAAATAAATATATTTTTTAAAAGTGAATATTTAAATATAACTAAATTTGAAATAATTTTATATATCTTGAATACAATTTATTTTGATAATAAATATTAATTTATTCAAAATCTAATCAAATATTAATAAAAATAGCTATTTACATATTCATATTTAAATAAAATTAATAAAATTCAAACTAAAAGTTTGTACCCTTTCACAAATTTAACCATATGTATGCTTGATAAGTTGCAAATATCTTAATTCAAACTTACTATCAACTTTTTCTGTAAAACCTCTCTTGTAAAATCATAAGAATAGAGTCAATGTCAATTACTTTTTGATAATATATGATTAATAAAAATATATAATTATAAAAATAGTCTACTAATAAATATTATATGAGAATGATATTATAATAATAGTCAAATGTCCCCTCTTTCACCTAAAAATATAAAATATTCTTGTACTTTGTTCAATAATGATATTTATAAATGTTAGAAAGGAAATTGGAGAATCATTAAAATTTAAATTAGTTTTAGTATATAATTTTGGGAAATATGTGAAAAGTTCAAAAAAGTATTATATTGTGAATTTATATTTTTTCAATAATGTCAAAACAATTTGTAAACTTAATTTATTTTCTTACAAAATATCTTTGATGTTTTAATTGTTAGGAGTAATGATATTTATGGTCCTCCTATTATACTTTCCTAATTATGTACCTTTGTTATATTTTCTCAATTAACCGTTCAACTTCAATAATTTCCTAATCAAAATACTTTTAATTAACTCTACCAATGAAACCGCAAACCTGACATGCTATGTTAGCACCATATTGACAAGACAATCAATAAACACACGAGCATGCTACACCAACACATAATGATACATATGTCAATATCATATGGATGTCTCATGACACCATAATGCTAATTTGTCATCCTTGTGGATGCCATACCAACATTTTGAATTAATAAATTACTAAATCAAATTAACAACCAATTTTCTTAGTTTTGAACTCATAGAGAGGGCTAGCTTTATTTGTAATAATTTGAACTTCATACCCTTTTCATAAACTCTCTCTTTAAGTTATCAATTTCTTTCAAATTTCTTTGTAATTACTTAATTGCTTTAAATAATTAGACCATTTAAAGAACTTTCCTTTTATGTTAACTAGTATCATTGTAACAATGTCTGAGTAACTTGAACTTTTGTTGATTATATGTTAATGTATGTAGTTATTGATTACGTATTTCATGCTCATGCAATCATCTCAAAATTTGAGAGCATAAGCATTAGTATAGACTTTATGAAAAACAAGGAATTACACTTTGGTAATCTTTTACTTATATGACTAATAATTGTGTTCTAACCTATTAAGGTTTAATACCATGTTACAATTATTAATGTCTTTAACTAGTAATAAATATAATTTAGTAAAACTTTGTAAACTTCTCTCTTGAACTTTTTTCATGTTATCTTCTATTAAAACAAAATAATTGCAAAATATGAGGATCTGAATATGAAACAGTGGATAAATGATATCTTTGTTTGCTACTTCTGATAAAGCAAACATACGCAAAAGGGAAGTGAATTGTAAGTGACTCAAAATTTTTTGAAAGTTACTTTCAATTCAAAAAGAAATGACAGAAGCTTGCCTATAATTAAAACAGTAATGAAAAGTTCTATTAAAATAATTTAAAATAAAAGATGCCTATTAAAAATGAAAAGAACGTCTTGTAAGTTAAAAATAAAAAAAAAACCTGTTATAAAGTGAAGGAGCCTCTTACTGAAAATGAACATACACATAATATAATGCAAAAATTTAAAAGTCGAGAAGAGAGAGGACACAATTGATTTATAATGGTTCAACTTACAACCGAAGCCTACGTTCAATCCCCAAGTATCCAATTTGAGTGTTTCACAATAAAAACCAAGTAGTAATTTGACAAGCTCCTTTAAGCTCACGAGTTCATATTTTTCAATATTCTCCAACCTTCCACACTCTAAGTATATAATAATCTTCTAAAAGCTCAAAAAAATAAAATGTAAAATCAAAAGTAAGTTCTCAAATAACAATTTCTCTCTGGATAGAGTGATTTTACTTTCTAAGGCACAATAAGAATGACATGACTCTCAAGAAGATAGATATTGCTCAAATGTTTCGAAATTCTGTGTATGCTCATTCGTTTTTCACAAGTGCGATTGTTCTTCCTGAAATAGTAAATTTCTTCAACTAACCGTTGCTTCACTTGCATCCTTAATCAACTGCATGGATTTAAATCTGAATAATTTCGATGTCATCTTTGTAAAAAATCTTCTAGTAATCATGAGGCTAATATATGACCTTCATAATTAGTAAAATCCTTTTTGATAAACCATTTCTAATAAGGTAAGTTTATAAAGAAGGTTCCTACAAGAACGGAAACATATTTCTTATAATTTTATTTCCTTTTTAGAATTAAACCATTATGAATAAAAGGAAATAAATTTAATTTGAATTTTAAATATTATGAAATTATCATTAAAATTGTTAAATTAATACCTTAAGCTAACAATCTCCCCCTTTTTAATGATGACAAACAATAATAGATACATTTCAAAATTCAAAGAGATAATAGATGATTTTGAAAGATACTTGTAACTTTGATATGCTCAGACATAATTAGAAGGAACATGTCTCATAAAAAAGGAACATATTGAATATATATCACAGAATTTTACAAGTTTAATAACAGAATCAATCACATATATAATCGAGGCAACGTTGAGAAATATGCATTGGATAGTATTGAGAAATATATCATCATATATGCAAAAATATATCAACATAAACTCTCCCCCTAGTCATTATCAAAAATATTAAAAGAGTATAGGGAGGAAGTGAAATAAAATAAGTTCGAATAAGCCAAGTAGAGAAGGATAACAACGGAGTTAATGAAGGCCTTTAAAGAATTTTCTCAGTAGGATTTACATGTCAAGAAGCTAATTTTGCATACTATCTATTTGTTCTTGCATCTGTGCTTGATTGACTTGATGTTCTATAGTTGTTGATAAAGTTTTATAATGTTTTGCAATTTGAATGCAAATTGATAAGGAATGGAAGGATGAAACTTAGCCAGAGCATACCAATTCAAATTTGCAAAAGAACTTTATAATGGTTGAAAATCTTGGTGAGCAACATCCCATAAGGTAGGTAATAGTGGCATTTTTATGATTCCCCTTATTGTAACATCTCATTACCTTCGAGGAGGCTAGAATAGTAAATCTGAGTGATTAATGAGAGATTGGAAATGCATTTTTCATGCTCATAAATAAAATGTCATACATATACATATGAATAGTGAAATTTTGCATATGAAAATAATTGTACATGTATTCATGGATAATTCCGGATATAATTGGATTTAGTTGTGTTATTTTTTAGAATTTTGAAATTTATTCTTATTAGAAATTGTATTGATTAGTGGAATTGTAGTATTTGGGAATTTTGGTGAATTTAGGAATAATTTTCAGAAATTATAGATTATTATGGAAATAGGAAAAGGAATTAAAAGGGTATTGGAGATAATTGGATTGCAAAGATGAGAATTGAAGGAATTAGTTCAAAAGAGACTTAGTTAGAGCTTAGACATTAGGAAAGTGACAAGTGTCACTAACTTAGTAAGTTGCCTTTATAATTTTGTCTGAGAGTGAGTTATGATCTATAAGAGTTAAAAGACTACGTGATTTGAAAGATGTACTTTAAACAATTTTCCTTAAGTTTCCTTCTTTGTAGTCACCTTCTTCAACTTTTCTCCCAATACATATAGTTTTTCATCAAATACCTCTAGAGAGATTACTTTGCTTTTTCTTATCCCACACCACTTCCCCACAGCTAATTATTTCTTATGCCCTAAGAAAAACCAAAAGCTGATCATTTTACAAAGTTGAATAAATGAATTTGCATGGAGTTTAGGACTTGAAAATAATTAAAGATTTTGGAGTTTTCAACAAGTAAGTAGTGAATAAATCCTTTAAAGTTAGGGTTTATGAAATAAGTTTGATGAATTACTGTCAGTTGCATAATCATGACATTTACGTGTGTATATCATGAACACAGTGTTAATGGAATGGAAAATATGGATATAATGTTATTTAGTATTTGATGGATTGTTAGTGATCAGGTGATGTAGAAATGATTTTTGGAGTTAGATAGAGAAATAAAATGGTGTATGAGGTTAGTGTAAAAGATTATATATAAAAAGGGGGTATGCTCTGTTTCTTCACTGAGCATATATATATGTATGTGTATACGTGAGTTGATGAAAGCTTTAGAGATGATCAAGAAAATGATTTGTGAGTTGAAGAGTAGTTGTAAAATGATGGTCTGAGATGGGAATAAATATATAAATAAAAGTTAGAAAGAAGATAGACAATATAGACAATAATTGAAAATGCAGAGAATGGTGGCAGTACATGAATAGGATAAACCATCGACTTTTGGCTTTCGAAAATTTTTGACTAAATTTATATATTTAGGGGTAGTATGAAATAGTGATAAATGAGTTGAATGAAATGGAGTAGAAAGACTAGAAATAAAAATTTGAAGTGTTGGATTTTAGAAAATGGAAGTCTCGAAAAATAAAAATTTGAAGTGTTGGATTTTAGAAAATGGAAGTCTCGAAATTTTTTGAGAATAAATAGTTGAGAGTTGAATCTTCAATCTGAACTTCCATGAATTTAATGTATTGATTTAGATAGATTTTGACAAAGTTGTTTGCTTTAGCTTTCTAGCTTTCTAACGGTATATAGTATGGAATTTTTGGATATCAGAGACAAAAATTAAGGTCCTTGTAAGTGAAGATGCTTAGGAGTATAGGACGTATCATCTTGTGAAGACGCTTCATCTGGTGAGGACGCTTCATCTGGTGAGGGCGGATCGTCTGGTGAGGACGCTTCGTCTGATGAAGAAGTTTTGTTTGGTGAGGACGGATCGTCTTGTAAAGACGCTTCGTCTTGTGAAGATGCTTCGTCTTGTGAAGATGCTTCATCTGGTGAGGATGCTTCGTCTAGTGAGGACGGATCGTCTTGTGAAGATGCATCGTCTGGTGAAGACGCATCATTTGGTGAGGACACTTCGTCTAGTGAGGACGTTTCGTCTTGTAAGGACGTTTCATCTAGTGAGGACGCTTTGTCTGGTGAGGACGGATCATCTTGTGAAGACGCTTCATCTGGTGAGGACGTATCGTCTGATAACATCATATCGACTAGTGGTGACGTCATATCATCTAGTGCACTGTTCATCTGATCCTATCATTTGGTCTCATTTTTGACCCTCTAGATGATAGAATTTGCCTTTTTTAAGGTTTTCATGAAATTTTAGATCTGGAAGTGCTCTTCAAAACCATTCAAAGAAAACCTTAATCCAAAATCTCTAGTGAAAATTATGCCAATTGTTCCGAGATAGGTACAACATGATTAAGGACATGAGCATGATTGATTCTTTTGGTCATAACTTCATAACCTGACCTCCAAATGAAGTGATTCTTAGACCAATAGATTCCTAACACATTTTTCCATCTCTCCACAAAAATTGGTAGCATTCTGAATCGAATTGAGAAAAAGGTTGATCAAATGAAAGTGTGGAATTTGTTGGAATAGTGAAATAGGATTATCTTACTAAACAACACTTCAATATTTTGATTATATTTGGATCTGTAGGATTCCAAATGAGATTATTTTTTATTTGGAGTAAACTAGAGAAAATAGGGCTATAAATCATATAAGAAAAATTTGAATTGTGATTCTGTCTCTAAGATGTTCAATTTCTGGCTGGAAGTTGTATATAGTCTATTATTTTAGATGAGAGCAGTCCAAAAATATTTGAGGCATATCTTCCAAATTATTAAACCAAATTGAGTGATTTTGGTGTCAATAGAAACATAAGACATAGATAAATAATTTTCTAGAAGAGAGTGTGACCAAATTAAATCAGTTTCACCTTCTGATTGAACATGAACAATAGACCCAAAAGTGTGTCTAAGAAAAGTCTGAAGTGATTCAATGAGAAATGAATTGTGAGTTTAATGGTGTTAGTAAGGCATAAACCTAAGTATAAATTATAATTAGATGGGTTTTGATATGAGAATGATTTTGTGATAAAGCTAATGGATAAATACCTGAGATCGTCATGAACATGCATTGTACATATTTTATTACATACATGTGCATTGTTAAACACTTATGATTGTACAAATTGTGATGGATTTGTATGTGCTATTTTGATATAGAGAAGCAACTGGAATGCCAGCCTCCAGACATTGCCGGAACTTCTAGGCGTTAGCTTCGGGAGCAACTTGTGAATAATCTAGACGATTTCTCTCAATTATTGTTTGCTTAAATTATGTTTTGACTGATAAATGGATGAGAATTGATTTGTGTTGATTTCTGGACAGAAGGTCCGATGATTGTGAAATGTGGAATGTATATTGAAGTGCTGCTTGAATGTGAATGTGAAGAACTATGTGCTTCATAATATGATTGATTGTAATAGATGCATTCCATATATGAATGCACAATCAGATAATGGCAGTTGTGACCAGAATAGCCATCGATCAGAGCTTAAAGCTCAACGTGTGAAAAGAGCCTCAAGCTCAGACAATGATTAAGAGCCTAAGGCTCACTACGTAAAATGAACCCTGTATCCTCTTCAGATAAGAGACAGTTAGTAATGAACCCGGTATCCAAAATAGATACGAAACAGTTCAGAAACTCAATCACAACAACATAATAATTAGAAAAGTGTCTTATGAGCATTTCACATGCATTTTGTTAAGTATGTTTACTGCATTAAAATGCCAAATTTTCCTACGCTTAACTGAAGATGTGATACTAATGTAAAGTGCAATTTTGCGAAATATTTGTTATGTGAAATAATGTGTTGCATGAATTGAGTAAACCATCAATGATGGTTACCTCATTGAGTTCAAAAAACTCACCAAAATTACATCGTTGTCTTTTCATGACTGAGAGATGACTCTAGCTACTGAGAGGCTCTACCAGCCATGCAGATTGTGATTTGGCAAGTAAATTCATGGCTTAAAGGTCAGTCAACTGAGATTTTAGGATGGCTTAGATAGACTTTGTATATTTTTCTCTTTCATGTAGTACTTTTGTACTAGGTTTTGAGATGCACATGTAGTAAAGGTTGAAAGACTCAATGAAAACTTTCAGTTTTACGCAATGGAATGAGGGAAAAGTTGTTTTTCAAAATATTATAATTTTCTTTTGATGCCTATAAGAGATTAATGTTATGATGCCATGTAAAGTGAATATAGCGATCGAACGTAGTGCACCATTATCATAGGATATGCACTGAAATGACATCCGGCCTTTCTGATGTATACCCTACGATAAGGGGCGCTACCATCATGGCTACAAGAGACCACCAACTTAAGAAAATCCCACGCTTTCCTTTACTCTCTCTCCTCTGCTTCATCTCTATTTTCCTCCTTCTTTCTCTCTCTAGAAGGCCCTCTCTCTCTAACCAAACCCTTCACTTTAAACCCCAGTTCCATCCGCACCAACACTCATCTTTGTTTTATAAAACCTATGACTTCTCCGATGAATCATGGATCTAGGAACTGAGCCTGAGACATGAGAGGTATGAAAACACTTGCAAAGAGATATTTAAAGGCTGGAATTGTATAGCCAACAACAAGTCAAATGCTAAAGAGAACAACAGATGGCGGTGGCAGCCTAAGGATTGTGATCTGTCAGCGTTTGATCCACATGTCTTCTTACATAACTACAGAGACACCATTATTGGTACTTTTACCATGCTCTATTTCTTTTGTTTTGTCTTCTCTTTATTGCTATTCAGTATAAAGGAAGGACCTTAAGTTTGACCCATTTCTTTGGAAAGCTTTTAAAAGGTCTAGTCTTGTAAAGACTGATAAAAAGTGAACTGAGTACTAAGATTTTAGTGATATTTTGGATATCTATGTGGGTTTTATACTTTAACGATTCTTGCTTGTGGATATCTGAAGATAAAGATACTATTAATGTGAATTGCAATCGTATGTTTAAATAATTTCTTAGTTCATGATGAAATCTTATTTAATGAAACAGTGGTTAACAAAGTCTGAAACTTCACTGCTTCTACTGATGCAAATGAAAATTGTTTGTACTTTTGTTTGTAATATTGCAGTTAGCCTTTCCTATTTCCATGTGGGAGCATTACTTGCTTGTTATCATATGTTAAAGCTTTTGAAATTGGAATACAAACTTATGATATGTAATTTTTGATTTAGAATCCTATGGATTTGAATGCAGACATTAGGATCTAAATGGTTCTTGTTAAAATTTGGCATCCTAGGACTCTTAATAGTATGCAAATATTTTCTATGTATTGGTTTTATGAATAGCAAAATTTGCATCTTAGATTTTTTTTATTTGAAATTTAAAAGCTATACTTTTTGTAGTGAAGATAATTTGATGTGAGCTTTTACCACTGTAAGAACATTGCCATTTACAGCTGAGACATATTCTAGTCTTGTTCTAGTTGGTCAGCCAATGCTAGTGGTAGTGTGTTGGAATCTCTCATATATAAGGATGGTTATAGAGTTGATGTTGACATTTCGAATGGCATATAGGTGGGTGCTCTTAGCTTCTATGACATTTTGATCTTCAACAAAGGACACTGGTAATATTGCATATTTGGATGCATAATAACTAATTTTTCTAGATGTTTTGCCAAATTTGACAACTTCTATTAGTTCTTGTGTTGCATTATCATTTTCCATATGATGGCCACATGTGTTTCTAGGTTGCTACTTGCTTAGGTGCTAAACATGTAAATCCATGGTGTTCTAATTTTACACCATGCATATACGAGCTAATTTTGGTTGGGTCTAGCTGCCAATGTATTTAGCGAGATGTTTATGAGTCATACACTTTGTAATTGACATAATTTTTTCCAATAACTTTGTATCCCTGGATTTATTTGGAGTTCGATGTCTTTGATTTGGTGTCATGTGGTCAATCT
Source organism: Erythroxylum williamsii (assembly GCA_027564335.1). Lineage (NCBI taxonomy): Eukaryota > Viridiplantae > Streptophyta > Magnoliopsida > Malpighiales > Erythroxylaceae > Erythroxylum > Erythroxylum williamsii. Next base: position 8,464,322 of record JANITW010000009.1, read on the forward strand.
TTTATATGCATAATCGGTTCAGGACTTGAGTTTCTTTTATCATTGATATTTTTTTTCTCTACTTACTTAATGGTAGGTGGTGGGCTCCTTCGAAATTTAATACCATAAAGTCACCCATGATTTTCTTTGAAAATGGTCAACTAGTGATCGCTCCAGTAACTACTGAAGTTGGCTTTGACAAGGCATTGAAACACATGGTACGGAGCAATAAAGTTATTTGTTCAAAATCATATTAAGTTTTTGTTGCTGTAATTATGTTTATAATCCACCTGGGTCTTAGGGTGGTGTCTATTGATAGGAAGTGGAAAGCTTTTTTTGAAACTGCCCTTATATGGATAGAAGTCAGTATACACCCTAACGCTTCCAATGCTTGTTCTCTCAAATTTCTTTCCTATGCATTCCAGGTGCAATATGATGATAAGGGAATGCAACCTGGTGGAATCAAGTTCTTTCGCAAACAATCACCGAGAATTTTTGAAGGAGGTGATTGGGACTAAAGGGGTTCTTGGCCTCAATTGCAGCCATTGTTGCTTCATCATGTGAGCTGAATTAAGGTTATGCATTTGAATGTATAGTTCCATCTTTTTCAAAGGATATACAATGCTGCCTTCCTTTGAAAAAATTTTCCTATGTCAATCCATTGTTGGTTTGACTTGTATACTACAATATTCTGAAAAGCTATCAAATTTTGAATTTTCCTTCTAGGTTGAAGAGCTATTTTCTATGAAGAACAATGGAACAAATGTGGAATCACATCTGGTGAATCAACATATCTTTAAGGCAATTGAGGGGTGTAATTTTCATAAATTGGATATAACTTGCATGAGTGAGTTTAGAGCAGATGCCCATCCATCGATAGCCGATGGAAAGAGACATGATGATTGTATGCATTGGTGCTTAACTGAAATAACAGGTACTTGGAATGACATGTTGATTATGTATTTAAACAGAATTAAGTCTCAAAGCTAATTTACCATAAATTAGTTTGCTAAAGTTGGTTTCTCTTTTGGCTTTATTATCTGTTAGTTTGCTAAAAGTTGGCTTATCTTTTAGCTTCTTATGATTTTTGTTTCTGTTGAGTTAGGTCTACTAAGTTCGATCGTTCTATGTTCATGAACCATAGTAGCAATGATACAAGTAGGCTTTCAAGAAGGAATGGGAAGATCACAACATAATGTAAAAATATGTATTCAAATTTGAGCTATTAATGTCTCGACATTTTTAAACGATTCAGAGTAATCTTTTATACAGTTGGCATTGACTAAAAAGTGATAGTTTAATGTGATAGTAGGATCTAACAATATTAGGGATGTAAATAATTGAAATAGGACAATCATTTTGACATGGTAGTATGAAGCAAGGATGCTAGTTCTTTATTTATTACATTTACCCTGGGGAAAAAACATTTATGTGTTGAGAAATTAATGGTTTTGCGAATCATTAAAATTAAAAAATTATTAAATTAAAATGATTTTTGAAATAATTAAAAAATAAAAAAATATAACTATCTGCAACATTTTTTTTGTATAAACATCACACAAAGCAATAGGTGACTTTCCCTAAAAAAATTCACGAAAAGATCAATCTTTCAGTGACATTTTTTAAAACTTCGTAGAATGTCCGTGTTTTCCATGACGTTTTATGGGAAACATCATAGAAACCTTTTGCCTATACCACATTTGGCAACATTTAAAGTCAATTTTTTTTACATTTGTTCATGTGCGCTTAATATATGAAACTTGTTGAAAGGATACCTTAACAATAGAAATATCATGTAGGTATATCTCCACCATATTCAACCGCTAATATCTAAGTTATGATCCACTTAAAAGTAGGCTCTTTCGAATCATTTACCAATGAATCTAAAACTATTTAAACATCGAGTAAATCTGCAATGAGAATCATCAAAGATGATTCTCAAATGTTGATTCTATTTCATAAATCAAATTGAGTTTAATCATACAAAGATAAATATAAGGATTCTTCCTATCTAATGATGGATATATTTAGTCATGAATCTTGTTAAAATCAAAGAAAACAATTAAAAAACTAAAGAAAACATGATAATGATAATTTAATGAAAATCCTTTTATTATTGTCAAATTGTTTTATTAAAATGAGCTAACATCTTGATTTCTTAACAAAAATAGATTCAAATTGATCTCCTAAGGGTTTAAGTACCTTTAGTTGCTAACCTTAATCTTTTGGAGAGACAAGAATATTAAGACATGCAAAGTCACCGAAAGTTTTTAAAAAATTAGCATTTTCACACTTTAAATATGTTTTATCCTTCTAAGATATGATTTGAGATGTAATCATTGCCAAGATAAATGATGTCTTAACTTCTTTTGAGGAGGATAAATGTGCTCTAGCATGCTCACATCCTAAACCACGTATCTCTCTATTTCATTTCTAGGTTACACATAGTTCAAACTTAAGCCTTGTCACTCTTCATAGATTAATTCTAGTTCATGCTCATTATTATTATCTTTAAACTAATTTTATAAAAGAAAATGATTTCTATTTTATCATGAAAATTATCTTTATGAATAAGTTCATTGGTTTTGCTACTTGAATTTGAAAGCTAATTTTTATGAGATTTATATATATTCTTTGAGATGGCATCGAATTGAAATTGCATATGCACTGAATTGGCACGATAATGGAATTTGGACATAAACTGAATTGGTATAGAAAAGTGGTTCACTTGTGTATTAATTGTTGTTTGGCCTGTGGTGGTGTACAGGTCTCCTATACATATGATTATAACAATCAAAGTACATCCTAACGTGCACGACAGAGTCTGAGGGGAGTGCCTATCACTAATGGTGCTAACACTGTTACGGGTAAGTGATGTTAAGCCAGCTCTATAACTACTGATTTATATGTAGTGTTAGCACCGTTATGGGTAAGTGATGCAAAACAAGCTCCATAACAATCTGTATTTAGTGGTTAATGTAAAATCCCATGTTCAAGGCTAGACCATAGAATCATGAATTGAGTGTACTTTGAGAAATTAGAAATACATTGCATGCTCATGCATCGTTGTATATTCACACACAAGTGAGTATTTATTTTTGATACATTAAAATAATTGTACATGCATTCATTGACATTTTTTAGGTATCATTGATTAATTAAAATGTGAATTGTGACTTATTTATGTTAAAAAAATTGGAGACTATTAGTATTATTTCAAAATTTTTAATGAATTTTGGGGTATTTTAGACTAGGAAAAATATTTAAATATACACCAATTATAGTGTGACACATGGATTGATTAAATTGATGACAAATGGCTTATATGCATGGTGACACATGGCAATGAATTGTTAAGAAACCAAGCCATGTGTTTTCATAAGGAGAGAACTTTGTAGCTCTCTTGTTTTTGTTTAGAAAAGCACTGTTGATGATTGTGTATACTGGAAAATTAGGTTTCATAGGATTTTGAATAGTTAGAGTTTAAACTAGTAAGTACCATATGGTTTTCATGATTTGTGTAATGACTTATACATTACGTAGTTAATAGTTCAGTGTTTATAAATTGAAGATGTTTTATACCTAAAACATGAGTGAAAATTTTGGGTGTGCCACATATGTTGCTTCTATATATTTGATGATTGGTATGTTATAAGATGGAGTTGAACTGAATATTGAGCTTGAAAAATCACTGAAACAGTGCTTAAGAAGAGTTCAGAAACTTCACGCAAGTTGATTTATAAATATACTATATTTTTACTATTGATATATGTGAATCTATTAAGTGTTTATAGAAACGAATTTAAATGAGTTTAATGATAAGGAATGAGGATTTGATGAGGTTGTGATACAGAAATGATTTAAATGAAGTGTGAGAATTGATGAAGATGGAAGAAAGAAAGCACATAAAAGTTTGTAATTTGCATGAATGATATACAATTTTTGATGTTTAAGTTTGAATCTTAGATTTTTGTTTTGTTAAAAAAGGATTGATTGAATCAAAGTGAGGATATGTACTGGAATATTATAAACTGAAGACATTATATTGAACATGCTTCGATATTTTGATTATAACTTGATTTGTAGAGCTCTAAATGAGATGATTTTTTATTCAGAATAAACTAGTACCATTTGGCTACAAACGTTAAGAAGAAATTGAATTTTAATTCTTTCCTTAAGTGTCTTGAAATTTAGCTTGAATGTGAGTTCTGGCTTAAGCTATAGCACTACCAGAGATAGAAATCATATCCTATTGTATTGATGTAGGCCAAATAAGACAAAGGTGTATTCATAAACATCATAGCTTATTCTCTTAGATTTCAATTGATATAATGTTTGTAATTTTTAGATATTTGAATTGAGAGATATGGGCTGTACAACTTGAATGCATGATCATGCTCTAGCCAAAATTTCAAATGTACTCATTCTGTGGTATTATGAACATAACTCATAGAATAATGAACCAAATTGGATGATTTTGGTATCATTAGAAACTTAAGACACAGGGGAACAATTGTCTAGAAGAAAGTGTTATAGAAATAAATCATTTTCTCGGTCTTATTGATTATGCAAAGTTGACTCGAATGCATTGCTTTCAATAAAAGCTAGAATAGTGAATGAGTGTGTGAATTTTGGCACTATTAGAGTACATCAATTTGATATAAATGTATTCGATAATTTGTCATTGCATATGCATGATACATGATACATTTATACATGTGTTTACTCAATTGCTTAAGCTGTACAGTAATGTGAAATTGTATTAATGTATATAGGAGAGCAAGTAGCGCAACCACATTCTGGTATTGCCGGAACGTCAAGGCAATAGCCTTAAAGGAGCAATTATAAGTAACCTAAGATGGTTTCACTTTAGTTTGATATGATATTACTGAATTGAAATTGATATATGATGAATATGTACTGATTGTGTACTAAATTCCGAACAATACTTGTCCGTAGTGTTTGATGCATGTGATTATCATTAGAAGTGCTACTTGTATGTGAACGAGACTACCTAAATTATTCTCAACTAAAAGTGACTAAATGTTATGACTGAGATAATGTGAATGAAATTGATTGATTGTATTGAATGAATTGTGGCATGTATTTCATTTCAATACATGTAATATAAATGCAGTTATGACTGTGTTGTTACTGACTGAGACTGCTACTGAAAAGAGCTTAAAGCTAAAACATATGTGGTTAGAGCCTAAGGCTTACTATGATTAATGAGCCTGGTGATATGGGATACTGAATAAGCACACAGTCACAACAATGTAAAATCAAATGTGAGTCTCACACATATAGCATTCACATATGATTTGAATTCATTGAATGATTTGTAAAGCTGTAAGAATGTTATATGTTTAAATACATGGTATTAAACCAATGATTGTGTTTTATTCAATTGTAATGAAGTGATAGTTTGATTAAATTATTTGACTGAAATACAATTTGTTTGTGATAAAACTTGATGCTAATCAAGTTGATATGAACCGTGTGACAATATGTTTATGATTGATTGTGCTTTATAAGATGAGTGAACCATCGAATATGGTTACTCTACCGAGTTTGTGAAACTCATCAAAATTGCACCGTTGACAATTTCAGGTTCAATAGTGAGACGACCTAGCTTATAAGACTCCATAGAAGCATATTTTGTACAACCTTGACGATCAGATATGGCTCAAAGGTCAGTCAGCTAGGAATTGAAGGCTTAGTTTGTTAATAACTTTTGTGCATTCCTAATGTTTGTAGCATACTATGTAGATTGAGTTGTGTATGCTCATATGACGATGTTGTGTATATATGGATGATGTTGAACTTAAAGCTACAATGTACGTTACGGTTATGATATAAAATGAGTAAATTTTAGATTTTAGCAAATGTGTGATTTGTGATTTTAATTACAATGCCATGTGATAAAATGAAAGTGAGATAGTTAACACGTCATTT
>JANITW010000009.1:8564248-8578121 GCA_027564335.1 Erythroxylum williamsii
TGTTCAAAATAGATTTTAATAAATAGAAAAATTAATAGAATTAAACCCTACTAATAGATTTTTAAAATAAAATTAATAATTTAAATTTTAAAATTTAAAATTTGTCGATGGGACTCATATGATATGATATAGTCTATACAAAATAGTATAGTCCGTCAACAGATTTTAAAAATATAAAAATGCCACTTCATAAAAGTTTAACTCAATTAAATTTTTTACTTGTTAAAGTTTATCTTCAATATTTTAAAAATATTAAGATTGAATTAAAATTTCTAAGTTATATTATGATAAAAAACGTTGATTTTCAACTTATAGGTCTATGCTTTATAGAGTTTCAAATTGCATATATGTCTGTGTCTTGTGGATCAATATCTTGTTAAGCTGAGATAAAGTGTGATCAAGGTTCTAAAAACCGAACCGGACGGTCCGGTTTGATTAAAAATAATTTGAACCAGTTAGTTGTCGACCACTAATTGGTTCAAACTATTTTCAGTCGGAGCGGACGGTCCAATCTGGTATTTAAATCCTTGGTTGGTAGTTTAATAAGCCCTCAATTGTCAAGTTGATAATCATTCGAAAAGAGATCTTATTTTACAAATTAATTATCTAATAGATAGCTTCAATCCAATTAAAAATATTAAGGAAAGTTTGCAAATTGAGAGATTGTAAATCTAAAAATTTTCAATTCAATTAGTGTTAATTGATTAAATTTTGAGAGAGAGTAATCAATACCATAAGAAATCTAAAATCAAGCACATAATTAGATCAACAATAGTAAAGGAAACAAAATAATTAAAGAATAAGTCTTAAGTAGTCAATTTGGATCACAATCCTAAATTTAATTGCAATTTCACTTATTATTTGAATTATTTGCTTTGTTATATTATTTGTTTCTATTTTTGTTATTTATTTTTATTCAAATCACATTATGAATACCTTAGACAAACTATGTTCAAATTGTTAACCTTCTCATAAGAACAATAACCTTTTATACTATAAGATACAATCCATATACTTACTTTATACTACAAGATACAATTCATATACTTACAGTATATTGAAGTTCTTATTAGATATAAAACTTGCTCAACATATTGAATCATGTATTAATGTGGAATGTGTTTGTTTCATTTGCTTGCATCGTATACGTCCGTGGTTCGATTAACCAGCTCATAAGTTGCTTTTTTTAGGTTCTTTTACCGTAACTTCTAATTAAGATGCATGTCGTTCTGTACTCAAAACTTCCTTGCAGTGGTGGATTGGCATTGCATGATTCATCACCATTCAATTCTAACTTTCAGGTTTCTACTTTATCGTAACGTCTATTACACCAAAGAGAAGTTAATATAGGGTTTGGCTTAGGTGCTAACGCTCCATTAGGGGTTTGCCGTTTTCAAGAGTCCAAATATGCCTAAAACACTGGCATAGACATGGCTCACGCTTTCTGATGAGGATCGGCAACAAATATCAACACACAACATCACTCCGCAATGTACAAATTTCCTTTACAAATAATAACAAGAAGCAAAGGGTGAGATTACTCTTCTAGGTATATCCACCTATAGGGAGTAGGCTTGTCCAGCAACAATTTCATCTTTCTTGATAATGGAATCTTGTATACAATAACCAATATCTAAATAACAACTTGATCTGAAACATTCCTCTGTCAAGTTATAGAAAGATATAACATAGCCACAACCTCTAAAACTGCAAGTTTGACCTCTACCTCTACTGTTATCTACAATTAACAACCTTTTAATAGACTCAGGACCTCGAATAATAGTAGATTACTTTCCTTTGCTTATATTACAATTTTTCTCTATTATTTACTCATGCTGCAAGAACTAAGACTTTGATTGTACCCTGACTATTTGCAGTTAGCATTGTTGGACTATCACTCTTCCAGCAGACTGCACTGATAAAATAAGTTCCTGCATCCTCATCTGCATCATCCATTTCAGGTGAACCAAATCTATGCCATGTAACGGGTCTGCAAATTTCCTGCAAAGTGAAATTCCAAAACATTTGTTTCTACCTTTCAAGAATATAATAGAAAGAATATCAAGTTTAATTCTTGATATAGCTAACCTTATGATAAACAAAGACTTCATTTGTTTCACTGCCACAAGCAATGTATTCAGCGTTTACTGTGAGACCCACGAAGTTTTTCTCATTTGTGTGACCTCTAAAGGTCCGAACCTGTAAGCATCACTCAGGAAGAACAAAGGTAGGTGTCAATTTGCTCCAGATATATAGGAGTAAGAACTAAAGTCAACCAAATGATCCTAGATTTACCAGAATGGAAAAGAAATCAGATCTATCTTTGATCCTTAAACATTTTAACTTACTGGCGTATTATCCTTCACATCCCACAACCGTAGTGTACTGTCTGTAGATGCTGATGCAAGCTCATTGTTAGACAGGAATTTGACATACGAAACGGCTTTCCTGTGACCACTGAATACATGGACTGGGCTGCTGATGTTTCTTAAATCGTAGTAGTGTATATGATGGTCAGCCGAACCAACCTGCAAAAGGTCCCAGGACTCTTTTAAGCAGATATTATCCTCGAAATCAACCAGGGTAGAGTGAGGCTGCAGTCATGGTGACTTTTATGCACTTTAGCAAATACAAACACAAAGGTGGATGAACAGAATGCCTTTTATGCATGCATCTTTCATGCAGACAAGACCACATACCGCAGATATGTACCAATACTAGGTAAAAGAATGACCAATCTCAATGTTATTCAAACATCAGATAGTAAAATACGATTAAACACAGACAAAATACTGTAGTTCTTGACTAAAATATGAACAGAGAAGCTCACCGCAATGTAGGTGCTTGATCCTGGATTATACTTGACGCAGCAAATATTTGCTTTCATGTCAATGTTTAGAACACTTGCTTCCTGGTTTGTACACCAAACTTTTACCTGATTTTGCACACATGTATAGTTATTTGAAAGTGGAGCACTTGTTGACTAACACACAAGCTGAAACGTAAATGAATAATTTTCAATGAACTCCCTAGCATTATTCATGATCTATTTCCAAGAAAAAGCTTATAAACTGTGGCAAGGGATCAACACAATTATTTGTTCTTAGCATTAAAACAGTTTTCTAAATCACTCACTGGAAGAATTTAGTTTCAGAAATCATTTGCCGATGGCATGAGATATAGAAGTTCGGATACCATGCAAAAGTGAAAATAGAGACAAGAGAAGGATGCCAACAAAGTTTAAGTTCAGCCTTAAGGCCTAATATAAAGACTACAAACATACATGATTACATGTTACTAGTTAAGCTTAATCCATTTATTTATAAATAAAAGACAATATTTCTTAGTAGTATCATATTCCATCGTTGTGCTTGCTGAAGACAAGCAGATAGGAACATTGCTGGTGTTAGACTTGGCATTGGTCTGGGCTGGCCTGACCCTGGCATGAAAATTTATATTCGGGCCTAGGCTTGGACCAAAACCTAGTCAGGCCTGAGGCTTACAGCCCAAAGCTCGATTGGAATCTTTCGTTGGTAACTGCCTCTTATCACAACTGGTGATGTACAAAAGTACGGTCATCACCGCTTGTGCAATTAGAAATTTAGGAATCCCTTTTTCAGCTCTATTTAGATACCCATCATTTGGGATGAATGTCTTTGAGGAAAATATCTCAAGAAATTCCTTCATCCTCAACTTTAGACCAATGACTTGGCACCTCTATGGTACTTTTTATAGTATACTATACTTGCATCTTAGGTAAAAATATGCTCCTGACATGCTCATTGAAGCTTTAAAGTCCATTCTTAAGATTCTCATGGATTATAATAAAAATTATTATTTGAAAAGGCAATTTGTACTCTGATGCTAACAAGTACAGAGTGCAAAAAGCTAAACTACATATGACTGTTTGGATATTTCCTTTGTAATTAATAGTAAGTGAATAGTTAAATTTCTATTTACTGTCCCGTTGGAGTTGCAATCATTCATACATATTCTTATATCAAGGTAGCCTCAATATGAAGTATCCTATACCAAAATCGTGCATATGATGGGATTTCAGGATATTCCAATGCTAATTAGGCAGAATAACCATGATAGGAATTTCACATGAAGATGAATATTTCTTGGAGGAAATTTAATTTCTTTGAAGAATAAGAAACAAAATGTTATTGAGCAATTTAGTGCAAAGGCAGAGGATTATCTCTAACTTACCTTGCAGTCATCACTACCAGATACAAGCATTGAGGGTTCTGTATGAGAAAAATCAACACACCATGCTCGTTTCTCATGTTCTTCATATTCCACCACACTCTGAAAAGATAATTAAACACATTCCTCAGACAAACCATGAAGAAGTCTCCACAAAGAAAAATGAAAATAATTACCATTTTACCTGCCTATTTGTTACATCCCAAACTGTAACTATTCCTTCATAATCACTGCTAGCTATAAGATTCTTAGCAAACTTGTTCCAACTCAAGCAGCTAAGTTTAGAACGTGTTGACATTTCTACAACTGGGCAGTGCATGTCTACTGGTTCATTTACTACCTAGAAAACAATGAAACATTAATGAAGAAATAGCAATAAAACAGATAGAAACATTATTGCAGTTATAATTTAGTCCACAGAGTTCATAAATCAGGACGTATCCTATTGCGCAAGTCAGAAAGGTGCTTCTGTGGTTTCAAGAAATGTAGCAAGTGGAATAAGTCTATACAACAATTACCTTTAATATTTTTGGATGGAAATAATGATCGCATTTCTACCCTCAATAGCAGGTTCTCAACAAACATGGGAACGTCATGAAACAAAAGAATATTGAATACTGCACAACAGGTGAACTCATCATTCACTTCCTCATTTTATATTTATGTGCCAAAATAGTGCACATGGTACAAATTTGCTGCCGCTCAATGTGTCATGCCCTACTGAATATTTATCCAACTCCAAGTGACTATTTCTATCATACCACACATTTCTACTTCAAATGTCTCAACTACTATAAACAAAACATACACCAGATAAATCCCAGTTCATACGATGAAGGTGTTTTCTTTTTCACATCCACCCAACATACAAGTGAACAAAAAGGTAGCATAGAAGAGATCTTACTGACGAGAAGTCAAAAACTTTGATTCGTCGAGAAACTCCCGCAGTAGCAAATAATTCATCATCACGGTCAAATTCTATGCTGTAGATAACACTTCAAGTTAAGAATTTCAACAGAATTTAACAAACATTAAGAACAAAGGAAAATTCTAGCAAAATCTGCAACACATCCTGGTGAGTTTAGGCATTTTCGTGTTTTTTTCTCTATTTTCTTCATTTTTTGTATTCGGCAAGACAATAGTGGAAGAGAATCCATATAAGCATATATAACCGTAAATATATACAATATTATTCCAATCAAATAATCAGCTCAAACCATTATGTGTTTACAGATCCAGGTTAATGCATATAACAGAGAAGGGGAGGTTGAGTAAAACAGTTAACACAGAATCCTCAATTGTCTGTGAATAAGTAAACTGACCTTGATACTATGTTTGCAGAATGGAATATATCTCCATGCCTGAGTTCAGCTATAACCCTTAAACGACTGGTTCAGATTTCAGAAGAGGAAAAACATCACTTACATATAAAAATTGGTAATTATTAAAAAATCAATAAAAAAACCTACTATCTAGTACAAGTTAAAGTTTTTATACCTATACTGTGTGAAGGTGCCCAGCACAGACTGAAACTCTCTAAGACCTGCACTATATCCCTCCCTATTAATTAGGTTCTTGTCCTTTACTGGCTGGTTGGGTGGGCAGCTTGCCCACTGACGACGCTTTTGTAGGTAACACTCTTGTAGGTCACTAAACTGCAGTAGTCAAGGAAATTAAATTTGATTTTAGACAGAAAATCTAGTAGAAAGATCACACATTTATTTAGAAGGAGAATAGAGAGCACATAGAAATTCACCAAAATACCTGCACTATCTAATTTAAGCCATTTGAGAAGCCGAAATAAAGTACCTTTATAGTCAGCACCGAAATATGCTTGGCAAACAAAAATGTCTGATATGGCCAATTTCAAGGAAATAGTACGTTTATAACGTTGAGTTGGAACTAATAATACATCAGGAACTAATAATACATCATGCATAAGGATTAAAAAATGGCCTTTACACATTACAGCTGCATTTTCATCATTGAGCCATACAAATCAATATGCAACACTAAAAGCTCTCAAATCAGCATCAACATGCACAAGAAATGATTGAACCATAAATGTTTCAGATTACAAACCTGTGCATGAACTCGCTTTTTTCTTGCCACAGAAAGCCCCGACTGATTTAATTGGGAGTCATGACCTGTTAAGTTATTATTTCTCGGGAGCCATTGGGAGCTCCCTTGTGCCTTTCCATCCAATCTCTTGGTTGGAAAGTTGCCACCACTCATAACTCCTCTAGAACTGTATGAACTGCTGATTGCACCACCAATGGTCTTGTCCATAGTCATGGGCCAGAATTTCCTTGCACTGGGATCATCTCCCAGCATCCGCAATTTCATCGAGTGTCTGTCACTAGCATGATACAGATCCATTCTATGTTTCTCTACGGCATCTATGTCCTCTTTAATATACTGGAGATCAGCCCGTACCTACAAAAGCTCAAAGATCTTGCCAATCAACTACTGTTGCCAACCAAAGGTACCACATAAACCAATCAAACCAGAAGTACAAAACCCAAATTCATGGAGCTTCCAGTCACTAATTCAGCATGTCCTATTGAAAAGACAGTCATCATGTGAATGGTGAGAGGGAGTGGTAAAATTGTATTCAAGCATTTGCCACAAACCTCATTTAATTCATCAACTTTTTGCTTTTTCAAGTGGTGCAAGAAGTCCATCAATATTTGCATATTTCGCTCAGCTTCTTCTTGTTCCATTTTCCTCTTCTTCTCTGCAAGAAGTGAAATGAGGTTGTCCAGCTCCTTAATTGATATCTCACATCCCTGGCGAGTGATCACCACATACGCTATGTTACATTTATTTAAAGCCTTCCAACTTCATATGACTTACAAATTCTACTAATGCATTAAATTATCTGCTAAAAGTAAACACTGTGTAAGAGATGGCATGACAACAACATATCCCATTATTATGTTTAATTAACTATATAGTAATAATAAACTTAATATTTACAAGCCTCATTTGCAACGCTGAAAACAATAAACACTGTAGGACTCCAGTCAGTAGTGATTAACACATGACTAATAAGCACTGTATACATACAACATTTTGTTCTCTCTAATCCTACATGAAAAAGTGTTGTGGAAGACAGCTCTTCACAATCTTCCATCTCATGAACAAATCTTTAACAACATCAGGTAAGGACTAACGGCAAAAACAAAAACTTAGCAACACCGCAGTCAAACCCATAACAACAAAGTTTTCAGTAAGAGATAGAACAAGTTGAACATAGAACACCGTATGAATTCCATACATAGAAAGAGCCATTGAAATGGAAAGTCGTGCCATATTAGGACAATATCCAATAACTGACCTGTTGCAGTGATTGGCGAAAATTTTCCACAGGGGATGCATTTCTGGAGATTTGACGAGCAGAAGCCTTCTTCAGTAACTACAAAAAGGTGACCGTTTTAAAAATAAGAAAAGTTTCATTCTCATTCCGAGCAAGTTAGTTATACTCGAGGGAAAAGATTAGATTAGATTAGACCTTTTGGAGCAAAAGATTGGGGAAGAGCTGATTAGCGGTAAGAAAATGAGCGCAACAAGGGCAATCGGTCTTGTTACGAAGGTGCGTGATGATGCACATGTAACAGAAGCTGTGCCCACATGCCGTTAGAAAAGCATCCTTTATAATTTGCATACAAATCGGGCACAAGAAATCCTTGTCCAGCTCCGACATGCTCCCGGCGGAGGACGAGGGTATGGGCTCAGGTTTCACCGCCGGAACAATGGCCCCAGCTGAGACCTCTTCCATTGACAGGATCTCCCTCTCTCTCTCTATGTCTCCGGTTCTGGGTTTGGGTTTGGTTTCGGTTTCGGGGTAGGCAATAGCATGAGTTGTCTGTATGAAAATGTGTGAGATTGGCGACTGCCTTTGGTATTGGTGTGGTGATGAAATTAGAGAGAGAAGGAAGACTAGAGTGGAGTGGGGTCCACTGAATTTGTACGTGAGGGTGAGAACTATCCACCTGGCATTTCTCATTTATACTTCCTAGATTCCAATTCTAAAGTATTTAACGCCCTTATGTTTTCTATTCCTTACTTTTTTAACTTACACAAACTTTTCTTTTCTATACGGTTTTCCTTAAAACTAACTATTTATCAGCTTTACCTTTGTTTCATAAATAAATATTTAAATTTTATGTACTTTTTACCTTTGTTTCATAAATAAATATTTAAGCTTTATGTTCTTTAAATATATTTATTTTTAAATTTAAAATCATTCTTTTAAAATATTATAAAATTTTAAGTTAATTATAAAATAATTAAATCACGCAATCATATCTCTAATTAATAAGAAGATTGTTTCTATTTAGTATTTATCTTAAGTCATTTACTATTGTTATTTACTAATTATGTGATGATGAGTGTGATATTGGCTCCTTTAATTCCTTGATGATACTTAAGATTGACTGAATTAACACATCAATTATGATGATATTTGATAATAAATATTATGAACATGATGAAATTAGCTAGACTCGTATCTCTAACACTTCCGATTCTTAGTTAAGTAAATAGGCCAATGATGAGTCATAATACTAGCTTAATTTGTAGATTTGGATTCCACGTCCTTTAGAGTAGTGTTTCTTTACCTTTATATTAGATTGTAATTAAAAACATTTAAGATAAAAAGGAGGGTCGGAGATGGGGTTAAAGAGAAGGCAGTGAATAACAATATGTAGATTTTTAGGTTTTTAAAGAGCTTAGTTTAAAGGCCATTTTAGAGCTTAGTTTAAAGGCCATTTTATGCTAAAGGGGGTTTTCTTAGAGTGAAGGAGATTTATAGACTCCATAAATATCTTAGAATTAAGGGTTTTGATGTGTGATTTATCTACTCTATAAATTTCAATATCACAACTTAATACTCACAAATTAGTGGAAGTATATCTATTGTTGGTGAGCAATATAGGAATAAACATGTTGTCAATCCCTCGAGGAAGCTAAAATGGTCTATTATGCTCTCCTACTACAAACTAGTCAAAGAATAATAGATAAGTTGATTATTGATGAATTTGAATAATAGAATAAAATAAAATTTGAACAAATGAATATAACATAATGAACAAAACAAAAAAATCAAATAAATAATTTAGACATTAGTAATGTTTTTATAAGGACTCTCTATCATTTTTACAATTACAATTCAATAATAATATAAGGTTTTAATATCTATACCAAAAAAGTTATAGATTATGAAATTGTTCTCTCTCATGTTACAACCACCTATTCTTAGGTTGATTACTCAATATCTTTATCCAATTAAACCCTCAAGAATGAATGTAGTTATATGAGTTTTAATGAAAGACTTAAATTTACAGCTAAAAGATTTATACAAGTATACATTTGGCACCCTATGCAAGTTCTAATATATAAGGGTGATCCTCTCACATACGGGTCCTCTCAAATTGGCCACATGATAATTAATATCAAATTGAATCGCTAGCTTTCATTAAATCCATCCTAAGAACTTTCAAAGATATTTCACAATAACAAGTCTCGTATTTAATTAAAATTGAAACAATCTTTAATAAGTTAATAACTAAGATTCTCGTTATCTAAACATATAAAGAAACTAGCCACAAATCATCTTTACACTAGCAAATATGAGTGATAAAATAAAATACATCAAGGTAGAAAGAGCTATGAGTGAAATCTCTATATTCTAGTTGGCTCAAATATGTCAACTTGAACTCCTATCTTCTTTCTCTATTTAAAGTAACTACAAAGTTTGTATTTAGAGGGTTATTATAATCTTGATTGCTAACCCTAAGTTTATAATAAAAGAGAAGTGAAAGAGATTCTCAAACTAGGGTTTCTCATAACCTTTTATATGTTTATTTTGTCATGAACACATTTTTGGACATGCTTATGTCTCAAAACATGTATCTTACTATCAACATTTTTGGAAATGGATATAGCCTACGATGCGCTCATGTCTCAGATTGTGGATCTTACTAAAAAAATTTCTAGACGTATACAAGCTGAGACACAATTATATCTCAAACCATATATCTCTAACAATTTTTTTCTAACACACAGTCTTCTTTCTATCCATGTATCTAATCTTATATTTGTCTATAAGTTGTCTGGGAAAGACAACGGTGTTAGCCTGTGTTAAGCAAAAACTAATGTTTTTATTCAATTGTAATCTTCTCTAGTTGATAAAAGTCATTAATGCAATATCTTTTGAATAACCTAAAAGCATAGAACAAACTGATTAAACCAAGGAAATTTAAGCATAAAAACAAAGTAAGCTACATGTGAAATATATGCACATTTTACAAACATCAAATATTGCCACACTTAAGTTGTTCTTATCCTAAAGCAAATCAACACCAAAACAAGCAAGTTCCAACTCCAAGAAAGTTCGACAAATCAATTAAAGTAACTAAAAGTGCTCATCATCTGCCAAAATACATTGTTCATCAAAATTTTAGGTCTCTAACTACTTACATTAATTTGTTTGTTTATTCTAAATTAACAATCCTATAAAAATTAGGTCAATTAAAATAATATAACCCTAGATATAAAATGAATATAAATTAGTAAAAAGCTTTGACTCTTGTGAAGAATAATGATCAATATTATTTCATGTATGGGCATTACATAGTTTGAAACGATCTTTAAAAAAGATAATAACTATGTAGCATCCCATATTCGAGGCTAGATCGTAGAATTGTGAACTGACCGTACAATGAGAAATTAGAAGTGTACTGCATGCTCATGCATCATTATATATTCACACACATGTGAATATTTTGTTGTTGACTTTTAAAATAATTGTTCATGAATTCATTAATATTTTTTGGGCATGATTAACTGAAGAATGTGATTTAAAATGTGAATTGTGATTTATTGGTGATAAAATTTATTTAGAGACTATTAATGTTATTTCAAAATTTTTGGTGAATATTAGGAATTTTTAAAATTTGGAATATTTGTGGATTAGAAAAAAATATTGAAATATGAACCAATTAGAGTGTGACACGTGGACTGATTAAATTGATAACAATTGACTTGCATGCATGGTGACATGTGGACTAATGATTCAGTGACAAACATGTTACATGCGAGAGAACACATAAGGTGTGCTTGTTTGGAGGATATGAGAAAAGGAGTATAGTTATGGAATGAAAATTGATGTTTGGTATGAACCTATCATTAAAGACTTAAGAGTTTCATTCCTTGATTTTAGGCAATCCTCCATCCCTCTCATAATCTAGAATAATGAGAGAGAGGAATGGAAGTGATTGTTATATTTTTATTTTTTATATATAGAGGATAGATAAAAGGTATAATTATGAGCCAAATAACTTCATAAGTAAAGCTTTAATTTCAATAATCAAACTTATGGTGAAATCAATTAAATAATTAATTATATTGCAATTAATTAAAATATTTTAATTAATTAAAATATAATTATTAATTAATTAAAATATTGTAATTAATTAATTAATTACAATATTATTATTATTTAATTAATTGCATTATATTTAATTAAAATATTATTATTAATTAAAATATAACTAATTAAAAAACTATTCATTATTTAAAATACTGTTATTCATTAATTAAACTATTGTAATTAATTAATTACAATATAATTAATTAAAATATTATTATTTAATTAACTACATTATATTTAATTAAAATATTATTATTAATTAAAATATAACTAATTTAAATATTAGTATTCATTAATTAATTGCAATATAATTAATTAAAATATAATTCATTCATTAATTAAAATATAATTCATTTTATAATTAATTAATTAAAATATTTTTTACAAACCAACCACTATCAATGATAATGGTAATCATTTTTTTCATCTTAACCAACCATCATAATTATAATGATTATATCCATTCTCATTCTTCCATATATTTATTCACATTCTCATTCTCATTACCTTCTGTGAACCGATCGCCTCCATAGTTAAGTATTATAGATGACAGATTGTTCCTGGAGCTCTCTCTCTAGTTATCTTCACTGAGATTAGTGTTGTTATCAAAATGTCTTCTGGTTTTACCAAACATCGAGTATCAAGTTATTATTCTTGTGTGAGTAATTCACTCCGTTGGCAATATTACTAAATCATGTAAGTAACTCTGATGATGTTTTATGATGTTCATATATATATATATATGCATAAGAAGTTTAAGTAGTATAGTTTTGGTGAATAAATACGCTAAAAGACTTAGATGAGGAACTGAATTTGTTAAGGAATAAGCAGAATTGTATCTGGAATTAAATGTAAGTTTATTGAGTGTTGTGAAGTTGTGAACTACAAAAAGAATGACAATATAGTAGTGAGAGAAAGGATGAACACAATAGTGAGAGAAAGCTTATGTGAGGATTCAGTTAGCTTACAAATGACTTGTTTTGAGTTTGTATTGGATATGGAAAAGATGATACATGCATAGATGTATTAGTTGGAAAGTATAAGAAATGGAAAATCTAGAAAAAAAGAAGATATGAAAATTGGGTTTCGTATTTCTGGAGAAATGATGAAGAAAGAAAGTCACGATCATGCTGCTACATGATTGCGACTTCTCTGAGGTAGTGAAGTCATGATCGTGCTGACATTGCTGAAGCACCTGGAATGTTGCGATTGTGTAGGTGCACAATCGTGACTTCCATGCCTTTCAAAGAGAGATAATTATGAACTTCCTTTGTGTTTTTGTTATAACTTTTGCTCTCGCTATTCAAATGACATGAGACTTGATTTAAGTGTTATTCAATGTGTATGAAATGATCTTGAAATGTAATATTATTGTCAGTACAAGTATTTCATTTCTATAATGGGCTCAAATGTCTACTGAAACTTTGATGAGTTAAATCATGATTGTAATTTTTGAGACTGAAATTGGTTATAAATAAGTTAAGACGAAATTGATTATCTATTTTCTGCGTTTTATGTGTTGTTTTAAAATGAAAGTAATGAATATAATTTACCAACTGTCTTAGCATGCTACTCTTATGGGATTCGTATTTGGATATCTCTCAGGATGCTGGGTATGTGTTTTGCGAGAAGTAGGGTACTACAACATAAGATTCTCATTATCTAAACATATAAAGAAACTAGCCACAAATCATCTTTACACTAGCAAATTTAAGTGATAAAATAAAATACATCAAGGTAGAAAGAGCTATAAGTGAAATTTCTATATTCTAGTTAGCTCTAATATGTCAACATGAACTCCTATCTTCTTTCTTTATTTAAAGTAACTACAAAGTTTGTATTTAAAGGGTTATTATAATCTTGATTGCTAACCATAAGTTTATAATAAAAGAAAAGTGAAAGAGATTCTCAAACAAGGGTTTCTCATAACCTTTTATATGTTTATTTTGTCATGAACACAGTTTTGGACATACTTATGTCTCAAAATATGTATCCTACTATCAACATTTTTGGAAATGGATATACCCTGAGATACGCTCATGTCTCAGATTGTGGATCTCACTAAAAAAAAATTCGAGGCGTATACAAGCTGAGACACAATTATATCTTAAACCATATATCTCTACAGTTTTTTTATACCACATAATCTTCTTTCATCCATGTATCTAATCTTATATTTGTCTATAAGTTGTTTGAGAGAGACAAGGGTGTTATCCTGTATTAAGCCAA
>JANITW010000009.1:8629871-8642008 GCA_027564335.1 Erythroxylum williamsii
AGGCTGCAACAACTCCCATGAATGAAAATGAGAAACTGGTAGGAGGAGATGACATTGGAGCAATAGATGCAACCAGGTTCAAAAACCTAGCTGGTGTCTTAATTTACCTAACCCACACAAGACCAGACATCTCATATGCAATAGGTGTAATCTCTAGGTACATGCAAAATCTAACCAAACATCACTTTGGCACAGCAAAGCGAGTTCGAAGTACATTGCTGGCATAATCAAGTACAAACTCTGGTATGATAACTCAGGCACATTCAATCTAATTAGCTATAGTGAATAGTGATTGGATAAGTTGTGCAGAAGATAGAAAAAGCACTTCAGGGTATGTTTTCTCTCTCAGAACAAGTGTGGTTTGTTAGAGTTCAAAGAAGCAAGCAACTATGGCGCTATCATCTTCAGAAAGCTGAATACACAATAATGAGCTCAGCAACATGTCAAGCATTATAGTTAAGAAGAATCCTTGTTGACTTTGATCAGGTGCAGCAGCAACCTACACCGATTTTTTGTGACAACTAGTTAGCCATATCAATGGCCAAGAATCCCTTCTTCCATAGAAGAACAAAACACATTGATATTCGAGTACATTTCATATGAGATTTAGTGGCAGAAGAAGTGGTGGAATTGTAGCAATTGCAGCACATTAACTCAGAAGACCAAAATGCGAATATTCTAAAGAAGGCATTGGCACAAGGCAAATTTGAGAATTTTTGAAGTAAACTTAGAGTGACCAATTTTGAATTAATCGGAAGTGTTGATAATTATTTCATAATTATTTCAAATTGTTTCTGCAAGATTTTTGCATGGATTAAGTTGGTTTAGAAGAAAAAAACTGTCACTATATGCAGTTTTTACAAAACTGCTTCTAAACTATACTTTTTGGTATAGTTGTTATTTTTATGGTATAATTGTTATTTTTGGCATTAAGTTGGTTTAGAAGCAGTTTTGTAAAATCCAGTAGTATTTTCTAGTATAGTTGTTAATTTTGGTATTAAGTTGGTTTAGAAGAAGTTTTGTAAAATCCAAGAGTATTTTCTAGTATAGTTGTTATTTTTGATATATGTTCTGTAGTAGGTAGTTTTCAGAATTAGTGGTCATTTATTTTCAAAAAAAGTAGTAGTTCTTTAAATACAGTATAAATCTATGTAAGTTTGTGTAAGAGATTAATAGAATTGTGTGGTTCTTTTTATCCACAAACTTTTCTCTCTGTCTCTACAAGTACTTGTACAGTAGTGCGGGTTAGTTGTTCTATCTGCTGTTTAGTTCTCAACAATCCAACATAGTTATACTTTAGAACTGTGTCATGATGGGAGGATTCGAGACATTCAGAATTATTTGATCGCTTAGGAATGGCACCTAAGGGTGGGAATTTTTCAGATTCTAATGGAGGTTTATGACATATGGAAGAAGTAGGTGAAAGAGTGAGTCCGAAGTAAGCCACCGAAAAAGGAAATAAAGGCGGGAGATGTGGAAAAGACAAGAGCTGAGTTCTTCCTCAGACTAACCAGTAGCGCAGGAAAGCCTAGGAAGTAAAGGGGATGAAGAACCTTGTAAAAAGTTCAGTGCAGCAGTTCACGACATTATGTAAAAACTTCAAAAGCATTTACCATTCTCCATGGCGAAAGACAGGATAAAAGAAACACCAGCTAGGCATATGATTCGTTGAAAGAAAGTATGAGTGGGTGTTCCGGTGGCCTGTACAAAAGAGCTTGGATGACGAGGGCACACGGGAACTTAGATCTGGTTCGGTCAACTTGTCTTTACCTAACGAGAACGGTTGTTGACGTGACTGTTTGTTATTAAGGTCGTGGCGGTGGGTGCAGTGGACAAGGCAGGGACTACCAGTACAGGCAAAACAAGGCTTGCAGAGTGCTGCCGATCAATCACAACTCTTGGTTTCGTGTATGAAAAATCAAAGGTGTTGATTATTGGCATAAGTAGTACCTTATCCTATGATTATCCCTCTGCCGTGTCTGACACTATGATGTTGTAAGCCTTTTTTCTGGACCCACCGGAATGATGAAACCCCCAAAAAATTAACCTTGCTGGACGACAATACCCTCCTACAAATTAGCATCTTAAAGAGGCTCCGTAGAAAGTAGGTTTTGGTCAACTTGGGGTGTGAATAAAGCGGAAGGGAAAGGCAGCGGTTAAAATTTTAAGTTTGTGGGATTGGAATATTGCGACTTTGGGAGAGTACCTGATTCCAATCTCAACCCGCCACCTGCCTCGTGTGGGGCCTTTGCTGGCTTTCATTTCATTCCAAAGCCCAGTGAGAAGTGATCAGCTTCGTATTATTTCCACCGTCTCCGTACTTGTTCCCAAAGTAGGTCTAAACATTAGCATTGTTTGAAGTAAAACGATCAGGTTCATGATAAGGCCAAAAGGCTCTTGACTATTAAGCCTCAGCAAACTTACTTTCTCATATAAAGATAATACATTCACACGTCATTCTATGTTTCTTTTTATAAGAAAGTGATAATTAAGAGAAGATATTTTTAAGTTATTTATTTTTATATTAATCTTCATTTGCATCGAGCCAGTTCATAAGAAATAAAATATTAGTCAAATAAATTTTTCCATTCTTAAAATTTGAATTTGAGACCTCTAATTAAAAGATAAAAGTATTAAATTACTCACACCTACATTCTTGGATCGTGTTGAAACTGTTTTAAATTTAACCTTAGTTGCAGCTCGTCAAAATTAGGAACAAAAGGTCATGCGGACTTAAAAGATATGCGTACTGCTTGTCAAAGCTTAGTCGATTACTTTAAAGTGAAGATAATAATGAGAGTTTGTTTGTATTACTATTAAATGTGACTTGACCAACTCGGCGGAGTGAGTACAGGCCACCATTTGATTGGATTTGGAGGTGAGGTGGGCCTCCTAGTTTTGACATAACTTCACAGATCCAACGACGGCGATTTGTCACGTCGACGGACCATTTGGTTTAAGTCAGAAATACCCCTAACTAGGCCCATGTCACGTCGACGGACCACTTGGTTTAAGTCGGAAATACCCCTAACTAGGACCATGGGTCCCGCCTCATCCAATGGCCCACTGCACAGACTTTCAAGGCAAATCTGTTAACATGTCCAAATAATTTAGGGTCAAAACTCAAAACGTGTGTCCGTACGGCATTAATTAAATATGGGAATGGATTTTATTATTTTTCATTTTTTAATTACTTTATTTTCCGTTTCCAGTCCTACTCTTTTCAAAAAATATAAAATAACAAAAGAGAAAAAAAGGTTTTCATTCTGAGATTCTTCCTTACGTCTCTTTCTCCTCACTCTCTCTCTGTCTTATTGTTCCTCTCCGCATTCCTTTAGCAATCAGCTCCTTTTCCTCCGTTATTGCTAATCAATCACCACCAACACTCTCATACTGTCCTCTTCTTTACCTTTTCCGATACTATACCTTTTTTCCTGGGTTATTTGCAGAAGAGAAAGACAAGTGAGAATTTGTGATGCCGGAAAATAGCAGTAAGAGGCAAGCTAACAGCAATGTGGTTTCTTCTAACATTCAAGGTATGTTTGGCTTTTCCCGTCAAAAACATAACTATGAAAGCAGTCGGGATCTTTTGTGGTATTGTTGATGTCTTTTTGTTTTTCCAGTTTTACTTCTTTTTGTTTTTTGATGTTTTGATTGTTAGATTTCTATGTTGATTGCTTCTTTCTGATGCTTCATTTCTACTTTCAATCCTTCCTATCCTTGATCCTATATATTTGTAGCTGTTGTTGTACTAGGAACCATTTTTCTTGCTTTTGCTTGTTATTTCTCTGATGATTGATGTTGTGGATACTAAATTATTAGAGCTATGATCATTTATGCGATCCCGATTCAATCCTTTGTAGCTAACCACTACTAATTTTTCTGTGTTGGTTGTTGAACCTAGGAAATTTGTAATTGCTTCATGTTGGGTGCTTTGCCTCTTTTTGCTGACGTGTTAGACGGGGATTTCTGTTGTGAGGCCTTTCTCGTCTTAAGAATGAAAACTTGACGTGTTCATGTTTAGATTGTAGGTTTTGATCCGATTAAGTGTTGGGATCTACATGTTCCTTTATTGGGGACTGTGTAAGAAATTCATTCTATGCTTGTTGTCAAATGATTTTTCGGATGTCAATGGTTTGATCAATGAAGTAAAAACTCAAGTTGCTCCGGAGATGGAGAGGCCTTTGAGTTATTCTTATGGGTTTTTGCAGACGCACTT
This sequence comes from Erythroxylum williamsii, assembly GCA_027564335.1. Taxonomy (NCBI): domain Eukaryota; kingdom Viridiplantae; phylum Streptophyta; class Magnoliopsida; order Malpighiales; family Erythroxylaceae; genus Erythroxylum; species Erythroxylum williamsii. Next base: position 8,634,091 of record JANITW010000009.1, read on the forward strand.
TGCCTATGGAAAATAGATGATAGTCCGGATCAAGGTGCTATGGCTCAGTCAAGTCCATACCCTGATCGTCCAGGTGAACGAGATTGTGTATACTATCTAAGGACAGGGTTGTGTGGTTATGGAAACAATTGTCGCTATAATCATCCTCCTAATTTTGCACAGGTGCTAAAGGTTTCTTGAACCTTTATTCTCCTACTTATATAAATAGATGTTATCATTAACTTGAATTTATCTGTTTGAGTTGATGTTTTTGAGTCAACCCTGTGGTTTATGTGGTGCCTTAAGTTCTTTCCTGTTTGGTTTTAAAAGCTCTTTTTCCATGATCAGGGGACACAATTCACTGAAGAACTTCCTGAGAGAGATGGTCAACCTGACTGTGAGGTAAGTTCTACTTCAGTCTTTTGTATTGAGAAAGTTTACAATAGAACTAGGGATCCATTGAGTCAGTGGCCTAGCGGTTGGGTACTTGCTTTGCAGACCTCCTTCTTCCTCCTGACTCTACTGAGAATTTATAAACTGGAAACTTCTGTCTTTTGAAGATTATCGACTTATTGATGACTAATGTGCAATGTCATCATACCTTCAAATTTTGTGTACAACTTGAAGATTTTATTTATTTCTGCTGTGCCATAAAAAACAGTTCCATGATAGTGTAATGTCTACGAAGAAAAAGCTCTGGTGACTAGGAACTATCCACAGCACAATTATACTTTTACAGCAATATTAAGCCAATTCCGCTTTGTAGTGAAACTACAATTGATATTAGCCAATACTGTTTTCATTTTGAACACTGCATGTATGATGGTTTCTGAAATTACTTGCTTTCTCAAAAAATAAGTATCATTACTCCAGGTTAGCTTATAAACATGCATTTTCAGAGTTTCACTTCATAAGCTTTCTCGTACCCCACAACTCATAAAACATAAAACCTGGAAAAGTGGACCGTATTTTCTTGGTTGCGTCCTATGGATGGACAATCGGGGTTTGCTCTTCATTGTTGAAAAACGAGCCCTGGTTTCTTTTCCTGTCATGGATGAACCATGCTACAAAAGACATGCTTAAGAATGTGAATATAGAAATTAGTAATTTTTAGACAAAATCAATGGTTATTATTGAAGTTTTTCCTCTCTGTAGCTACCATAAATCTGTTGTTTTTGGAATCAAACTATGGTCTCCTGATTCTCTTGTCTAGGATAAACCAACAAAAACTTATGCTTGGGACAGTTTCTGAGTCCATCTGATCTTGGTCTAACCAATTATGCTCCCCTAACAACCATATAAGCAACTCATTCTTGGAAAAAAGATACAGTCATCATACTTGACCTTCCAAGTGAATGCTAGTTGCCATATCAGAAAAATCTTTTTTTCTATAAAGAGTCGTTGATTTTTTATTAAGTTATTTGATGGATGGTGATGGGTCTCCAAATATAGGTTTTGTTTGTATGGAAGGAAGAGAAACAGGTCTAAAGAAGATGCAAGGAGCATTGTTAATAATAACCTGCTTAAATATTTGAAGTAGTTAAATGGCTGCGAGGGAACTTGGATAAGCACTCAAATTGCTATAGGTTGATCAACTACTATGTAAAATGTTTCCTTGAATTGCATATGACAATTTTGGTTCAATTTTCTATTGTACATCCACAACATATTTATCATTTATTCAATTTTGTTTTCTAATTTCTGGAAGATTAATTAGAGATGTCCAGATCTGTCTAATTCTTCAGTATAGTGTTGAAATTTCTGAAATGAGAAGATTGATGGGAAGCTCAAAGATCTTTATGGTTCTTATTTGCATGACAATACCCTCAATTCAACATCCTTGTTTAACTTTCACTTGGTAGAAGAAATGTCCAACTTCTAACCTTGATTTACTGCTTGTGATGTGAAATCGACATTGTAGTATTACTTAAAGACAGGGACGTGTAAATATGGTTCCACCTGTAAATTTCATCACCCAAAGAACAGGAATGGTGCGGGGCCAGTTTCATTCAATATTCTTGGTCTACCCATGCGCCAGGTCTTCTCTTCTCCCCTTATCTGGTCAAATTACTTTAGGATCATGTTAACATATTCTAATGTGGGTATTGGGTATTTCTTATGACAGGATGAAAAATCATGCCCTTATTACATGCGGACAGGCTCATGTAAATTTGGCATTGCATGCAAGTTCCATCATCCACAGCCTTCATCAGTTGGCAGTAGCTTGCCTGCTGGTGTATCCACTACCTTGGCCTCCAGAGTGCCATCAATTACTTCTCCATCAGGTCTGTCCTTTGTAGGCGTTCCAACATGGTCACCACCAAGGGCACCTTATGTCTCTAGCCCTCGTTTGCAGATTCCACAGGCTTACATGCCTGTTATAGTTTCTCCTTCTCAAGGTGTTCTTCCTGGTCAAGGATGGCATACTTATGTGGTAAGTATGTGGTGGTTGAATCTTAATTTTGCTATAGGTTTCTGATTTTTCAATCATTATCATGGGCCTAGTTGCCAAATATTAAATATTGATGCATGCATCTTCCATTTTGCTTGCTGCAAAGGTGATTTTGGGGAGAGCTCCTGGTGTAGAGAGGAAATGAACAAGCTGTTTACTATCTCTAGTTAGCTTGCTATTGTTTATGTGTCTTTGAGAATAACATTGCGTTTAATTAGTATTACATCTTTAGAATTATTAAAATGCCTTTGCTTAAAAAACTGATAGTGAGTTTGGAAAAAATAAAGAAAAGAAAGCAAAGGTAAAATGATAAATTATGCTGCACAAGAGATAACATATAATAGACAAACTTGGGAACATGCAGTCGATTGTTTCAGTTAACCAATTAAACTTACATATTACTAATTAGTTTATCTTGATGGCTTTTGTCTTTTTTAATTTCTATAAAATTGGAAATATTTTTATATATTTATTTATTTTTAATCTCATCTATAGTAATGTAGTCAACAATGCAAATGATAAACCATTAACAAATTAAGTTTGCAATTATGATAAGCTTGTTTTGATTTTTGAGAAAACTATCACTTATTGACAAATCTTAATTACTTCATTAACAAATTTCCACTGGCTGGTTTCCATTTGACAGTTAGGATGGTTCAATGCATTCTTGAAACATGTGTAACAATTTTGGTATCTGACATTTTCCATGGTTCAACAATCATATTTTTCTATTGAAGTGGCAATGGCCACTGCATGCACCATCTTATCTTCCAGTTTCTAAAAGGTGTGACTGTATGGATCATTGTTATTCCTCTTCCACATATTGTATCGACTGTAGGATTGAGATAAATGAGGAGCTCTTTCTATTGTTTTCTTTTTCATACTTTGTTTTGAGTTGTGGAGTTTTGGGCCAAGGAGCAGGGCATCATAATCATTTATTGAGATAGCTTTGACAATCACTGTTGATAATGTTGTAGTGTAGCTTGCATATTTACATTTGATCATGATGGCTGCATGTGTTCAAAGCATATGCTGTTATCATAATCTCTGTTTCAGGGATAAACAGATTACGTTTCTTTTGATACTCATAATTAATTTTATTTCTTCACCAAGTTTTATTGATATCAGTATGTTCTACGTTTAATTTGTTTTCAATAATCTGAATGAAGATTTATGATATGAAAATGATTCAGTGAATTTTAAAACATCTTCCATTGATCCTATGTCTATCTGGCATTGAATGGCTAAGATGCCAGAAGTTTGGTGGTTGATGTTTTATTCCAGCTATTTTTGTGATCATATGCAAAATCTTGTGGATGTTACTTTTTAGTATTCATTATTCAGATAACCAAAATATCAGTACCTCCAGTTATGCTTTAATTATTTCCATTTCTTTCATAGTATAGTTATAGAATAAACAATCAATTGTAGTCAGTTCTTGTTATTTATTTTTGTGTTCCAATCTTCTTATGAAATGTCTCTCCTGTTAAAAGTTGACTCCCAAAACTCTAATAGCGAGGTTAGGTGATTGGAAAATATAAATAAATATTTTTGACATTTCAAATTAAGAGGACTTCTTATCCAAATAAATTTAGAAATGAAACAGGACAACAAGATTAGCGGACTTCTAAAATTGTTATTCCTTCCAATTGCGTATGAATTTATCAATTGTTTGCTTGCTGTATCTTGACCTAATGGAACTAGAAAGATGAGCATAATGCTCAGTAGCAAGCATGAAAGGATTTGAACCCCGTGTATGTGTTGTTGCCTAGAAAAAAAGAACTTTTCCTTTGGGGTTCAGCAGTGGCAGGTTTTGCATCTTGATGAAATTCTAAGTGATGTTTGCTGATAGGATGCACACGAAAGGACAATATTAATTCACACCATCAGGTTCTTTCGTGATTGTTAATGCAATAAATGATGGAATTGCACCACAATGTGGGGATGTTAATGAGGGCATCGACTAATAGTAGTTTCACCTAGTCCTGGCGGGGTTAGAAAGATGAGGACTCGATAGAAAGCATGAAAGGACTTGAATCTGTGCACATATTGTCTATAAAAGAAATAAAAAACTTTTCCTTACGAGGTGCAACAATGGCAGGTTTTGGGTCTCGATGAAATTCCAAGTGATGTTTGCTGATAGGACGCGTATGAAAGGACAATATTAATTCACACCAACAGGTCCTTTTGTGATTATTAATGCAATAAATGATGGAACTGCACCCACAATGTGCATTTAGGCATCCTGAGACATAGCCCTGCTTAGACTAAATGTTTTGTTGGAACTTGTTTAATTTTTGTTGTCATACAAGCATTTGTAATTTCTTGGGTATTCAACTTCAAACTTCCGGACAAATCTTTTTTTAAAAAAGTTTTTTCTTGGATTGAGGCATTTTCTTAATGTTCTCATGTCTCCATTTTGTTTTCCAGCAGGGAAACTTTAGCACTATGTCTTCTCCCAATATCCCGAGATCCAATCTTGTTTACAACTCAAGAAATCAAGTTGAATCAGGTGGACAAGTGCACTTTTCAATGATAACTGTTTCGAATCTACCTGAGAGACCTGATCAACCAGAATGCAGGCATTTCATGAGCACTGGTACGTGCAAATTTGGATCTGACTGCAGGTACCATCACCCAAAAGAGAGGAAAGAGAGGGTTGAACAACTAGCAGATAGCATTGGTCCTCTTGGGCTCCCTTCAAGACCTGTAAGTCAATTTCTTTTCTCATGATTGGTAACACATTGGTTAGCAGTTGAACTTTCTGAAATTTATTAGTGAAGATGGAGGATGAAACTAAAGATTGATGTTCTCAAAGTCTGGTCATACGTAGGGATGGCAATGGGCCAGCGTGAAGTCTTTTAAAATAATTTTTTTAAAATTAAAAATATAGAATAATTTAGTTTTTTTATTAGATTAAGGTCTGGGTTGTCCAGACTTAAGTTTACTCGAGGCTCAACTCTTCTAAATAAAACGATGTTGTTTTGTTTAGAATAATTGGACCTCGAGTTTATCTGGGCTTAGGTTTAACTTATGGGCTGATCTATTGAAAACAACTAAATTTGGGCCCATGGGTTAAAAATTGTCATCTTAGTCATACGTGTATCTTATGGCAGGGGCAAGGTATATGTCCAAACTACAATATGTATGGAATTTGCAAGTTTGGTCCGAGTTGCAGATATGATCATCCATTCCCTGGATATCCTTATGGCTATAGTCTCAGCCTGAACCTGCCAACTTTGTCTATGTTTGATTCATCTGTCTTAACTTATCCAAGAACATCGCCCGGCATTGCTTCATCTGACACACTGCCTTCGTCAAGATGGTCTGATAATTGGGTTCAAAATTCTGAAGCTGCAACTAATAAAAATGAGGTACAAGGCATGAATACAAAGAATTCCGATGATCCCTCTGAAGCAGCTGTTTCTCCACCACTTCACTTCTCTCAGTCCTCTTCAGAACCTTCACACTATTAAATTTGAATTCAATGTTTTTGTAACTTTTCCATTTTGATGATCAATACTTCTAGAGGAGATTCTTGTAACATCACCTCAAGCTCCTCTCTCTTCACCTGTAATTATGCGGCGTGTGATAAGTTCTGAAATGAATTGTAATGAGGAAAAGCCTGGGGGATCATGGAAGGGCATTTTTGTTGCGAATAAAATGCAGGTGAAAGATGTGATCTTTGCTTTCTTCGATAGTTCCTGCTTTACTTGGATGGTTTGTCATATTATTATTACATCGTCTGAAATCTACCGTGTCTCATATGATCAATTCCGATTGGACTGTTCAGCTCAGCTGAAAAAATTGTTGTTAGTTTAGTTTTTAGAGGTAATGTGGGTTTGAATGGCCATAGAGCCACTGAATTGAAAAGGTGTGATTGTTAGATATTTTGAAAATGGGCAATGACATTTGATCGCAATGTCTAAAGATAACTGAGAGTGAGCATTTTGATTTGAATAAACTAAAACGAAATCTCCTTAAAGATGGAGACAAGAAGACAAGAAGAATTACAAATAGGTGATATAAGAAACAACTGTACGGAAAGTGCTAGACAAAAGCAAGCCACTACTAACTTAGAACCATAGCAATAACTTGCAACCGACTTAGGACATGAAAGATATGAATAATTATAAACAATTTAGGTTTTCTCAATGATATAGCTCATCATATTATGTATATAAGTTGTTGCTTGGTCGTCTTTTGCCTTGGAATTTTCTCATGTTCCTTTATTTCTAAATAAAATAAATGGTGGTGCCAAGAGCAATTCTAAATTTGATAACATCATTCTTACATATCCAATTCAATTCGATGCTCTAGCCAATAATATCAGCTTAAGAATTCACCAACACATGAAAGATTGTTAAGCCTTTGTATGGTTTGCCAAATTGGTTTAGTGAAATCATATTGAAAGAATAAGTTTCTAATAGATTTAGGCTCTTACTGAAAAAGAGAGAATAGTAGAAACAGAAGTTGCAATATGAAACATGTCTTTAGTCGAGACTTTTCAAGTATAGCTAGCCATATGATGAATGAAACTCTAGGAAAAACTAGCTTACACTGCGCAAATTTATACCAAGAGACTTTTGGGAGCCTTAAGCCTTAAAAATTCTTTATAGTACTTATTGGTAAATGATCCTAAAGAGTGTGTAAACCAAGTAGAGTCCTAAAGAGTGTGTAAACCAAGTAGACTTATCTGCATTAGTAGAAAAAGGGTGAAAAAGAGGCAAGCCTAAGAAAATCATCCTTGATGCTCATATAGGATTATATATATTATCATGCAATACCTCTCTAAGAGTGGCAAGTTCTGGTATCATGCTTCTAAAAGTTGAAAAATGAACATCGTTAATAAGAGGGCTCAAAGAACTCTAGTTATCATACCAAAAGTTGGTAATAGCTTCATTGCCTAATCTCCTTTTAATCAGACTTCTACATACTCCTTAAGCTTGAAAAAGCATTGTCCAAGATGAGTTACATTTTGGAGAAGTTTACCGGATGCTATTAGATTTTAAGTAATGAGATTGCGCTTACTTTACCTAAAGAGATTCCTTACTCTCTATAATCCTCTAACCATGTCAATTTTGTTACTTGTCTTGATTCAGTCTATACCAAGTCCTTCATTATCTTTAGGCAAACATGTAATGTCCCATTTAACTTTTGCTTTATAGCTTCTAGTTGTTTGACTAGGCCACAAAAAGGTCTTAAAGAACCTTTCAATTATTTTTAGTAGGCCCTAGGGCAATGACAGAGTCAAGAATTTCAGATAGGAGGGCTCAAATAAAATATAAATTTCACAAAAATTTCCATATCAAAATTAAATAAAAAATAAAGTTTTATTAACAATATAAAATAGTTAAAATTACAATGATCCTCGCCTACTTTTCATAGATTGAAATCTTTTCTTAACAAGATCATTGTCAATATTTGCAAATACATCTCTTTCAATGTAACACACTAAACAATCATTCAATAGGTCATCTCCCATTT
>JANITW010000009.1:8690996-8703084 GCA_027564335.1 Erythroxylum williamsii
ATGTTTATCACTTGTCATTGGTTCTTAATGCTATTATTCAATTTACCTATGATCGTATCTAGGTTATTGTTTAATAAAATTGCTAGAATACATGTTTCTAGTCATTACACTTAAGAGAAAATTTCCCCCAATGAATGTTTATTAATAATTGCAAATTTATGTCAAGGATCCATAATAGCATGATAACATCGGTGACCAAAACCAAGGTATTTTTCCTATTGAATTTTCATATTTAACTATTGCTTTCGCTTTGTGATTTTTCCCTTTGATTTTCTTTTATTGCTGTAATTAAACAAAACCCCCTTTACTTTCGTTATTTGTCCCGTTTAAACTAGCTAATCTTTACTGTTAAAGATTCCTCGTGGGAACGATATCTGCTTATCGCTACTACATTAATTTGTTTTAATGAGAGTGAAATCTTTTTTATTTCGTTGTAGGCGACAACATCACCATGTAACTTGAGTGAAAGCAAGTGTGTTGGGGAATAATGAAGCCCAGGCGCTATTGGACATTGCCCTGTCCACTTTTCCTTTATTATATCTCCATTAGGATTCGTTCCTTCAAACATGAAGAAATAGTCAACGGATTCCAAGTCAACCAAACTGGCATCGTTTAGAGCCATTTGAAAACCACTCAACAAAAAGTTCAGTTTTGGTGGGCCTCCTTGTTTTTCCACATACGTAGTGATATTGTTAAAGTCTCCTACACATAACCATGGCAAGGAGCTTCTAGCAGCTAAGCACGTAAAAGATTCCAGGATGACCTTCTACGACTAGCTTCCGGGTACCCATAGAATCCAGAAAACCTCTAGTTACTAGACTCAGCTGCAATGCAACAATCAATAAAATTAGTGGAATAAGCTGACACAGTAAGAGAAATAGATGACCGCCAAAAGATACATAAACCTCCTCCCATATCCACTATGTCTACACAAAAACAATTCTCAAACCCTATCAATAACTTCATCTCCTCGAATCTTTGGACATACATGCGATTCTCGATAAAAAAAAATAACTTGTGGCCTATAAATAAAAGATAAATCTTTCAGTACATTTACTATCCGAGGATTGCCAATTCCTCGGCAGTTCCAGCTAATAAGTATCATAGATGTCGACTATCAGCTGCTGTCTTGGACGTCGAAGAAAAACCTCCAACCCTTGAACCTCCTGTCGAATCCTTGTAAGTAGAAACGACAGAAGGAAAAGTCGTTTTATCACTTCTGGGCCTTTTTTTAGCTTCAAGTTGGCCCACCTCCACATCCTCACCCAAGTCACCCATGCTCATCCGACATATAGAATTTGTTTCCATAATTTCCTCGTCAACCTCATCCTGTTCAAAATTTGAGTGGCCTCTAAATAAGGAATGTCGAAAAAGTTGCGAGTGCAACTTCGTAGTATCGTTAGCAAGCACTTCATTCATTCTACCCAAAAGCAACTGTGCAAGACTCAAGTTTCCTTCTTCTCTCAACCATTGGCTGCCAGAGCTAGAGCCTCGCCTGTTGGAAACCCTTAGACTATCATCCCATTCAATGTGAAGCTCTTCCGGCTTCTTATGTAGTCGCTGTTCGCAGTAAGAATCAGTGTGGCCAATCAAATCACAAAGGTAGCAGAACACTTGTATCTGATCATAACTAAACTGAGCATAGAAAGCTTCTCCCTTTGCATTAACCAACTTCTTTTTCCTACGCAATGGCTGCCGAAGATCTAGTTGGGACCGAATTCTCATAATAGACTCATGGGTTTGTGAATTATATTTCAAATCATAGGTTATATAAGAACCGATGAAATTATTGAGAGATTTTGCGACGTCCTCACAGAAAAACCCCGGTCTTAGCCCTTTGACATGCACCCAGACATTGATAAAGAGCAAAGGAACCTGTAGTGGATCCTGTCCATTCTCAATCATGCTCCAAACTAAGAGATGACGATTGAAGGACCAAGGAGTACCATCCATAGCTCTATCAAAATCCACCCTATTATAAAATAGGAATAAAAACCGCTTCACACCGATGTTTGTGATTGTGACTCCTCCTATCAAACACCATTCATAAGACTGAGCCGGTTCATCCAAGGCAATATTGAAAGACAAACCTTCATCCTCCTTTGCTGTCAAGGACTGCAAAGTATGGGTACTTTCCATATCTATGCTGGAGACTCACTAGAGAAAAAACCAACTCTCTACAACACCTGTAGAGATTGCAGATGTAAGTAAAGAAGAGAAGATACTATCGACACGAGCAGACCAAGTCCCGATGCTCTCAAAGGAATCCTAGTCCTCCAAATGTTGTTTTCCTCTCTCTACCAAAATCCCTAATGTGAGTAATACTAGTCGATCCTCACCTCACCTAAACATATAATGTGAATCTGAACCACTTCGTACTGTAGATCTGAGCAAGAAATCTTAGTGAAGCAATTGGCCATGTGACTGGCCTACTCCTACGAACACCACCACCATCGGAGAAAAACTAAAAGGAGAAAGAGACACCATGCTAACTAGAGCATACAAACTGAAGGAAAGTTACGGCTGCAAAAACATTAAACACCTAAAGATTGAATTTTGAGAAGACACAAGAAGAAACAAACCCAAGATTGGCAATATCCAAACGTTGAATCTTGAGAAGACCCAAGAAGAAACAAACCCAAGATCGACAACACCCCAAGACTGAATCTTTTACACACAGTTTATTTTTTCGTTCAACTGAGAGATCAAAAAGTATACTATGTAATAACGGGGGCTATTATTCATACATTTCAAACAGTTGGTCTCACTTGTAACATATCAATACAGTCCACATTTATATATTTTAGATAGCAGGTCCTCTTTGTCATATAATAGTGAGGCCCACTCTTATTTAAAAATAAAAATAAAATCATATCAGTATTAATGTAATAATTAACTGATGAAGAATTAACCTTGTTAAATTTTTCATTCACTTATGTTCTATTTTGAAAATGATGGAGTTTAATTTGAACGCTTCGAAACATTAGTGTCTATTCTATATTTTGTTATAAACTACGAGATTCAAAACGTACTTTTAGCCTTTATTTCTAGCATTATGAAATGTTAGGATTCAGCTTGGTAAATTATGTTAAGATCGAAAATACACTTTTGGCCAACTTTATAACTAAATAAAATTTCTCTTATCCAACTCCAAGTTGCCCTTATAAAAATGAGTTTATTTGTTGGTATTTTGTTTTCCTTCTCCCTCCATAGAACATATATGAAAGCAGTTAAAGGCAATTTTAAATATATTTAAGTGTCGTGTTGTGATATGTCTCAATTTACTTGGTTATCCTAGTGTTATCTCAATTTGTAGCTAGATATAAGATGTTTCATCTAGTTTTCACTTATTTTCATAGCTCAACAAAAAAATTAACACTCAAAAAAAGATGGGAGATACTTTTTACTTATTGGTATAGCTCACAAGTTAAATAAGAATTCTCTTCAATTATGTTCTTAGTATTAAGTCTCTTTTTAGCTGCTAAACATAAGATGAAGGATGTTTTAACTTAATTAAAACTTGAATAGACTAATTTTGCCCATCTAACTCTTTGTTACCACTTACTAGCAAGTATAGACATGATTTATTAGCATACTTTCCTAACTTGTGCCTCCATATAATGTAGCCTAATTTATTTTATTAGGGCTATAGTTAGGGAGATTATCTCTAATAAAGAGAACCTCGCTAGTTGCATTGCCAATGATCACCTTGAATGATTTCCTTAATCCTTGCACTTATAGATGGCAAGTATTTGATTATGAACAACTTTAGTAATTTTTGCAATGTTCCTAGTATACTTTAATTATCAGAACAAAACTACATACAATAGCCATTTTCAACCATTGCTTCGAACTCTTGCCTTGAGTCCTTTATTCTCAGCATCTAGTTTTAGGTTCAGAAATTCCCTGATTCTTCTTACAAGTTCCAAAACTTGGCTTTTAAATGTTGAGAGTACATCTATCTTATCCATGTGTATTCCTTGTTATTGAATACCAGATCCTCTTGATGATTAGCATTTTTTTTATGACATAGATTCTAACAAACATCAAACCTCCTTTTTGTTTTAGAAAATAAATATTTGACCATTTCACCTTTGATGATTTCCTTTTCTTGCATTTTTAAACCAAAGTAAATTCTTCATTATCTTCTTAATAGCTTTAACTAAATTCCTTTGCAGCATAAGTTGGAGATCTCTAATAGTTATGTATATTGTTAAGGATAGTGATAACAAGCTACATTCTTCCTACATAAGACAGGATCTTATTCAACCAGTTGCTAATTTCCTTACTGATTGCATCAAATAAAGGTTGATATTCCCTAAATGATGGCTCTTTGTAGTAATTAGTATACTAAGATAATTGAATAAGGCTTGCTGAATTTGACAGCCAAATATTCTAGCTAGTTCATTTAACAAGTTTAAAGGCCCTACAAATACAAAAAGTTCTCTTTTAGATTGGTTAATGTTTAGACCAAGCATAATCTTGAAAGTTTACAAGGATTTTATGAAGATTTCAATTAAATGAGCATCATATCCATATAGAAACAATAAATTATAAATAAATGCAATAAAAAAACTTCACTTAACTTTATATTATGGGAGATGAGTTTAGTTAAAGCCTAAAGACACAATATGTCAATGTTGATGAACAAGCTAGTTAACTCTTAATTTCCTAGAACTTTGTATGAGAAAGTCGAAATGCAATGTTAAATCCATTCTGTAAAAAGCTTAGAGAAAAAAGCACCTCAAGGTAAGTGAGTATGAACTTCCATTATATTGGATAAAAAACTTTATGGACAACTTTTGATTGATAACTTATTATGATAATTCTTAATTAATTCTTGAACTAGAAGAAGGTTGTTGCCAATACTTCTCTCTTTAATTAAAAAAAACATTTTGACTAAGAATCATAAGGCTCCAAAATGTTCCCTCAAGCCTCTTTGCAAACATCTTCAAAATGATCTTGTAGATAACATTGTAGTATGAGGTAATCCTAAAATTATGTAGCATATTTAGGTTAGCTACCTTGGGAACTAGGTAATTTATTTCTCCTTACATAGCCTACATGCCATCATGTTTAATCTATGTTCACCAATATGGCGCTAAAATAACTTTGTGTTTAACCTTATGCTAATGGCACTTAATTGAACTTAGGTATACACTTCATTTGTACATAATCATTCTAAGTTCACCATTCAATCTTTACCCTTTATAAGGGTCTAACTTATTCATAAGCTTACACCTCAAGAACACTTACCCAATTCTCACTCACATTTAAGCACTTCATACATATTACTCAACTCCTTTGAATCATAACTATATCATATGAACATCTTCATTCCCATTATACTCATGCCTTTGGCACTTTGATATCATCCATTCATTCACTAAGTTATAACCCCCATGATCACTTTAAACATATCACACATTAGTCACTTAATTCAAGCCTCATTCTAGGTTTAATCCAAGCTCCATTTAAGCCTAATTGAAGACCAATGACCAATGAATGTTTTTTAGGCAGACATCCATGTCCACTGAGCAGATCTTTATGGATCAGTTATAGAAATTTGAAAATTTAACCCTCTAGAAATCAAAATCTCTTGTCAAATTCTTCATATAATTTTTAGAAATCGAAGTTCTCTTTAAAACCATACTTAAGTGGCCTCAATAGAATATCTACAGAAAAAGTTATGCCTCTTTTCCCAACATATATTCAATTGCATTCTTATTTTCAGATTTCTAACTCTTTACTTACTACATTCACTACCTTATGCTTAGTCTATTATTTCTAATTTAATTTCTCATCATTTCCCCATTATTCTAACTCAAATTAAAATCAATATCATCCATAAATAAATTTTAATCCATGATTGATCATGAACACTAAAACAAAACATATACATATATATACATTCATCATCAACTTTCTGCACCCAGTACTCAACTTCTAGTCAAAATTTGAAACTCTTAAAGATAGAATTTGTGTCGGCCCTTGAAATTTTTTATAAATAAGAATAATTAAATTAATTTTGGGGTCTCACTAGATTAATATATGTTGGAATTAATGAGCTTGCTAATGTGGGTAAGATAATATGACATAGGTTAAGGGAATTGAAGTATTAAAGTAGTAAGAGTGTTTAAGAGCAAATTTGGCAAGTCTCATAAGTTTAGAAACCATAAGGTTTTGATTGAAGGGCAAAATGGACATTGTGTAATCATTAAGGGTATAAAAGGAGAAGATGAAGGGTGGGCTTGAGTTGAAAGAAGCCAAAAATGTGATTGAAGAAAAGAGAGAAGAGAGAAGCACGAAAAAAGAGAAAGAAAAGAGTTATGCTAGGTTTTGATTTTTCTTAATCTTAAAGAGTGATTTTGAAGTTGAGCAAGAAGGGAAAAAGAAAGAGAAAGATTAGAGCCTTCTTTTGATCCAAGAAACTCATTAAGTGGTGAAGATTCAAGGTAAGTTGATATTAAATCTTTTAGATTTTCGGAAAGGTTTTGGTACAAAGAGCTTAGAAAATACATAGGTTTAAGAATTCTAAAACCAATTTTATGCATATGTTTCTTTGGGTTCTCATTTGGAATTCCTATTGATTTGGTATTTGTATCAATGTTGAAGAAAATCAAGGGAGGCAAGAGGAGAGACACATTTGATCAAGTTATAAGCAAGGAAATTCAAGGTGGGTTTCATTTTTATAATTAAGTAATAAGTCATTGAAGTTTCTTTCAAGAAATGATAATAAATGATATTCAACTACTTTATTCATGTGTATTTATTGTTTTTGTAAATGTTGTAAGAATGTGTTACATGGTTGTATATGAATTGTGTTAATTGTTGATGAATTAAATGATGTAAATAATTTTTGAAAGAATAGCAAGTTTATTAAATCAAGTTTTGAAAAATGCATATGAAATACTTCGTACTCATGAAATATAAGTTTTCAAAAAGTGTCATTTTGGGCAACAAGTTTACAAATTATGAAATATGTTTATGTGGATTTGGGGTAGTCTCTCAAGAATGTCACGTGCTTGTTGACCAAGTTATAGGCTTCTCCTGCCTGTCCGCTAGTAGCACGGAGCTCTTTTATGGACTTCCTCAAGTTTACGGTTACACAAAACCATTATGTGAAAATGTGTAGTGCGCCATGCTTATGGATCTACCCAAACCATTTTGATATGCTTATGTGTTCATGATAAGTTGATAAGAGTGATGCATACATAATTTGCATAAACGTGAATTTTTGCATTAGAAATGACTTTATAAATGGTTTTGCTTGTTATCAATTATAAAATTGTTGCCCACAGGCTTTAAACTCACCCCCCATTCTCCTCCCCTATATCCAGGTGATGAGCAATATATTGAGTAGTCAAGAGTCAAGACATCACTTCGATCTTTGTTTAATTTGTATTTGAAGCAAATCTTGTAAAGTAAGGCTTTAGTTGCATTTTGAGCAACTCATGATTCATGTATCTTTTGTATTTTGAGATTTTGAGATATTAATGTATTTGTGGTTTGAAATGTCCTCTAATGCTTTGTAAAACTCTTATATTTTGATGCAAATGGAATATGATTGCAGTTTTACTCATGACTCTCTCAAGTTTGTTTATTGCATTTTCAAGTTTTCATAAGGGAAAAGTTTGTGTTCGGAAGTTAGCGGAAGATCTGGATTAATCTAGGTTGATTTAGGCAAATTTATCTTTTAGAAAGTTGTAGGTCTTTCTTTTAGCTTTCAAACGGTATATACTATAGAATTTTTAGACATCTGGGTTGAAAGTTATGGTTCTTAGAAGGAAAGATGTTTAGGAGTATAAAGTGGTATCGTCTGTAAAGACGTATCATCTGTGATGACATCATATTATCTGTGATGACATCATATCATCTATAAAATTGTATCGTCTGTAATGATGTCATTCGTCTTAAGAATTGCATCATCTTAAGTTGACTTTGTTTCATCTTAAGTTGATCCCGCTTCGTCTTAAGAGTTGCATCGTCTTAAGTTGACTTTGCTTTGTCTTAAGTTGACTCCGCTTTGTCTTAAGAGTTGCATCGTCTTAAGTTGACTTTGTTTCGTCTTAAGTTGACTCTGCTTCGTCTTAAGTTGACTCTGCTTCGTCTTAAGTTGACTCTGCTTCGTCTTAAGAGTTGCATCGTTTTAAGTTGACTTTGCTTCGTCTTAAGTTGACTCTGATTCGCCTACTTTTTGTTTCGTTTGCTTTTTGCTTCATCTGCTTCCTGCTTATGTGACCTAAAGTTCTTCTTCTGTACACTATTTGTCTGATCATATCGTCTACTCCATTTTTGACCCTTCAGATGATAAAATCTGCCTTTGAGGTCTCAGGAAAGTTGTAGATCTCGAAGTCTCCTATTAAAACGTCCTAAGATGATCTGAATTTGATATCCCAAATGACAGTTATGTTAATTGCCCCAAGACAGGTGCAATATGATTGATGTCAAAACCTTGTTTGATTCTTTTTGCCATAACTTTGTTATGACATCTCCATATGAGATGACTCTTGTCTTTAATTAAACCAGAGACATAGAGCCGCAAATGTTTTGAACAAGTCAAATTAAAATTTCAGTTTGAGGTTTCCTAAAATCTGTTTGGAAATAGGAAAAGTGAGTTGTTTTGATATTTTGTCCTAGTGGGAGCTTGCCACCCATATAGGATACAAATTCAGATGTCACTTAAGATGTCGGACACATGACCCATGAGGGCGGGGTGCCTAACAAATAACATTCCCCTGATAAAGCCAAGAAGGTTGTCCAAAATTACACTCAGATGGTTTAGCAAAAATTGAATTAGCCTTCATAATTTCCAACATTTGATTGAAATGGTATTAATGAAGTTCCCAAAAAGTGTTGTAGACCAAGATATCATCAAAAAAATGATGAGTATACATTTTCAAATAATTGGTTGAAACATTTCACCATTTGATCGCCCAAAAGGACATAGGAAGAACTACATGACTCATCATAGAATATAACATATCTAATAGTGTACAATTTCTCCTCTCAAAAACTTCATTATGTTATGGAGTTGTAGGAGGAGACCATTGTGAGAGAATCCCATTCTCTTTTAAGTAACCATGACACTCGTGGTCTAAGTATTCACCACCTTGATCTTATCTAAGTATCTTAATACTTTTGTTGGTTTGTTTCTCAACCTCTAATCTAAATTCTTTAAACTTTCCAAATGATTTAGACTTTTGTTTCATCAAGTACACATAACCATATCTAGAATGGTCATTTGTGAACATAATGAAATACGAGAATCCACCTCTAGTATTTGTGGACATTGGCCCACATACATCTAAATGCATTAATTCTAGTAACTGATAACCTGCCGCTAACTACCAAATAATAAATTTTAACTACCAAACTATGTAGTAAATGGTGAGCAATGGTCGAACCACAGAGAGATGGGATGCAAATGCTATTTCAAATATTGTAATAAAATAAAACAAAACACCCTGAAATTATGAAGACGAGACAACTAATACGTAATGAACGTAAACAAAAGACAAGCACAAAACAAATTTAGAAAAGTCTAATAACAATGGTAAAGAAGTGGGCTGGAGACATCTTTGGGATTCCAGATGTTCATTGATCCTTGAATATAAAAAAAGGGTACTTTCAGTATGGTGTTAGCCTACGGACTTGATTAAGCTCTCGACCCTTAATTTCTTTAAAATAGGAAAAACTAATAAGCTCTAGAAATGTCCTGATCTCCACTATAACCTACAAAATCAACATGAATGATAAATTTATTTACTTTTACCAACACATCTTCTACAACTCCAAATGACCTCTTGATGGATTGATCTGTAACCTGAATGAGCATAGATGTTAGCTTGACCCCTCCTAATCCCAATTTCTTGAAAATAGATAAAGGCATCAAGTTAATATTTGCACCTAAATCACACAAGTATTTTTAAAATTTAAATTGATCAACAACACATGAAATAGTAAAATTTTTTAGATCTTGTAGTTTTTAAGGCATTGTACTTGAGATGATCGAACTATAGTTCTTAGTCAAGGTTACCGTCTGATTGTCCTCCTAAGTGTGTTTATGTGTGAGTATATCCTTAAGAAATTTCGCATACTTGCGCATGCACTCTAAGGCTTCCACTAATGATAAGTTAATCTGAAACTTCCTTTAGAAACTTGAAAAACTAAGTGTATACTTGATGTTGTGTAACCCTTTGTGGATATGAAAGTTTAGGCTTGTAGGATGGTGGTGGTACATATGGCATCTCTTTTACTTTCTCTTCTTGTATCTCCTTGCCTTTCTCCTTCGTTTGACTCTCCTTTTGCACACTTAACTCTTTTAGTTACTTGCCATTCTGAAGTGTGATGGCCTTGAGTTGTTCTTTTGCGTTGGCTTCAGTGTTACTTGGTAGGCTTCCTGCATTTTTAGAAAACGAAGCAGTAGCAAGTTGACCTACCTGAACCTCCAAGTTGTGGTTGGAGGAAACATTGTTCTTCAAGATTTGGTCAAATTTGGTGTCCTGGCTCACAAACATCCATTTATGATTCTCTTCCTACCTTCTTTGACTTTCCTCGTAGCTTGAGAATTTAGACCTCTAGTATGTCCATTAACTTGTCATTTTGCTCTCCAAAGACCTAAGACAGTCTTGCTGAAATTTGGGTGATCCTTGTGGTTTTGCTTGGCCACCTGCATTGTTAGTACTCCAAGAAAAATTTTGGGTTGTTTTTCTACCCTAGATTATAAGTGTTAGAGTATGGATTGTTACCTTGATGTAGTTGGCCCAAGTAATTTACCTGTTTTATGCTACTAGCTCCCAACAAGAAACATTTTGCTGTTCAATAGTTGTCTTGCCCATCTAACTCATAGCGGACCTGCATGTCTTTGGCTGTGGATGGAGAAGCTCCTTAGATATTGTTCAACTACTTGGTAAGGGTGATAATCTGAGCTTGCAAGGCTGTGACAAAATTAATTGGAATCGTGCCTTTTTGTTACTTTGTGCCTTACCTACTCCTTTCGTTCGACCATATGTAACTATTACTTGCCAACTCCTCTAAAAGATCATGAGCCACCTCAATGGTTTTCCTCATTAACGACCCTCCAAAAGTTGCATCTATTGTCCCTCTTGTAGTCTAATTCACAAGAACTCCCTTGGAAGGTTGTTGTGTGGGTAGCTTCTTTGCAACTCTTTAAACCCCTCCCAAGCTTTATATAATGACTCCCCATCATGTTGCTAAAATTTTGTAATTTCCTTAATAATCTGTGTAGACTTTGTCAATAGGAAGTACTTGACAAGGAAGGCTTGGGCTACTTTATCCCATGTAGTATTATGAGATGCACTAAGTGAGTTGTACCATACCTTAACTCGATCTCTTAAAGTGAATGAAAATAATCTGAGCCTCACAACATCATCAGACATCCTTTGGAATCTAAAAGTGTCACATATCTTCAAAAAGTTTGCTAGGTGGGCATTGGGATCTTCAGTTGATAGCCTATAAAATTTAACACTATTCTGGAGTATGTTCAGGAGTGTCGACTTAATTTCAAAATTGTTGCTGTAACTGTAGGCTTTGCAACTCCTTGTGGACTATAAAATCCATCAATGTTCTCTTGCCCCCTCCTTGTTCTCCTTCTTCTACTATATTTGCTTAAAGATTTTCTTCGCGCTTTGCTCTCCTTAACCTTCTCTCTTATCTTGTAATATCAAAAAATTCTTCTTCAAAAGCTTCGTCGGACCTTCTTGTGCTCCTTGTGTTCATGCACCTGCAAATACACAAGGAAAAGTATCAAACACTCTCAAATCAAAGTTAACTAAACTAAATAATATACTAAACAAAAGATCCTCAACAACAACGACAAAAACTTGTTGATTGCAAAACCAATTCACTAGTTTTACACTCAAAACTGTAAGAATACGGGGTGTAACTTGTAGTAAAGAACATATATCGATTCCTCAAAGATTGTGTTTAGACGATACTTAATTCAGGCTAATGGCTCAATGGTAAGAGGTGTCCACATAAAGTGGAATAAAACCTTGAGGTCTTGGGTTCGAGTCGTGGACTCACCCTTGACCAAAGAGGACAATACCTGGAGTGATGGCGGTAG
>JANITW010000009.1:8772766-8784478 GCA_027564335.1 Erythroxylum williamsii
AGAAAGTAGATTGCTAAAGGAAAAGAGTCAAAGGCAAAGGATTTGGATACACGAAGAAGGAGAGGATAGCGCAGCGAAGATTTAAAGTTGTAGCGAAGGAGTCGATAATACTCCTATTCTTGTTTATATTTTATTATCCTTATACCATATCATGTATGGATTGGCATGTTAATTTGGATTTGTTGCTTCCACTGCAAGTAATGATTTCTTAAAAGTTTTGAAATTTACCGTTTTTCCAAACAAAGCATGTTTTCTTTTCCGATCCAACATAAGCAAGATTACAATTTTGTTTAATTCAACCTAGATTAATACATATTTTCTCCTGAAGTCAAAATATGAATTTTTTCTTATGGAAAACTTGAAATTTTCAATGTACAAACTTGGAATGTCATGAGCATAACCGTTCAACTACCAATATTATTTCATTAAAATCTCTAATTATATATATGTATGTATATAAGTGAGATGTTATGGACAAGAAAAATAGGCATTATGAATGATGAGATGTAGTTGAATGTGACTATATATATCAACAATTCATGTTCAGAAATCATCATCTCAAGTTGATAACTTCTTCAACATACCTAATTCCAACAAAACATCATCCATACACAATTCATATTTCATTAACAACAAAAATAGGAGTTTACAAAGCTTTAATGACATTCCAAGCTACAATATATCATCAGTATCAAAATCTAAAATACAAAAGATACCAAACCCAATAATTCTTGAAATGCATCTAAAATCTTGCTTTTTACAAAATCTAACTTAATTTACAAAAACATTTCAAAAATAGAATGATGCCTCGACTCTTTGTTACTCAATCTCATTTTCTTCACCTGAAGATGGGACGAAAAGGAGATGATCTTAAAAGCTCGTAGGTAACAAGTTTATAATGAATAATAAGCAAAACTATTTAAAATGTTCATTGTCATAGAAAATTCTCATTGAATCATATAACACTTGGTGCTTAAGTTTTCAAACAAATTCACAATAAGAAAAATCATGTATGCATCAATCTTGTCAACATATCATGAGCACATAAGCACATCAAATGATTTGGGTGAATCCAAAACAGAGCGTACTACACATTTTCACATAATGGTCCTATGTAGCCATGAATAGAACGTACTATTGCAATCCCACATAGTGGTCATGCGTAGCCGTAAACTTATGGGAGTCCATAAAGGAGCTCCGTGTCACTAGCGGGCAGGCGGAAGAAGCCTTTTGTCAAAGTGCACTTGACTTAACTTAGGAGACCACCACAAACCCACATAATCAGGCATTTCACATCTTGAAAACATATTGCCCAAAAAGGCAAATTTTGTAAACTTGTTTTTCATAAGCATGAAATATTTTGAAAATTATTTTCAAAAACATGATTTCATAAACATGTATCTTTCCAAAAAGAATCATTTCCAAATTCTTTTCAAAAATCATCAACACAATTCATATATCAAACATATAACAATTTCTTAATTCATTCAAGAAGCAATAAAAGCAACATTTATCATGCAATTGAAATCATTAAACTTCCTTGATTCAAAGAAAACATTAGTGGCTTATTTACTCTATTATAAACATATACATACCTTAAAATCCTTGCTCATAAACTTGCTCAAAGAGGCCCCTCCCCTTGCTCCTCTTGCCTTCCTTGATTGCCTTTAATAATAGCCAAAATTACATTCAATAGGAATTTCAATTGAAAATCCCAAAATTCAAATCACTAAAATTAATTCAATAATACTTAAACCCATGCATTTTCTAAGCTTCATGAATCAAAATCCCTTCCAAAATTCAAAGGATTTAAAATCAAACTTACCTTGAATCTTCACCAAATGAAAAGTTTCTTGGCTTAAATGGAAGCTCTTCTCTTCCTCTTTTTTTTCCCTTCTTGCACAACCCCAAAATCTCTTTTGAAGACTTAAAAAAGATGAACCATAGCTTGTCTTCTCTTCTTTTCACTCTTTTGTCGAAACCTCTCTTTTTTCTCTTTGTTTTCGTATTTCTCTTCTTTCTCTTCCTCAAATCATGTTTTTCCCTTCTTAAAAGAACAATACGACATTCTTTCTTCCATTTCTACCCTTAATGAGCGTGCAAAGCCCATTTTGCCCTTCATTATAAGCCTTATGTCTTTTATGTTTAAGTGTCTTACCAAAAATACCCTTGAACATTCTTATAATCTTAACACTTTAATTCCATTAACCTATGCAATATATCCTACTAACTTTGACATAATAATAACATCAAAAATTAATCTATCATAACCTCATAATTCATTTAAATCATGCTTAACTAGAGAAAAAAATCCGAGGGCCAATAAGCCTAATCCAAACTGGACCCAATTTGACCAAGTTTTGGTATAAGATTATACTTTTCTTTAAAAAATTAGGTCTTAAGTTGGGTTTGGGCTTGAGCACGTTGACTAGACCTAGCTCAAAGCTTAAATGACTCATTTTTTGTGTCGTTTTGTTATTAGCAAAATGACATTATTTCACGACATAGAGTTGAATCAACAATAACATCATTTCAACATAGAAAAAAAAACCATCATTATTAATAATTGCAGATCCTCCTCAGTCATTCCTCTCCTTTTTTTAGATCCTCCTCAGATAGTCATCCTCATTGTCTCTTAATGTCCTCAATTACTCCTCACTGACATGTTATCTTCTGCCCTCACCTGTCGCCTTATTAGATAGTCTCATTTCTTGTGTTGCCCTTGCCTCTCTAATCAGTCTCCTCACCTAAATCACTTGACTGCCTAGATCTTATTTTAAGTTGAGAAAATACACTTGTAGGTAATATTCAATAAGAATAAAAAATACGTCTATCCCTTTCAGTAATGTACCTCAAAATTGAAAATTAATTGAAGACACTTAAAACTATTTAAAGCCATACTATGTGATTAATGTAAAAACAAGTTCCAATTCAAGCAAAAAGCCATTTAACTAACTTTTGATCTTGATTTTATGAATCACTATAGGCTTACGAAAAAATATGATTAAATATAACTGAATTGTGGTTTTTTACTAACCGTGTGAGATTAACTTCTGATTATAAACAAAACTTTCAATTTTTAGGTTCATTGACAATTCCATTTTTTATGTAGTTAAATGTGTAAAAAAGAGTTATACACATCGTTATGGATCTAAATTTTTTGTTTTATATACACTCTCTACAAGAATGTAATTTTTACAAGAATGAAATGTTGTATAATTAACATTATTGTGAATGAGCAAATTATAAGGACAATGTTTTAAGACAAATTCTCTTATGTTTCATAATCTTGGTTAAACATATTGATCAGATGCTATTATTGGTATAATATACTTCAAAATGAAATTTGAGAGATTAGAGGGAAGGTGTGAAAGATATGGAAGAACTCATTGTTACTTCTTGATAAAATTCATGTGCATATTTACATGATTATTGGAGCATGTGATCCTATAAACCACTAGTAGTTGTTCTTAGGCTTACGAATACATCTTCCCAAAACTTTAGTTGTGGCTCTAGGATTGATTAGATGAGATATTGTGGGAAATTAATGACAGAGCTATGGCCCTATTTTTGAATTTGGTTATCTACTTTTTATCACAATTCTTTTTTTACAAGCTATTTGGCTTGATTTTCAACACTTTCTGAGCTAACAAAATTTTGCAAAAAAAATTTTACGGGGCTATTATAGGTTCTTCCAGAAATTAAAGCATTTTTTCCACTTAACATTTTAATAATTGTATATGGTATGTACATATTCAATAAGATGTCTCTCATAAATTTATGTCTATGTTTTGTTCTTAAATATACCAAGGTACCTAGATTTCTTAAAGTTTGCAAATCTAAAGATAGCTTGATTTACAATTTGGATTTATTTTATGAAATACAATATCATATACTTTCTAGTTCTTATTCATATATGTTAAACATATAATTCATCATATTCATTTATGTTGATTATTTTAGATGGATTAGCGTATTCTTTCATTGGACAGTTCTAATATGGTAGATATTGTCTTAGTAGAGAGTTTTGATACAATACTTAACAATAATATATCAGGTGAAGGAACAATTTAGGTTAAAGGAACAAGTTTATTGAATAGTGAATTTTGGAATCAATTCACTAATACTAGACTAAAGGATGGAGTTAAAAAGGTTGAATGCAAGTATTGTCATAAGATATTAATTGGAGCTTCTATAGTTGCAACCACTTACTTAAAGAGACACATAGAGTCATGAAAAAAAGAAGATGGTTTTAGGAGATTAAATATTTTGACCCCTAACCTAATAAGAGGGAAGAATAAAATGACTACCATAAGTTATGGCAATAACAAATCAAAGTTTTTACTAGTTAAGATGATCATTGGTGTACAAACCACTCTTTAATGTCAATAGGAAAAATTTTAGGATGTTGCTCACCTTATTATAATTGACCTTCATGATCTCAACTTGGAAAATTATGAAGAAAGAAACTTTCATGATTTATAATGATCAAAAAAGAAATATTGAAGATGTTGTTGAATATTCACAGACTAGTAGATCTCACATCAAATATGTGGATAGTTGATAACCAAAATAAAGGTTATATGGTAGTGATAACACACTATATTTTTAATGGCTTGAGTTTATATAGTTGACTACTGAGGTTAATTATGTTTTTTAACATTATTATCATTTATTTATTAATTATGTTACAATTGATATTTATGCATATTTTTAAATGGTAGGTATATTTATATGTTGGCATCACATATAAATGAAAGGTTACAAACTGTGATGGTAGAGTGCTTAATGGATTTGAACATCAGCACTAAGCCCTTAATTTAAGGAACAAGTTATAGATTGGCTTCTTGCTATAGAAAAATTGAAGAACAATTTATAGATTGGCATCTTGCTAATTAGAAAATGGTTATTCTATAGGCATTGTTTTAGGCATATTGTGAATTTGGTTATAAGGGAAGGTTTAGAGGTAATAAAGGAACTGATAAATCAATATGGAGTAATGTAGTGTATTGGAGTGAAATATTCAAAAAAGTAGAAAATTTTGAAGAAACTATATAATAGCTACACATTCTATGCACAAAGGAGTTGGTTTTGGATTATCTAACCAAATGGAATTTAATGTTCAAGATGATGGATTTGGTAGCCAAATATACCAAGGTTTTTAACAAGTTGAGATAAAGAGATTCTTAGTATACTTGCTTGTCGATAGAACATCAATAGGATTTGGACAAATCTTTTTATTTAAAGTTAGAGATATTTTATACTAATAGTGAGTTTCTCTTAGAAACAAAATATCCAACTCTGCACAATTGCTTTACTTACTTGTGTAAGATTAAGTGACATTTATCTATTTAGATTTTTTATTCCATTATGGTGATCCTGGTCATGGCAGAATAGATGATGGAGACTCAATTCTTATTAGTCTATAATCGAACAAACTATGGTAGTCATTTATGTATTAAAAATGAGATATAAGATATGGGGATACATTTTTATTATCAAATTTTGAAAGGTAATTAGCCTCAAGCATATGTTGATCATTAAATAGTTATAACATGATTTGTTTAATAATTATCTACTAAGATTGGACAAATATCAAGATCACAATATTTTAGTATCAGCTTTAACTTTAGCAACATCTTTATCTATTTTTGACATAAATGGTGTGATTCCAAAATTTAAACAATTTATTAAAGAAAAAAAGGTTAGGACTTCTTATAGTAGGATGGAGTTGGATAACAATTTAGAGGAAGGTGTTGTCACCCTATTTGAAAGTTATAATTCAATCTATTTTTTATTATGGAAGACATATAGAAGTGCTTTTTCAATCATACAAACAAATGCATGAGACATTTTAGCAATTCCAGTATCTAATATTACTTCAAAGTCTATTTTTAGTATTAACGATCAAATAATTAGTTCTCATTGTTTTTTATTTCATCCTTATAATGTGTATATGAGCCTAAAATTAGTTAAGTGATAAAGATATTCAGGATAAACTCTATCCTTTATAATATGTTAGTTTTGTTTACCTTAATAATTTTAACAATCATATACTATATTGTCTTTTCTATATTGACACAGGTACAAAGACCATTCCTCGAACCAAAAGTTACTTTGAACAAATATTCAATGATAAAGGCATATTTAGTTATTAATTATCATATGATGAATATTATTCATTTAACATCATTTTTGCATAATCGGGTATAATTTACATAAAAATATTTATACATGTAGATAAAGTGGTGCGAACTATTAATGATCCTAATAATAACGATTAACTAGAACCTTTCCTCTCACATTGGTTTGTTCTCTCTAATCTTTACTCCTTGATTTACTATTTTTTCATATGATTAGTTTAATTTTTTAGAATTGAAGATACAAATCTTTTCTCATGTGCTTTTATGCAGGGTAATAAAGAAAACTCCATATTGTTATCTCTACTTGTTTACTCAAACTCAATCTCTCCATCTTTTATTGATGTTTTCTCTGTATCTTTTTAAATTCGTATAATTGTACTATGATGCTCTCTAGTTTTGAAAATAATAGGATTTTAGTAATAGGATTTAACTCCCCATTGCATCTATTAAGGGTAATCATGGTAAGGAGTTTGAAAAAGAAAGTTTTGAGCCTTTTCTAAATATAATGGTAATTCTCACAACTTATCTTGTACTATGATCCTATAACAAAATATAGTTATAATCCTATAACAAAATACAATTTTGCACTCGAACTTTGTGTTTACATTCTACGAAGAGAAAGAAATCTTAGACGATTTGCTAACAAACACACCTCCAAGGAAACCCTGAAATCTATGATCCTCACTAAAGTTAGGAAGCTCATTTTGTTGAAAAATCTGAACCAAAAATGTAGCTCAAGCATAGTATCTTCGTTGCATATATAGTGAAGCAACTACTGTTATGTTTACCCATCTATTTTTTTCATCTCTAATACTTGCCTTGTAATGCAAGGTTATCAAGGGTACTCGTCTACATACTCTATCTATTTTGTAATATTTTTTATATTTATTATTTAATTCCATTTCTTTTCTTTAAAAAAGCAAAATATATTCATTAAGATGAAATTTTAGACATTAAAAAAGATGTCTAGGATTGTATGTAATGAGTATAGCCTCCTAAAGTATTTTTAGGAAAAATTTGGAGCAACTGTATATCATGTATTTAATAGAATCTATATAAGACCAACTGTAGTTAAAACCACATATAAGCTTTGGCATAGGAAGAAGCCAAACATTAGTTATGTCAATGACTTTTGTTAAAAGTGCCAACATTAAGGATAACTTAGGAAAGTTTGATTACAAAGAGGATGAAGATATTTTTCTTAGTTTTTATTTAATTGGAAATACATATAAAATGTTTAATAGGAAAATTTTTATAATTAAAGATCCATACATATTATTGTTTATTAATCTAACCATTGTTCTCCTCAGGAAATTCTCAAAGAAGCTGATGTATTCCTCCCCAAGACCTTAGTGGAATTGTCCCTTTACGAAAACAAAGAAGATCACCAAGATGCCTTACATAAGCCAATCAAATTAATTGTTTAACTAAGTTTGGAGATAAGAAGATTGAGGAACATTTAAAAGATTAGAAATTCAAGTAGATTCATCCTCTAAACCAAAATATAAGTGACGTCTAATAAGGGGTAATTACTAAATCACATCTTAAAAACATTATCATCTATCTTTTTTTTTAATTGAATATAAGACCACGGAAGAAGCTTTTAGTAATGAAAATTAAGTTCTTATTATAAATAAGTAATTGAACCAAGTTGAGAAAAGTAAGGTATGGAATTCAACACCTAGGATAAAAAACAATAAAATGATAGGTCCCATGAGGATTTTTAAAAATAATAAGAAGTATTTTCATATTCCTCCCATTAATGATGAGTTTTATTCAAATCCCTTTTTTATCACGTCTCTCTCAAACCTATGATATTTTTTGTTGTTAATGACATGATGAATTTATTACAACAGAGACAACAACCTTAAACTGACTTTCAGGTGAGGATGAGGCTTTAACTCACAATGTTATAGCTTCATTGTGTGTATGAATTCACATTAAAGAGCTTCTCTTTAATGATGATAAAACTAATCATGAGGAAACTTCAGTAAATAGATCTTTATGACCTTATATAGCTCCTCATTAACTTTAATAGCTAATCTAGTAGCATTATAGTGGATCAAAAATATATGCACTTATAGTTGATCTTGATCCAAAGGGATGTTAATATTTTGCAAGGAATCCCGAAACATTGAATTAAAGATTTGATTGAGCTCATCCAATCTTCATTACCACCTAGTTATTATTTGTTTTGTAGCTCCCTTTTGACTTGTTATGTTAACAAATTGGAGGAGACAATTAATATGGATATTAAATTATGTTTTATGTTTTTGGAATGTATATGTTTAGGGAAGTGCTAGAGACATTTCAATGTAGTTAAGATGTGATCTAGTAATTACTCATATCATGCATTCTTTTTAGAATTTTGGATTATGTGATTACTCATATTTTTATTATATATGATGCGTTTCATATTTATTATTCTTCAATTGATTTTACTATAATCTATTTGATCACTTGTATTTCTTACTTTATTTATTAATTATCAAACTTTTCTTATTTCTTGCTTAAATAAAATTATTGATAATATAAATGGTATTTTATAAAATTAGTTATTCATTGATTGGGTAGGAAACTCAAATTAAATCCTCATATAAGGTATCCTCATTACTAAAAGTAAAGGGATGATACATGGGAGCTCCTTCCCTAACACAACTTCTACACAATATGAGTATAATCAGTGCTTTTAATATGCTATTTAATCGCCCATATAGATTAGAGAGCCAATATAACTAACCAAATGGCTTAGACTATTGATTAACCAATATTCAGGGGAATATTATGTAAATTAATGCAAAGTGGAACTTATTTATGTTTAATTGATTCAAATTTCATACCAAGCTACCATTATTAGAGATGAAAATGTCTTCCATTAAAGTGTTACGGTTCATCCTCTAGAACTTTTTGAGTAGAACCTCTTATAGGAAAATTGAACAAGAACAAATTAAATGCAATCAATAAGAACAAAATGTCCGCAAATAGTGCAAAGCCCAATTTCAAAAGAGAGGGAAGGTTAGTCTTTTAACTATTAAAAATACTCCACAATAATTGCATCTCATTTAGTGGCACCCTTCTTCAACACTTCTATAAGAGAAGCCATAATCAGGGAGCCTATAAAAGCAATAGGAGGAAAGCTTGGTAGGAGAAGGCTCGCTTACTACCTATTTATAGCTAAGTTTAGTCCTCCCTCTTTGGTTTAGGCTCAAGTTGGTATGTTTAGCTATAACAGGTGAAGCTTACTAGAGAGAGAGAGAGAAGGAGTAGCTTCCAGAGTTGTTTTAGTGGAGGAGTTTGACAAGTTTTAGGGAATGGATCTTTTTGTAAGGAACCAATAACCAACTGAGCAATGGATAGGGAAAAGTTGGAAGGCATAACACGAGTACTTTAGCCAACAAGATTTGGAAAGTTAGTTTGGATGAGGTTGGGAGAGTCGTTAGAGAGGGGCTGCATAGGTGAGAACTTGCTAAATATAGTTAAAAAAAGTGAGAGATGTCAAAAGAAATTTGAAAACTTGTTACCAAAAATGATAATTTCCCAAACAAGAGAAAGATGGACACGTGTAAGCAGCATGTGGAGGATAAAGAAAAGAACCAACTCTTATAGAACTCATAATACAATGGTAGCTAATCTAACTAAATTAAATTTTTATAAAATGCTTTTGTTAATTATATTATGTTGCCATAAATTTAAAGTATGTTCAATTCTTAATGCAATATTGGTTTCGTAAAATTAATTAAAACTATAATTTATTACTAGTATCATATTTAAAATAATTAGTTAATTAATTATAAATATAAGATATTGAAATTTAAATTAATAATATCATCAAGTGATATATTTTATTATAATAAATTAAATTTTATGCAATATTATCTACCTTTTTATGAAAAAAAAATTAGTCTGTTACATTTTCCTTTAGTTTATAAATGGAAGTTCTATTTTTATAAAAATATTTAAGAAATATTATCAATTTCTAACTTATTATTTTAATTAATAATCATATTTTAACTTTTAAAAGAACCCATCATACAATGGTAATTAATGTAACTAAATTAATTTTGTATAGAACTTATTACTCCGCCTCATATTAAATTTTAAAAAAAGTAACTAAAGCTTTAAAAATAAAATTTTACTTGAAAAAAATACTGATTATGAAATATAAAAACATAGTACGTTTGTAAATTATTCAACTATTAATATTTGTTGATCCTTGAGTGATCTACAAAAGAGGCAATTATATGTGCATGAACTTGCACTTTTTCAAAACATACTACTAGAATTGTTTGATTAATATATGGTTATAGCGAATTCATATAAGACAATCACAAATCAATCACATGTAAAATCAAAAAGAATAAAGAAAGAGAATCTAATCAATGATTTATAGTGATCCAGTCAAACCACCTTTGGTTTATATCCACTCTTCAAACTTCACTTAGGAATGTACTATCATCTTCTTTCAATAGGTAAAGAGGAACCCTTTATGTAATATTTTCTTTGCCACAAGAAAAATAAAATTCTAATAATTATCTTGCTTTGCCATAATTGAAGAAGAATCCTTTTAAATCTTATTCAAGGTCAAGAGAAACACTTATAATAGATATCCAAGAAATTATCCTCAATTGCTACACAAATAAGGTATCCTCATTACTAAACATAAAGGGATGATATATGAAAGCTCCTTCCCTAGCATAACTGTGAGATCCCACATCGGTTAGATAGGAGAACGAAGTATGTCTTATAAGGGTATGGATACCTCTCCCCCTAAGACACGTTTTCCTAGAAGGGGGAAGCAAAACGGTGAGGGGTTTAGCCCGAGGGGCAACTTAAAACGAACAATATCTGTGAGCGGGTGGTCGAGGTTGTTACAATAACTACTACACAAATATGAGTATAATCAGCACTTTTAATCTGCTATTTAGTCGTCCGTATAGATTAAAGAGCCAATATAACTAACCAAATGGTTTAGACTATTGATTAACCAATATTCAAGGGAACATAATGTAAATTAATCCAAAGTGGAACTTATTTATGTGTAATTGATTCAAATTTCATTCCAAGTTGCCATTATTAGAGATGAAAACGTCTTTCATTAAAGTTTCATGGTTCATCCTCTAGAACTTTTTTAGTAAAACCTCTTATAGGAAACTTGAACAAGAACAAGTTAAATGCAATCGATAAGAACAAAATGTCCTCAAATAGTGCAAAGCCCAATTTTATAAGAGAGGGAAGGTTACTCTTTTACCTATAAAAAACTCCACAATAATTGCATCTCATTTATTGGCACCCTAATTCAACACTTCTATAAGAGAAGCCACAATCAGAGAGCCTATAAAAGTAGTAGGAGGAAAGCTTGGTAGGAGAAGGCTCGCTTACTACCTATTTATAGCTAAGTTTAGTCCTCCCTCCTTGGTTTAGGCTCAAGTTGGTATGTTTAGCTATAACAGGTGAAGCTTACTAGAGAGAGAGAGAAGGAGTAGCTTCCAGAATTGTTTTAGTGGAGGAGTTTGACAAGTTTTAGGGAATGGATCTTTTTGTAAGGAACCAATAACCAACTGAGCAATGG
>JANITW010000009.1:8833197-8844765 GCA_027564335.1 Erythroxylum williamsii
ATGAACCTGTATGCTGGACTGAAATTCCAGCCCAAGGAGCCAAGATTTGAAGCCATGAAAGCAGTGGAAACTAATGTGGCAATTGCAACAGTCTAAAAGGGACAGGTGTTGATGTAATTGACGGTGGTATGATTATGAGTAAAATGCTTAAAGAAAGATGTGCTACTTCTTAAATAGTAATCTGAAGGTCATAGGGTATCAATTTGTTCAATGTAGAAAAAGTGGCCACAAATACTAAATAAATAAAAATATCAACTATTTAATATTATGTTTCGTCTTCCTGTTCCTTTTTTCACGATATGATCCCCCAATCATGTGCAAATCATAAGCTCTTTCCAGGACTACAAGTTCGAGTAATTAGTTAGAAATCTTCATAGTAGTTGCTTAGAAAGGAAGTCTTTATCCAGCGACTGAGTCTCCCAACTTAGCTTAAGTCCCTGTGAACAGATAATATAGATAATCGTATGCCCACATGGTCACAACATAGGAGAGGTTGGAGATAGAGCCTGATGGAAGATGTGCTTCCTTCTTTGGTGGCTTGAGGAAAGAATCAAATCAACCCATTGGACAGCTCTATTGTCGACATCTTAAAACTGACAACTGAGAAGTGGAAAATAAAGCAGAGAAATTGAAAGTAAATTTTACCCAAGAATTTTCTTTCATCGTGTGTGATAAGCATGACTCTTCAATGAAAGAGATCCGCTGGAAGAATTGAATGGAAAGGGAATACAATAAATGTAAACGAATGGGACATTAAAATGGTCCAAAACATATACATCGATACATGAAATCCACGAACCTGATAGTAGTTTTAAATCTTTATCAAAGGCATTATGGTCTGCCACTTGGAGTTCCCGAAACCTCCACCTCTGATATACCATCGAAGCATTTAATTTTCCACAAGAGAATTAAGAAGATTCAAACATCAACAATGGTGCTTGTTAGTAAAATGTTCATGTTTACGCTTAGTCAATATAACAGATGGAAGAATATCACAACTTGGAAAGAATGGTAGTCCAGTTTCATCACTTGGATAAACTTGCTTCAATGAAGCAGTTGTCTACTGTATTATACAATTGGGAATCTTTTGAGCTTAACCAATTGAGTAAGGCTGTACTGTGCACTTTGCTTCGTTTCAGATGATGATTGTCGCTTATATGATGCAAACAAACAACACATGCACCTCTTAATAGTTGTAACCATGTCTAGGGACAATCCCCATCGTCCCCAACCAAATAATTCTAACCGATTATCGTTCACTGAAATGAAATATAAACTATGCTTTTGTCAAGTTTGTGTCAGATGTTTGTAAGCATCTAAAATGTAACATACTTCTATGAAATATAGTATCCCAACAGAGTGACGGTACATGTCCAAAATAAAATTAATAAAAAAGTATCTCATGTACGTTGAAAGTCGAAACCACCAAAAGCCATCAACTCAGTGTGTTTTCGAAGTGTTCAAAAGAACAATAATAGAAGACTTTAATCAACTGCTGTTTTGTTGGTAAATCAAAAGTGGAATTCTCTAGAATCACCCTTCGAATATCGACTCCAAATCTTTTGTTCAATATTATGATATCTTATTATGTCCAACGAATCTCAATTATTTATTTATGTGAGTCTTATGTAAGTCTCGCGTAGATTTCACAAAATAAATAACTGAGATTTTATGAGACAGAATAAGACAGAATAATATTGGACAGAAAATCTTGTACTTTAAATATCATTTAAGGTCAAACAAGTCTATTTCCTCCCTGCCAAATTTGTAAGAGGTGTCACTGTCAAATATCGAGGTTGCCTAAGTACTTGTCTTTCTTTGATCTTGAGTGCTTCCAATCCAATCTCAGGTTTGATTAAGGTTATTGACGGTAACTTTTACCGAAAATAAAAAAAAAGGAAAAGAAAAAGGTTATCGTCGGTGAGGGAATGGGGAATTTCGAGGAAGGTAGTTAAAATTATTAAACAAAAGCTTAATTTCTAGAGCTCAATTTAGGTTGTCACTCACGGTATTAAGTGTAAGTAACATGGTTACAGCTCATGATTAATTTTTTAAGTCGTCAAAAAATAAAGTAATCCTTATTTAATATTTATCTAATAATTTACATTTTAAATCAATATAATACTATTAATAGTCTAAAATAGATTTAGTTCATTTAGTCTACAAGTGAAAATAGTCCAAATCTAGAAGTCTTAAAATTCATTCGACTAGACAATTCATGCATATGAGAATCACGCAAGAGGTTCAAAGTCTAAAGATTCTAAACAGCTAATGCATAACTGACATGTACTTTAAAGACAATTCAAACAGACAATTAGCTAAAATATGAGAAATTGAGCTAGAAGCTAAGCATTTATAGGAGGCAAAATTTCAAGGAAATAATGGTAGACAAAAAGCTAAAATATAGTGAAGTGAGTTAGAAGTTGAGAAGTTACAAGAGGCATAAC
Organism: Erythroxylum williamsii; assembly: GCA_027564335.1. Classification (NCBI taxonomy): domain Eukaryota; kingdom Viridiplantae; phylum Streptophyta; class Magnoliopsida; order Malpighiales; family Erythroxylaceae; genus Erythroxylum; species Erythroxylum williamsii. Next base: position 8,835,645 of record JANITW010000009.1, read on the forward strand.
TCCAGAACATGAAAATTAAGGAGAAAATGATAAGTTGTTAGCTAAAATATACACGTGGGTAGTACAAGTGTACAACACAAAATTATTTGAGGCTAAAAACATTACAAATTCACCAGCACCATGGCAGGAAAAGAGGATAATCAGCATATTGAATATATTATAAAAGACAACCTCAATACAATCTCTAAAGAGACAAACAACTATAAAAACACTTTGTTATTATTTTTTAGCTTTCTTTATATTGTATTTTCATGTTATTATCTAAAATTTCCTTTGTAGTTTGCATTATTTTTGGTTGTTTAAATCAAATCATTTCCTTTTTCAATATATTTTTGCATTTTATGAAAGTCATGGATTACATATGGTAGAAAATCTTTAAAAGTCAGCCTCACGTTCAATTGACTTCTATACATGTGAGAACCCGAAATTGATGCAATATAACGAAGTTGTTTGCACAAATGAAGTTATATAGTTGAGGTCAATTGTGGCCTCTCCAATTGACACAATCAAAGTCTTGACAAATATCGTTGACAAATCGTCTACCATACTGATACAATTTGTTGGGTAGAATTTGGCAGTTTTAACAAAACAAATTGCTAAACAACTCAGGAGGAGGAATGCTTTTAATGTAGTATAGAAGTCAGAAAATGTAGCTACCTTCCAGCTACTCCCTTTGTAGATGAGAAATATGTTCCTCCACACAAGAGAAAAGATAGTCCTACAACACCTCTTAACATTAATCTAGGTAATGTTTGACATACATTTAGGACCTAAATTTTAAACAAACAAGTATTTGATAGGGAGGTTGAAGCTAATGCAACAAAATATGGTTTGGTTGGTAACATTGTAGCTGTAATCCATAATCCATAATCCCATTATCCACCAACTACAGAAGAGATTATAAGTTAATACGGAGTTCATTAGAGAAGCGGTTCACGAATTGCACAAGGCTGGTTTAAGATAGCTTAGTCATCCAGAATTTCACAAGCCTTATTCAGAATAGAATGATCAGGAAAATCCTTATCCTTTTGGCTACATAATTCACTTGTTTCCTAGTGAAGATGGTTAATCCACTATTGAGTACATCATTAGATTCACTATACAATATAGAGAATTAGCCAAATATAGAAGCTTCAACTACTTTATACTCAAGCTATTCCTAAATTCTTTAACAGATCGCCTTTCCATGTTATGCTTTATTACCCAGGAATTTTATTTTCTCTTGGGCTGAAATGGAAAGATTCATTCAAACTCAGTTTTTTAGAACTGAGCCTAAAGTTAGTGTAGCTGGGTTGTCGAGAGTACGTCAGAAGGGTGGTAAGAATGTTGATATATTTATTATTTGTTCTAAGAAAATAAGAAGTTGATGTTGGATCACACTACTAGAAACTAAATATATGAAGTTAGCTCAAAAGGAGATGGATATTGAATTGTAGAAGAAATTTCAAGGCATGGAATTTTTCTATGAATTAGTAGCGAAATTCTTTGAATATTAAGATCTCCTTAAAGACGAAGGTCACTACACAAAGAATTCACTAGATGCTTAAATTATCGAGACAAATTCTTATGATTTGTTTGTAGCCAAAGTCAACATCCCTAGAACTTACGTTTGCCCTGAAAGTTAAAAAAATGCAAGCTTCATTGATCTAAGTGCAGTATACCATTAACATTATCAGAATAAATGAGATTTTTTATATTTATTGCAAGAAAAGTTTATCATATTGTCCTTGAAGCATATAATTCCTATGAAAGAAGAAATTATAGGCAAACTATTATAAATATCATAACACTTAAAGCCACTCAACAAATTAATATTAGAGATTTAAAAATGTGAACTAAGATTATATCAATAAAGGAATTCTGATGTTTGTTAAAGCTAACCAGACTATGTTGATAGATGAAGATCTGGTCCCACTAGTGGCAACTGTTAACATTCTATTGATGTTTATTGTTAGAACTTCAGGAAAAAAAAGTTAAAAATTGTTTGATATCAGCTGCAAATTTAGGAATAGGGTTTTTATTTCTAAATATAACACCGACTTCAAAAATTGGGACCAAAGAATTTCTAAGATCCAATAGAAGGTAGAGATCTCAAGAAGAAATTATTAAGCATAATTTACTCAAATTGATAAGAATAGAAATGAACCTCATAGTCTTAGTTATCAATGTATGAAACCCATATTTGAAGTATCACTTCAAGTGTCACCATCTTGAAATTGGCAACTAGCAAGACACCTAGAAAGTCTAATACCTTTAACTCAAACTAAAAAAAGATGAATTTAGTGATAAAGATCCTCTATCAAGGTTTTAAAAAATAACATTAATAGAGGAGCCAACTTTAAGAAATTAGTTCATGTGAAATCTGTTTTCTCTAAAGAAAGTAATATAGGCCCTAGTAATAAAAAGAGAAAAAGTAAGATAACATACAAGTGAATCCTAGATTTTATAGGAACTTAGCTTACTATGAGAGTCAAAAAGAAGATTCCTATTAGTTGATTATGTTTGGGTATATTCCTATTCAAGCTCCATGTACAAATTAATCCATAAATCTTTTAACATCATTTGGTAAATCTAGTGCAAAAAGGGTGGATTCCTCTTCTAAGATAGCTGAATGTAAGGTGTCAATACTAGTAATAGAATTATGAATTCCCATAAAGGTGTTTTTAGAGAAGCCAACTGAGGTCATGAAATAATAAATAAGGCCTTTATACATTAAGGCTCATTTCAATAGAAGACCAACCTTAAGAGTTTTGGTAAATAATGGGTCAACAATAAACCATACGTCAACAAAAATGATGATAACTTTATGAGAAAATGATGCTAATTTGATCCTAATTAAAGTATATGTTATTAGATTCACAGTGAAATTACTAGGGCATAGGGAATTTTCCTTGAAAATATTGTATTGTAAAGGAAGAATTTATTGACTGCATTCTCTGTTGTTGATATCCATGTTGTTTACTAAGTCTTATTAGGGTAAGATTGGTTCCACTCTAATTATTGCATTTTGTCATCTCCACATCAACATTTACTTTTATAAATAGGAGATGAACTATAAATCATTTAGGCTAATTCATAGCCACTCTATACTAAAATTGATGTAATGGAGGTAAAATTCTACAAGGATCATCTAAAGCTGATGCAAATTTAGAAGTCAAAATGAAAAAAGGAAAGATGAAAATAGATGCTGAAAATTTCGTAAGAATAACCACCATTGTGCCCATTCCTGAGCCAATGAAGTTTCCTATTATACAAGATTCTGATGAGTGAATTCTCATAAGAAGAATGGGAGGTAGCTACAGCTATGGAAATAAAATATCAAATGTTGTAGATTTTGTAGATTTCAGAATAAATAAATGGATGTGATAATGTATGAACAGTTTTTGAAACAAAGGAAGAAGTGTAAATGAATGATGATGGTGTATAAGATTTCTAACAAACCTAGAATTTTTCCTCATCATAACCTTCTAGGAGATGGTCAAAAGAATTCGAGTTGAAGGTCAAAAAAGAAACTTGAAAACTATGTAAATATAATTTTATTAGACGAGCTAGCTATAGTGATTGGTTGGCGAATGTTGTTTGTATAATTAAGAAAATTGGAAAAAAATAAGAATTTATGTAAATTTCTTAGATTGAAATGTAGCCACTCCTAAGGACATTTATATGAAGCTAATTCTAGATTCTTTAATTGATATGATGGTTGTACATTCTTTATTCTCCTTTGTAGATTTTTTTAGGTTACAATTGAAATTTTATAGCAAAAAATGATAGTTCTAAAATGGATTTTAGATGTCCAGGATCAATTGGGACATTTAAGTGGGATGTAATGCCTTTCGGGTTAAAGAATGTTCCACATACTAGAGGTCCATGAATGCCATTTTTCATGAATTAATAAGACATACGTTGGAAGTTTATATAGATGGCATTGTTATAAATTGTGGATCATACCAAGGATGTACAAGAAGCTTTTCAGTAATGCACAAATTTAAGTCAAATCCCTTAAAATATACTTTTTGAGTAAGAGCATGGAACTTATTCGGATTTTTAATCCACAATAGAGGTATTAAATTGGATAAGAATAAAGAAAAAGCAATTATTAAAGCAAAACCACCTTAAAATAAGAAAGAAGTTAAGAGTTGGGTTTTTGTGAACTAGAAGTTGTAGAAGACTTCTCTTTGAGGTTTCTTTTACAAGGAGGATTAGGAGCTTCTTTTTTCTAAGAAGAAGGCTAGCTTTTCTTCTTTGCTTTCAACATCCAAGATATTAAAATATATAAATAAATAAAAGTTAGGAGAATTCTTTGAAATTAAGAGTGCACGAGTAGAGTGGAATACCTTTGAGAAGTGTAGAATCAGGCTAAAGCACAAAACTCTAAAAGATTTTAAGCCATTATAAGTGTAAGCTTCAATTAATAGTGATCGAAAGTTTCCAAAGTAATTTGTCATTGATAGCACTTGCTTCAAAAGGCACTCCTACTAGATAGTCTAAGAAATGTATAGCCACAGGAATTCCTAAAGATTGGCCAAGTTGCCTACACCAAAGTAAGGGAGATATTATAAAACCTAAGACCCTAATAGAAGGGTTAGGTTATAGGGCCTTATCACCATTGAAAATGAAAAACTCTAGGGTTATTATAAACTAAGAAAAGCTTTTTACACATAGCCAGATAGAAGGACTTAGAAGTTTTGAAGATTTTTAACCAATAAGGTCTTTTGGAGAAGTCTCCAAAAGGTTTCAATTGATATATAGTTCAGGAATTCAAAGAAAGCAAGATACTAAGTATATCTTCGCGAGAATTTTGACAAAATTGGCGCACAACTGAAAACTAAGAAAATCAAGAAATTTGGGGTTAGAAGAAGTTAGATAGTCTATATTCCTAATCTTATGGAAATAAGCAAAGTATAAAGCTGAACAAACGACACACAAATTTAGGCATTACAAAGGAAGATTAGAAAGGCATCTCCTCTAATTTCTATATAAAAATCCTAAAAACCTAAGGAAAAAATTTTTTCCAGAAGCTATCACTTTACAAAAAGGAAGGAATTTTAAGTTAAGTTTATTATTAACGAGGAAAAAGACAAATTGATTTAAAAGAACTCAAATGAATTTCAAATGTTCTTCTTCAGATGCAAAAGTTCTCGAAGAAGCATAGTTCTTTATTAAACTAGATTAAGAATAACATTTAAAATTTCTAGAATCTTAAGTAGGAGTTTCTTTAAACAAACAAACAAAATCATCTCCGATAATAGGCAATCCAATCAAGAAAAAAATGTCTATTAAATAAATAGAAGCATGTCTAAAAGGGAAGATAAATAAATTACAAAAAGGACTATAAATTTTCAAAACCATAAACACAAGATTAGGTTGATACTTAATAGGATTCGTGGAAAGAGCTATTAGTTGAAGGAGACCTTGCCTCTTCTAAGATGAGTGATATAATGAGTATAACATGTCTACCTATGTAGCCTATTGGTTTAAATACCTAGGCTAAGGTTTTAAGGATTTAAAAGCCTACAATAAAGTAAATTCTAGTGGAAATATGACTTACTTTTTTCTCCTAAATAAAGGAGCGATGGATAAGAAGCATCTATAGGCAAGGTAGTCCTAATAGTAAGAGGAAGGTCATATTCATGGTCAAAGTGTGGACAACATCCAAAAATGCTAAAATTAGGAATTTGAATATTAGAATTGATAGGGGAAGGCGCTTCAATGGAGACCACTTCAAGTTTAACAACTTACAAAAGAAATGGAATTAGGAAAATTCGTAGGGATTTTTAGAAAATGATGAAATTAGACACTTACATCAGTAGCATTTAGCTCAACAAAATCTATTAAGGAGAAGAAGAGGCGTTGTAAGACGAAGCCATAGTTGTAGAAGTCACAAGACTATTTAATAGCTAAGGTAAAAAGTGAAGAAGTAACAATAAGCTTTTATAGTATAGAAACGGTCGAATCCTAATTGAATAGTAAAAGTGAGAATTTAAAGAGATTTACTATATTTTGTAGAAAATAAGGATTTCAAATTTGAAAAGATCCCAATGTAAGCTTTAGATCTGATAGTTTTTGTTGATATAATAATGTTTGATATTTAAGAATGTTTGATACTTAATAGATTCCCATAGGTGACTTGATATGTGTTTAATTGTTAATGCATTTAATTATTTATACTTAGCGATTAATGTTACGAAAAAGCTTAAGATACTCACTTTAATTCATATATGATTTTAGGTACAATTCGGAAGTAAAGAAGTTAAAGTGAGTTTAAAGCGCTATATTTTGGTTGTTTTCTAAAGATTTATATTCAGTTGTCTTTATCGAACAAAAATGATAAATATTGGAGAAAAAGAAGACAAGATAAAACATAAAACTCATATAAGAGGGTTGCTGGAAATAAACACTCATAGTGGGCATGCAATTACATGAATTTAATGGTTGATAAAAAAAAAAGGTGGCCAAGCAAAGGAGCAGCTAAACAAAGAGCTAAATGGCATCAAAGAACCAAACAAAACGACTTGAGAAGCAACTGGGAAAATATGAAGCATGAAACGACAGTGTGATGGAAAGTAGCCAAAAGAAAGATCAGATGACCGAACGACAGCACAAAAGTAAGGATGAAGGACAAAATGGTAGTAGATGTACCAATACGTAGCAATTGTAGGATGATATGCATTTAACGCATGCGTTTTACATAAAATGCTTAAGGCGTGACCTAGTAGAAGAAAAGGGGCTATAATGTAGAGGAGTTTGACACATCGCAGGAGAGTTACGTGCATAATAGGTCTACGTTTAATGAATTTTTCTGCATTAAACGCAGACGAGGAGCACATATATGAGGAGCTAGGAGGGCTGGAGTGAATAGGAAGTGTTGACCTTAAATTTCAGCATTAAATTGTCACATCGATGAAGAGTATAGAGAAATAAGAAGCTTGGGTAGTAAAGGAGAGACGAGGGAGCTTCGATAGGGTTAGTTTTGGGCTAAAGCATTTTCTAGGAAAATACTCATAAAGAGCTAGACATCCTGAAGCCCGTTCGAAGCTGACATCGACACCGACGACCTAAGTTAAGTATTTTTTAATTATTTTATTGTTTCTTTCTCTCATTAGAAATTGATTGTGTTATCTTAGATATATTGATTTGGGTTTTGTGTATGGATAATTAGATTTTCATTATTGTTTGGTTATTTGTTTATGGATCCATTGGGTATTGTGAGATGATGATTTTAATGCGTTCATTGAATCGTTAATTACAAACCCATTATTAGAATTTCGATATAATCCCTAATTTTTATGTTGAAATTCATGTGTAGTGACTAATGATTCGTAATCATTAAGGATAATATGACCTAGGTTAAATGACGCATCGTATATGGTTGTTGCCTTGATTAATCGATTTTCCTAATTCGTAATGCCACTACCTAATTAAATCTTGAGATCGTATCTTAGGTTATTTGATGGTTAGGTTTAATTAACGATCATATCTTGATTAAATAAAACCTAAGAGAAAACTCGGGTTAATTATTAACTCACAATCAATAGTTGCTAGGAGAGGTTAAAGAACAATAAATTAATAAAATATGCTTAATTAGGGTATAAGCCGAGATTGAACCAAAGAATCAAGTCCCTACTGAATTCTCCACTTTTATCATTTTTTGCATGTTTTATTTAATATGCTTTTATTAGTTAGTTTCATTTTATTTTCTTATTTCAAAATCCAAACCCCCTGTTCGGTTAAACTTAAACACCAGTTAATTTTATTTAATAAACTTTACAGATACTCTCTGTGTGATCGACTTAGACTCACTACTGTTATAGTAGTACGTCTAGTTATTTTATTTTGACTAGCGTAATGACACACGGTTAATTTTGGCATTGTTGTCAAGAAGTGCGATTTTTTAGTTTTTGTTTGTGATTTAATTGATGTTTTATATATATTTGTTTGTAATTGATTTCTTTTCTGTTATTTTGTGATCTTTTCATTTTTTATTTCGTGTTTAAAAAAATTTTCGCTATGGACATAAGTAATTTCTTTGATGACTCATATTCTGAATCCTATAATAATGTTTGAACTGATCAACCTAACTTTTTTTTATAGATGGGAAAATCACCAGAATTACTTCCATGATAGTTTGGAAGACGCACAACAATTATCGAACAAACCAGAAGCTTCCTATCATGACTCTGATCCATCCCTATAAGAGTTGACTAATATTGTGAAAGCTAACACCTTGCAATTGCAGGAGAATACTCTACAATTCCAAAATGATAGAGGACAATTTCCAAAAAACACATGGTCTCGTACCTAAGATTTAGAGAGCCAACAAGATTCAGGTGCATCTTTAGAAGAACTTTTTAAGAATCTAGCTGTTAACAATTTGCAATTTCAACAGAATATGTAACAGTAGTTGCAAGAATTTCGACAAGAGACGAATGTAAGCTAACAGAGCATGGAACACCTAATGGGTCCCTAGAATTGTAAAGCAAAGAGGAGCAACTGTATCAACCTGAGGTGTACCTAATGGACTTTGTTCGAAAACATTGCAAAGTGATAAGGAGCTTGAGAATTTTGAAATCAACCCTCAATGAATTGTTTGTGTCGAAGAAGTGGAGAGGGCGCTCAAAATAGAAAAGGACACATCTTTTAGATCGGAGGTAAGTACTGAGTCCATGATTATTTTTAAGACTAACTCTTTACCTTTACATAATAGATTGGAGGAATTAAATGATGAAGAAAAAGGTAAAAAAAACGTTCAAAATATTTCTGGAGTATATGGACTTAGTCGAAATAGAGAATCTGAGAATAAGGAAGATGCTAAATGAGGATGATAATCAACTAAGGCCCTATCTGGAACTGTCTAGCGTAGAAGTGGCACTAACTGTAATACCTGAAGATCACAATTTCATCACATGAGGAGAAGAAGGAGTCGAGCCAGTAACCCTAAACGAAGACGTTTTTTTAGGAGGCAACCTAAAGAAAGTAAATTTCTTTTCCTTTAAAATTTTACATTACTTTTTATATGCATGTGTGTTTTTGAATTTATTTGTTTGACTTGTTTTTAAGTTTTCAATCAAAATGAGAGAAAGAATAAAACAAATGAAACAAACATTTTCTCATTTTCTATTGC
>JANITW010000009.1:8844865-8862483 GCA_027564335.1 Erythroxylum williamsii
TTTTGAGAGAGGGCCGTAGGTGTTAAGAAGTTAGAGAAGTTTTCGGGCTTTTTAAGAGAGGAAGCTTTTTGGTAATATGTTGTTTATTTGTTAGTTAGATGCATTTATGGTGTTTAATGTGAAAGATTGTGGTAGTTGAGTTTGAGTTATGACTGATTTTAGAAGAGAAAAAATGTTAAAATAGAGTCAGAGAAGAAGGCCAGGTCACGGCGTGTCTGCGCCACAACGCGGCGAGAATTTATGTTCTCGCCGAGGCGTGCGCGAGGGGCTTCGCTGCGGTGAGCCTTTCTTTACTCGCCGCGGTGTAGCAGCGAGCTTATAGGGGTGCACCGCGGCGAGCCCCAAAATATTCCGCCGCGGCGAACTCCCTTCTGACGCCGCAGCGAGCCACTCTATATCGCTGCGGCGAGCGTTCTTTGGCCGGGGCGAGACCCATTTTTCTGAACTGATATATTTTAATTTTTGGGTCATAACTGATGATGTAAACCTCGAAATGAAGTGATTTTTTATTCGTTATAAACTAGAGAAAGAGGTCTACAATTGATGTGAAGAAAGAAAGTTTGAATTCAAATTAGTAAGATCTCAATTATTGAATGAAAGTTTAGGATAGGTTTCTATTTCAACCTAAAGGTTGTTTCATGATAATTGGAATATAATTTTGAGACTTCTGACATACTTTCAATGCTTTTGAGGTTTTAGAAATAGAGTTCAATGGGTGAACTTGATCTAATTCAAGATGATGTTGGTTTTGAGGTTCTTTTTGGGAATATTTTAGTATGTTTGATATGATAAATTGAACTGAATTTTTGAAATGAAACTTGTGGAGTTTCCATGATATGATATTGAAATCAAATGTGTCATATTTGACCAATTGGATGAAAAGCTAGGTTTTGTCAAAAGAAAACGGAAATTGTGGAATAGTACCGGGAATGTCACCAACATGCATCGTACATCTTTTACCTGCGACATGTACATCATTGAATCTTTCTGATTGTGCATTTAGTAATGGGTGACAAATTGACTATTATAGAAGCACAATTGGAACGTCGTTCCACGAATATTGCTGGGACTTCCAGGCAGTAGCTCGGAAGTTACAGGTAAGTAACCTAGTTGGTTCCTCAATCTTTGATTGTTTAAAGTTCTGTACTGATTGTTCTGTAGAGAATAATGGCGGATATGTGAGAACTGATTATGACTGAAATGTCAGACCGAAGGTCCAAGGGGATGGGATTTGACATTGAAATTGTTATTTGCCTGAGATTGGGAAACTTTTATGCTTCCAATGTGATAGACTGTAACTGTGAAATTATGTGAATAATTGAGAATGAATTGTCTGTTTTTGATAAATTGGTTTTGATTGCAATGTGATGATTGAAAAATTGTGATAAATGATCATTTAATAATAGTTGTGACTGGAGCTGCCACGGAGAGCTATAGGCTCAATGTTTAATGTGCTCGAAAAGGGACAGTTCAGATCTATACGCTCAACGTTTAATGCACCCGAATAGGGACAGTTCAGAGCTATAAGCTCAATGTTAATGCACCCATACTGGGACAGTTTAGAGCCTCAGGCTCACCGATCAATGCTCCCAAATTGGGACAGTACAGGCGCTCAGTCACAGCAATAAAATAAAATGGGAAAATGTTCTGTATTCAATTATTACGTTTCTGATTGATTTGTGAATGGAGAAAAAGGATAAATGCTTATAATCTGATGATAACTGCTTTGTATAATTTCTGCTTTTGCGATTGTGCTATAATCTGTAAATTGCTTGCGAAAGGCATGAATTGAGTGAACCATCGATGATGGTTTCTCATTGAGTTCACAAACTCACCCAAAATTACAAACTATTTTTCAGGATCGAGAGAGTAGACTCTTAGCTCCAGAAAGAGAGACTTTTCCTACCGTGTAGAACTTGTTGGCGAGAAAAGTCATGGCACACAGGTCGGTCAGCTGGAATTTTTGGGGATGACCTAATTAGACTTTTGTATTAGTTTTCCTTTTGGAGTAATGTATTTAGACAGTGGAAAACTGATAGACATGTAAATTTTTGCTTGATGATATAAAATGAGAAAGCTATTTCGGTTTCAAAAATTTAGTGATTTTATATTATGATTTATGGGTACGATGCCATGAAAGTAATGTAGTGACTGTACGTAGCTCTCCTTTGGTGTAGGATATGTATCGGAATGACCTGCGGGCGTTCCGGTGTATACCCTACGGTAAGGGGGCACTACAATTAACATGGAATATTAATTGACCATTAAAAGATTAGTGTGTGGATTAAATGATGGTAATGTTTTACAAACCATTCGATAAGGAGTTATCGGTTTAATCAGACAGATATATAATGGAAATTATGGTATTCGACAGACCCTAAATGAAACATTATTAGGATTATGTTTGTTTCATTAATGTTTCATAAGTGCCTTGAATTCTATGGTATGAGATGTTCATTTTCTTACATGAGAAATATGTATTTATTGGTATTGTCCAACGCTAATTGTAACAGGTACCTATATAGATAATGCCATAGCATGCATGACTTATGTAGAGGATAAATGTTCATCAAGAATACTGTTGTCCCTCGTATATAATATGAGCGATAATATCTATGGACCCTTAATAAACTAATATTGTATGTATGCAATATGATTAAGGAGCTAATCATATTTATGAATTACTTTAGAAATCAAGAAAGAATAAATTGGCAAGGATGACATATTCCAATCTTGCTTTTATTCAAGATATTATGAGACAAGAGAATTTACATAGGCAATTATTGCTTCGGGATTGTGATTTATGTATGATACTTATCATCTATATCATTTGAGTAATTATAATGTATTTTGCTAGATACCATTTATGATATATAGAACTAAAATAGGTTTTAATTCTATTGTCAACATGACATAGATCCCAATAGGTCACACCATAAAAGATTTGATTAGAAAAGGGACATTATTCTAGTATATGACATAGAGATATCGATAAAATTAATTATAAGTGTTATGATTATTTTCGTCGTCATATGATATTAGAATAAATGTTATTAGATAACAAATGTAATCCTAGATAAATTTATTTGATATGTATAACATGTCATATAAATTTAATGCTCAACAAAATAATGCATATAATTATATAATATAGTTATTTGGCAATTGGCCAAATGTTTAATTATTTTTAAAACATGAGTAAATGGCAAAGTGACTATTTAAATGAAAATTTCCATGGCCTATCTTGTAAGAACATGAGGTGTCCATGAAATTAACATAAAGATGTGTTTAAAGCCTAATGACTAAGTTATCCTTTCACTTTGTTTTCTTGTCTTTATTTACATAAGGGCATTTTAGACAATTAAAGAGGCTTTTTAATTAACCCTAATTTGTCTAAAAGTAATAAGGATTTTCGTGATTTTTTGTGTGCTTTTTCCAGCTGCTGCCATTTTTCATCTTCTTCTCTCCTACAGTTTTAACTTTTTCTTCTCTTTTGTCTTCCTCCAAGCTACCGATTTTCTTCATCCTTCTTACAAGATCCAAAAAGCTTTGCCATTTAGCTCATGTGTTAAGCATTCAATCATCCATCTTTTTGTTTATTTTGGGGATTTTTCTAGGATCAAAGATAAGCCATTGAAGTACCATCTAGTATTAGGAAACATTGGGCTTTCTAATTGATCTTTGGTGAAAACCTAATGCATCTTATTTGGTGCAAAGGAGGTGAAGTCATGAGCAAGGAGCTAAAGTTGTGAGCTAGTAGGTGGAACTGTGAGATCTTATATTTAGTATGGAGACCAAGTCCAAGGTATAATGGTTTATATGCCTTGATTTGTGCTATATTAGTTTGTGAATTGGTTACAAGACAAGATCTTTTGGGTTCTTGTTGGATTTAAAATTTTTGTTTTAATCCACTTCAATCCTCACAAAATCGACATTAGCATGTGAAATCATTTTTTCATTATTTGTATGTTAGATTATGACATCATTCATCTTTTGTTCCTCTTACAAACCTTCATGTACTAGTTAAAAGTCTATCAAAAGTTGCTTTGTTACTTCTTGTGTCATCATTATCATAGTTGATCATTCACATTACATTTTGTGTTAGGGAGCCATGGATCCACACATCACATATATGGCAAGGTAGCAGAAGTGTCAGAATCAAAATTCCAACCCCACAACATCCCCAGAAAATCTAGAATTTATATGCATGTATAAGCATATTATAAGAACATGAAATTATAACATATGTACCTTGCAAATGCCCCTCCTTTCTTGTATCTTCTCCTTGTTTGGGTTGTAGCAAACACCAAACACCTTCCTTGGCCTCTAAAGAGCACGCAAAGATGAAGAAAAATCAGTATGTAGGGGTGGTTAGAGTACCAAACAAGATGAGTTCAAGTAGATGTATTAGTGAGAGTTAGATCAAGATTAAGTTTCATACAATTAATCTTATGCAAAAATTGCTTAAAATTGCATGAATAAATCTCAAGATCACTCCTCTCAACTTCTAAAACTCTTTTAGACCCTTAGACTCTCTATTGAGTGTGTTTTATGGCTAAAAATTTATGTATACATAAGTAAAGAACTCACTTATGTACCACCTGTTATTAAGTTGGTCACGATTGTGTCCTAAGCCATGATCATGGCTTGCTTAATTGATAACTATACACACTTTGTTTTTCATCTAATCTTTTATAAGTGTGACTCTTAGGTTCCCATTTATTTTAGTTACTTGAATTAAATCTTAATCCGAGTAAATCATGAAGGTTTCATGATGTCAATTTATTGGAATGTAAGCAGATTAATAGTTAAACTCTTCAATCATTAATTATCCGACTTATGAACCTTTCCATAGTCAATTACCGTACAATTCATCCCTTCACCATCCTATACCCTACTTGGTTTAGAGTATGGGGTATGTATCTACTCCCACTAGACTGACTATGTCAGATTTAGTCCAATTGATATTAGTTCTTGTCTTGAGGATCTTATTATTCTATGTGTCATTGAAGACTCTCTTTATGACACATAATTGCTCTAGCCAGAGACTCTCGACTAATGACCTTGATAAGAGGCCTCGGGTATTATCTCCTTCTATCAGGAGTGGTGAATCCTTTATTGGCTATCCAATTACTTTGAATACCAATATCTATACCCAATCACCACTCTATGAGTGACCTTATCTTGAGGCAATAAAGAATGGTGTCAAAGCATAGGATCAGTATCCAAGATATCCTTGAGTACCGAAAGTTTAAGGATATTTGCACCATTGCTATGATGAGATTAATCACTAACATTTAATAGATCATCCATATGATAATCTCATAATGGGTCATCTGATATACTTACTGCTCCTAGTATGCATCTATATGTTAACTTTAAGCATCTCATGCTTACAGTTTATAAGATCCACTGCTTGATCAAATCAAGAAGTATAACATGTGCTAGTCTATTCGGATTAACAATGTCATATCTTATTAATCATATAACTAGGGATAATTTAGACACTAATATAATTGCACATGATAGGAATCTCATTATCATAATCTTATCATGATTTCCTTCATGCTATGTTTTGTATCATGGAGTTTATTAACTCGATTTAAAAAAGACATTAATTCATAAATAAAATTAATGAAAGTTGCCTTTCACTTCATTAATCAAAATAAAGTTTGTACAAAGTGCTAAAGGTGATTGCCTTTAGAGCACTAGTTTAACAATCTCTCGCTTGCATTAAAGCCAATCGCCTTTGTATCTAATACTATAGGCAAATACACTAGAATCAAATCTCATTTGAGAAGTGGCTTAGTCAAAGGATCAGCAATGTTATAATCTGTAGGCACTCTCTCTATCTTCACATCACCTCTATTAATGATCTCCTTGATCATGTGATATCTCCTGAGTATGTGCTAGGACCTCTTGATAGGATTGAAATATCTTATATTTTCTTATGTATTTCTATGTGATTTCAATCCTATTTTAAGATAAAATGCTTAATTGGTGTTCAATTTGTATTTACTGCTAGGCTGGATATGTTGATATTTATTTGAGACCAAAAAGACAAGATTTTCTAAAGCAAATTGGAGCATAATTGTTTAACAAGAAAAAGGCACAAAATTAAAAAAAGAAAGAAAAAGAAGATTAAAGTTTCAGTGGTCTGTTCGCTGCGTGAAACGCAGCAACGCAATGTTTAAATAGCGTGACCCAGGGCATGAGGTTTTAAAGAGGGAGAAACTTAATTGTCCCATTAGACATTACAGGGGCACGGTGAAGGCAGCTATGTGCAGGCACAGGCGTAGAGAGCAGGCGTGAAGAGGGCTTGGCTGGGCGGCTTGGTTGCTGGAGAGAGGATTGGTGGCGCAGGTGTGAAGAGAAGCTTGCAAGATTGAAAAGTGAGAAGCTAAAGAAGAGCTGCAACACAAGAGATTAGGAGGAGTGAACAGTAACATGACCATTCAAACTTATTTGTCACATCATGAATAGTGACATAGTTGGGCTGAAACAAATTAAGGGTTAATTAGGGAGTTTCGGCTAGGGATTAGAATGGAGGCTGAAGCATTTTTTTGGGAAAGATCCATGAAGAGTTAGGCATCCCAATGTCGGTTCAGAGGCAACATCGACGTCGACGACCTGGGATAAGTATTTTTAATTATTTTGTTGTTTCTTTCTCTTATTAGGAATTAATTGTATTATCCTATATTAATTGATTTGGGTATTGTGTATGGATAATTGAATTTTTATTATTATTCGATTATTTGTGTATAAACCCATTGGATCTTATGAGTTGATGATTTTAATGCGTTCATTGAATCGTTAATTGCAAACCCATTGCTAGAATTTCAATATAATCGGTAATTGTTATATTGAAATTCATGTGTAGCGACTAATGATTCATAATTATTAGGGATCACATGACCTAGGTTAAATGACGCATTGTATGTGGTTGTTGCTTTGATTAATCAATTTCTTAATTTGTAATGCTACTGCCTAATTAAATTTATAGATCGTATCCTAGGTTATTTGGTGGTTAGGTTTAATTAACGATCGTATCTTGATTAAACAAAACCTAAATAAAAACTCAGGTTAATTATTAACCCACAACTAATAATTGCTAGGAGAGGTTAAAGAACAACAAATTAATGAAATATGCTTAATTAGGGTGTAGGTCGAGATTGAATCAAAGAAATGAGTCCCTACCAAATTCTCCACTTTTATCATTTTTTGCATGTTTACTTTAATTTGTTTTTATTAGTTAGTTTGATTTTATATTCTTCTTTCAAAATCAAAATCCCCCTGTTAAATCTAAACATCAGTTAATTTTGTTTCATAAACTTTGCACACACTCTCTGTGGGATCGACCTAGATTTACCACTACTATAGTAGAAGTCTAGTTATTTTATTTTGGTTAGCGTAATGATGCACGGTCAAATTTTGGCGTCGTTGTCTGGGAGCGAGGTGTTTTAGTTTTTGCTTGTGATTTAATTAGTGTTTTGTTTATATTTGTTCGTAAGTGATTTCTTTTCTGTTATTTTGTGATCTTTTCATTTTTTTGTTTAGTGTTTTTAAAAAAATGATATAGATGGAAGTAATTTCTTTTATGACTCATATTCTTAATCCTATAACAATGTTTGGACTGATCAACCTAACTTTTGTTATAGATGGGATAATCACCAGAATTACTTCCTTGATAGTTTGCAGGATGCACAACAATTCTCATACAGACCAGAAGCTTCCTATCACGACTCCGGTCCATCTCTGGAAGAGCTGATTTTGCAATTATAGGAGAATACTTTACAATTCCAGAAGGATGGAGGGCAATTTCCAAAAAACACATGGTCTAATGCCCAAGATTCGAAGAGCCAACATGATTCAGTTGCATCTTTAAAAGAACTTGTTAATAATATTACTGCTAACAATTTACAATTTCTACAGGATATGCAGCAATTACAACAAAATATGCAGCAAGAATTGCAAGAATTCCGACAAGAGACAAAAGCAAGTCAATAGAGGATGGAACACCTAATGAGTTAGATGGAAATAGGTCTTGATAGCCTAAAATCGTGAAGCGAAGAGGAGTAGTCGTATCAACCCGAGGTGTACCCAATTGGAGTTTGTGCGGAAACTTTACAAAGTGATGAGGAGCTTGAGAATTTTGAGGTCAACCCTCAATGAATTGTTTATGTTGAAGAAGTGGAGAAGGAACTCGAAGCCGAAAAGGACACATCTTTTAGCTCGGATGTAAGTACCGAGTCCGTGATTATTTTTTAGACTAACTCTTTACCTTTATATAATAGATTGGAGGAATTGAATTATAAACAAAAAGGTGAAGAGACGTTTGAAATATTTTCAGATTATATAGACTCAGTCGGGATTGGGAATCTGAGGATAGGGAAGACGCTGAATGAGGATGATGATCAATTAAGGTTCTATTCGGAACTACCTCATGTGGAAGTGGCGCAAACTGTAATACTCGAAAATCACAATTTTATCATGTAAGAAGAAGAAGGAGTCGAGCTAGCGACCCTAAACAAAGGCGCTTCTTGGGAGGCAATCTAAAGGAAGTAAATTTCTTTTCCTTTACATTTCTACATTACTTTTTATATGCATGTGTGTTTTTGAATTTGTTTGTTTTACTTGTTTTAAAGTTTTCAATCAAAATGAGAGAAAGAATAAAACAAATGAAACAAACACTTTCTTATTTTCTATTGCTACTGGGATTATATAATCATGGTTAGAGTGTAGATTGACTAGATAATTTCATAGCAACTTTAGCATGTACTTTTGCTCTTGTGATTGGTCGATATGCATTATCTTTGGAAGAGTAGTGACTAATGGTAGACAAAGCCGGTGATATTTTGAGTCATACTTGACTAACACATCCATATCAGTCTCATTGTCTTTTGATAATGTGTGACCTTTATGACATGTACATCTTGATTTTGCATTGAATTTTTATTCGAGACCACATTTTTATCACATGCATTAACATGGATATGATTAGACATTCTTTATTTTTTTAGCTACATTAGTCAAATAACTTACCCTATTGACATGATTTTTCCCTTGTTAATCCCCTTTAAGCTTTATACCTTTCTTTTTATATAAACCATATTTTATGTTTTTAAACTTAACCAAATGTCCTACCAAAGCTATAAAGCTAATGGAACAATTGTGATTGTTAAGTTTGTGGAAGTACAAAATTTTAAGTGTGGGGGTGTACATATATGAGGGTTAGTTATAATGTTGGGATATTGTTATATATCTTATTATTGAAATTCTTATGTTAACGTAGTTTCTTTTAATGTAAAAAAAGAAAAGAAAGAAAGAAAGAAAAAAGGAAAAGAAAAGAAAATGAAAAAGAAAGAAAGAAAGAGAATGAAAAATTTTGTTTGAATAAATGTATCAAAGAGGAATTGCATATGTATTGAAAAGTTGTTTATAGTTAATGCATCTTGCTAGAGTTGTAATGAATGTGTTAATTGAGTATGTTGAATATGAGGTAGATGTTGGCTTGGAAAGTTCACTCTTGTGATTTCCATGTATTGTTGGCATAAATCATATGAGTGATTCCTTTAGATTGGTATATGCTTCATGTGGTTTGAGTGTGAGAGTTAAATGTGGTTGTGAAATATAAATGTTTCATTCGTCATAGCTAAAGGTACCCAACTTTTTATGAGTGTTGCTTTGTTTCACTAGCTTTGATGATTTTCATGTTACTTGACCCAAATATTCACCTTACCTTTGCCCACATTACGACTCTAAAAAGTCCTTTGATTCATGATTTTGCATGTGAACATTAGTGGTGGAGAAATAAAATGATATCCAAAGTTGTGGATTGTTATAATCATTAATGGTGTTAAGTGTACCTATGGATATATTTAAGTTAAACACATTTTCTGAGTCTATCATTAGATTGCTCAGTTTTTAAAGATATTGAGTGTTGAGTGATCAGGAGTAAACGCTTGGAATGTTGATTTCTTGCCATGATTTTTGAAAGTCATTCATCTTTGATTATGATTATATAGTCTTGGAAAAATATGAAAATTGATTCAATGTTTTGGGTCAATGAGCTTAATTTTGATGTTTTCCCCAAGGATGACTAAAAGTTAAGTATGAGAGAAATTAATACGTGTTTAATTGTTGATACGAAAATGCTTAAGATATTAACTTTAATTCATATATGATTTTAGGTATAATTCGGAAGCAAAAAAGTTAAAGCGAGTCGAAATCTTTATATTCTGGTTTTTTTTTTTGAAGAGACATATTCACTTGTCTTCGTCTAACAAAAATGATAAATATTGGAGCAAGAGAAGACAAGATAAAACATAAAAACTCATGGAAGAGGGCTGCTGGAAATCAACAAGATAAATATTGTACATGATTGCATGTTTTTGCATGCAATTACATGAATTTAATGGTTGATAAAACAAAGGTGACCAAGCAAAGGAGCAGCCAAGCAAGGAGCTAAACGATAGTAAAGAACCAAACAAAATGACGTGAGAAACAAATGGGAAAATGTGAAGCATAAAACAATAAAGAAGCCAAAGGAAACAACAGATAACCAAATGACAGTGCAGAAGAAATGATTTGAAGACCAAAACGGCAGCAAATGGACCAACATGCAGCAATTGGAGGATGTTGTGCATTTAACGCATGCATTTTACATAAAACGCATAAGGTGTGACCCAGCAGAAGAAAAGAGGCTACAGGGCAGAGGAGTTCGACACATCGTAAGAGAGTTGTGTACGTGATAGGTCTGCGTTTAATGCAGTTTTCTGCTTTAAAAATAGACTAGGAGCACCCAGATGCGGAGCTAGGAGGGCTGCAGTGTACAGGAAGCGTGGACCTTAAACTCCAACATTAAATCATCACATCGATGAACAATAGAGAGGAATAAGAAGCTTGGGTAGTGAAGGAGAGACAAGGGAGCTTTGATAGGGTTAGTTTTGGGCTGAAGCATTTTCTAGGAAAAGACCCATAAAGGGTTAGATGTCCCGATGTCAGTTCGGAGGTGACATCGATGCCGACAACCCGGGTTAAGTATTTTTTAATTATTTTGTTGTTTCTTTCACTCATGAGAAATTGATTGTGTTATCCTAGACATATTGATTTGGGTTTGGTGTATGGATAATCAATTTTTCATTATGGTTCGGTTATTTGTGTATGAACTCAATGGGTATTGTGAGATGATGATTTTAATGCGTTTATTAAATCATTAATTGCAAACTCGTTGTTATAATTTCGATATAATCCGTAATTATTATGTTGAAATTCATGTATAGCGTCCGATGATTTGTAATCTTAAGGATAATATGACCTAGGCTAAATGACACATCATATGTGGTTGTTGCCTTGATTAATCGATTTTTCTAATTCGTAATGTTATTGCCTAATTAAATCTAGAGATCGTATCTTAGGTTGTTCAGTAGTTAAGTTTAATTAACGATCATATCTTGATTAAAAAAATCCCAAGTAAAAACTCGGGTTAACTGTTAACCCACGATTAATAATTGCTAGGAGATGTTAAAAAATAACAAATTAATAAAATATACTTAATTATAGTGCAGACTGAGATTGAACCTAAAAATAGATCCTTATTGAATTCTCCACTTTTATCATTTTTTGCATGTTTTCTTTAAATTGTTTTTATTAGTTAGTTTCATTTTATTTTCTTCTTTTAAAAATCCAAACCACCATAAATATGTTTATGAAAATGGAGCAGTCAGCTCGAAAGATCCAACCATAAATCTATCTTAAAATGAAACCATCTTCAAAAACTTTTGACTTCAAGTTTGTCCCAAGTCATTATAGATTGATTTTATCTCCCCAATTCTATGTTGTCTTCAGGCTAAGAAGGAACATTGTTATTTATAGGTCTATTTGCTCAGTAAACATTATATTGCAAGTCAACCTTTCTGTGATCCTGTCTCGTGGTAGCAGTCACATAACAAGATTTGTATTTTACTATTAAAGGTATGTTTTCATGTATTCACATGTTTGTATTCTCCCTCATGACGCTTAATATTGGGCATGTTTTCTATCATGTATTGAACACGGAATAGTCTATAGAGTTAATTAAGTTTTTGCATCAACGAAGGCCTGCATGGAAGTTCTTTCGATGGTATAGTTTAAACAATAAACCTAGCGTAGGGATTAAGGTAGGAAAACCTCTAAAGTACTAAACCAATGATTGGAAGAGGAAGTTTGTGTTCCTTTCCCTAGAAGATACTAGTAAGTGGACTCTTCGGCCTATTTAGCGAGGTCCTGGTCCTAGGTTAAATGACTAAACAGAAATAGTAGCTTGCTATTTGCTTACGCTCACGCTTTAGTTGAATCTGGTCTCTCTTCCTTGATAAGACATCACCGAAGAGTTGGTGCTGACAACATTCTGAATGTTACAGACCTACTAATTAAATTCTTTAAGTTGACAAGTTGATGTTGACTGATAGATATGGATATGAATCATATAGACAAGACGGCTATGAAGATGGGCAAAGCCAAGTCTAGTGAGTTTTGTGAACAGAGAAAACACAATATACCTTGTGGAAATCGAGAATAATTCCGAGACTTCTAAAGGTGTAGTGAGGTAGGAGAAGATTATATATAAACTTGCCTGAACCTAATGCAGTCTCCAACATTATCCAAAAGAGCCATAACGTAGAGTTTGTATTCTTTCTCCCTTTGACTCTTGGCACGACTTCGGTAAAGATCTATCCCTATTTGTTTGTTAAAGTTAAGAACAGTGTCTTTGATGCCAACAATATGAGACCATAAGTCTTGAGTGGAGCCATGCTTCCAAATGATGAGAAGCATATAAATGATACCGAGTGGGAGACAATTCAAAACACCATAGAGCATCACATTCAATAAGTTTGTTACATGTACCTCATTTTATACTTTGCTTTACGGTGAAGGTATAACATTTCCTTTTGAAGGTGATACGTACATGGTTTGTTTCCAACTAATACACAAAGTTAGAGATTTAATGATTAAGTTGCCAAGTTGACCAGGCTCAAAACTACAGAGCTGCAAAAGTTGCAAAGTGGAAGGATAGAGAGCACTGGTAGTTTGAAGAGATTAACGACTTGCAGAAGCCGCTTAGTCATTGTTATACCCAAATCAAGGTTCATCAGGTAGAGAACAAGCAATTATATAAGGCCTTCCATGAATAAGAAGTTTATTTCATAATGAAGGATTTCAAGTTGGAAGATTTTCATGCTTTTCCCGAGGAAAATATTTTTTAGTGCTAGAATTATGACAATATGACACAATCCTACCTTGGAGGATTTTAGGCCTATAAAGATTTAGTAAATAGTGGGCATCTAGACCTGTCTACTGATTCCTTTTCTATTATGGATGTCCACAAGTCTAGGAACCGATGATCCTAAACCCAAGTACAGTGCAGACAATTTTGTAATCCTATTTGAAGATAACCAGTTAGCTTTAAAAGTGAGTACAATAGCTATTTTCTGACTTAAAAATGCAGTAGCAATTTTGCCTTTGGTTGAGGCCAGTCAATATATTTAATAGTGGGTTGATCTTTATAAGAATATTGTTTAGTGATAATTCTTTGAATGCTAGTATAACGTGTCACATTGGATGTTTACCTAGATTTTTGCTAAACTTTGCACCAAGATGAGTTCCAATTTCTTACGAGAGTGTGATTCATATCTTTTGTGTCTCATATTGAGACTATTTTGAATGACTTATTTTTGACTTTTTAAGTTTGACATTTGGGGACTCTATAAGCCTGTCATTTCATGTTTTGCGTGTATGACTTTTAAGATTCCTTGAGTTTTCCATTTAAGGTTTTTGCAAGTTTGAATTTTTGAGTCTTTGATTTTATCATTTTGCATTTTGTAAGTCTAATGTTTTAAGACTATTTGAGATTTTCGTTTGATTATTTTATGTATAATGTTTTGAGACTCTTTGAGTTTGTGATTTGTAGTTTTAAGTCTAACATTTTGAGGCTTTATAAGTTTATCATTCGGCATTTTGTATGTCTAACATGTCGAGATTCTATGAATCTATCATTTATAGATTTATTTGAGTTTGACGCTTTTAGACTTTTTTGTGATTATGAAATTTTAAGGCTCTTCAAGTTTGTAGTTATATGACCAAAGGTTTTGAGATGTATATTGCACTAACATGAAACTAAGCATAGTAATGTTTAAGGTGTAGGGCATTCCAAGTTCTAATAATTTATAAGCCATCCAACCTTTCGAGTTTGTATGTGTCAGATCGAATGAAATCTCTTACTATGTATGCGCCTATCTAGTTTGAGATATCTAGTGTAAAATAAATTAAAAAACACAATAATACTTAAGATTAACTAAGGTGAGTGTACATATCTTATAGTAAGTCGAGTCTCAATTCTACAAGGACTATAACTACCATTAGTAACCATCTTTCTATTATATAATCTAACAAGACGAGTGATTAAATTGAAAAAAGGAAAATTAACAAAATATAAAATAACAAATAGGAGTTGATTAGTCA
Organism: Erythroxylum williamsii; assembly: GCA_027564335.1. Taxonomy (NCBI): domain Eukaryota; kingdom Viridiplantae; phylum Streptophyta; class Magnoliopsida; order Malpighiales; family Erythroxylaceae; genus Erythroxylum; species Erythroxylum williamsii. The sequence continues at coordinate 8,859,365 of JANITW010000009.1, forward strand.
AGTTAATGGATAAAAACAAACAATCCACAAATATAATAGATCTGGATGATTCACCTAGAACCTTTCCTATTCTTGATTTATATTAATTTCATGGTTAATCCTAGTTACTTATACTGATATAAATTCCAAAGTTACAACTTTAGTTTGATGGGTAAGACATGCAAACACTATCTTTAATTAGTTTGACCCAAAGCTCTCTTAAGTCAAAACAGCTTCTAGGAGCACATTAATTCATTGTATAAACTCTAATGGTAGATTTCACCCTAGTTAAGAAGGTATATGTAGCTCTATCTTCAACAACCCATTTATTTCTCATTATTCATATTATGACCTAATTTTATATAATATCATTTTAACTACTTTAATCCTTTATATGAATTTGAATTTGAATCTTCTATATTTGTTATTATGATTCAATAAAATAAACAAGTATGAATAGTTCTCAAGAAACTACAATCTTTCATTCATTAAAAGAAATTAATATAAATATAATTCTATGGTTCTTCCTAGCTAGACTATATCCCGATTTAGTTTACAATAAAATAAAAAATGTTCATAATAAATAAAAATGATAACAAGAGTGAAGTTTGAGTTCTAATGGCTTGAAAGTTTTAGTTCCAATGGCTTGAATCTTGAATATTATTGATGAATCTTCTAGTTTTCCATTCTAAAATACTTTTCATCAACTTCGCGGCTGAATTGTGGTCCTCCTAAAATCGTCTTCTTTTTCTCTTCTCTCTCTTATTTTTTAAATTTGAAACCCTAAGTTATCCATCCAACACCTTTGGCATCTTGTGTGTTTTTACACTCTTCTCAGTTTCTTTTCTATAACAATCACTATTAACACGTGTCTAGAAAATGGCACTATGTTGATCTAATATTTGTGAACATAGCCTGAATAAAGTAGGACATTTTAGATGCTTGTAAAATAAAATGTTCACTTATTGAACACAGATAGAGCACAAGAATGTATTAATGATATGTTATTAGGTATGTTAACTCTCTTAGAAATATAATAGAGCATGATTGAACACTAAAAGCAACACGATAACATTTGGTGCCATGTTTTGATTCCTTCACTCTTTGCTCCATCTTAACTCGAATCTTCCTAACCTTAATCCTTCTTTATTAAGGGATTGAAACAAGACTTGAAATAAAATATAAGCCATTTTAAGTACCAAATCTTATAAAAATAAAAAAATACAAGCATAATGCTATAAAATATCATGTTAAAAATATAGTGCAATTAACATTTATTAAAATTTTTCACACTTAATGTAACATCCCATCACTGATGGGAAAGGTAAATTGGTCATTTGGGACGAGTTAGGCGTGTGTAAACATATCTCGGCATGTTCATGCATCATAGGGCTTCTATATATATATATGAATGGTAATTTTTGCACATGCACATGATTGTACATGCATTCATAACATTTCCCAGCATATGTGTCTATAAATGTAATTTTTGTGAAAAATGTGAAATATGTGTTTGAAAAATTAAATTGGAGTGATTTATGTGTGTTTTAAATTTTTAGAGAATTTTAGAAAAAAATTTGAAATTTTTCGGAGAAAATTTCTGGACCGAAAAAATTACCAAGTGGTGGACTGATTGGATTTTCGATACTGGAAATGACTGTTCAATGGCACTGAAAAATTAGACACATGATTTTACGATTTACTACTTTGAGCCATTGGAATTTGGAGAGAAATTGGAGTAGAAATTGAATTATTATAGGAAAGGAAACAAAAGAGGGCTTAAAAACGAGACAAGTTAGGTCTTGAACTTGGTTTTTATATTATTAAACTTACCTTTAGCAAACTCATTCACGACACTTCTCCTTGAAAGAGTTAAAAATCACTTTTAAGGGCAAATTTTCTTCTCATTTGTGGCTTCTTCTTCTCCCTCCTTTGTTGGTTCTTTTGTTTTAGCTAAGTGCTACTCTTCTCTACCTTCTCACAAGCTCTCCTATCTTAAGTGTTTCCTCTTCCTTTAACTCTCCTAAAGCAGCCTAGCATAAATTTTTCTTCTTAAAGAAGATGGTGATCGTAGGTGATGAAGAGAAGTAGAGGTTTTGATGTCTAGGTGAAGAGTTGAAGCTTGGAAGCTTGTTTAGGTAAGAATTAAGTTGTATGTTCTTAATTTGGTAGTTAGAAGCATTAATTGTGAATTATTGTGTATTAATTTCATGAAGCTTGTGGTTTGCTTGTTTGGGTATAAGTGTATGTTTGTGTGAGGATGAATGACTTAACATGTTTTGGATTAGTTTAAGTGTTTTGGGATTGGTTTCTATGATGTTAGATGAGTGGTAAATTAAAGTAATAAAATTGTGTGTGTGTGCTACCAAATTGTGACTACTTATTCAAGTGAATGGCCTGATGAACTTATGGCTGATTTCATGGCTAAATTGGATGTTTATTGATGTAGTAATGATATTGGAATAATAGTAGTAGAGTTAGATATGAAATCTGGAAAATTTACTTTGTGTATGTTTCAGGTATTTGATCATAACTTTTGATATGGTTATGCTATTGAGTTGAGGTTTGGTTTGCATTAAACTTGCGAAGTCTGACTAGATTTCTTATGAAGACAGTTCTGTCCAATTGTGGCTTGAAAGGTTTAGAATTTTTCTTTGAAAGTGAGATATATGTGCAGGGTGAACAGTGATGGCTCCAACATTGAATAATTCGTGACTAGAACTTTGGGGAATTTTTCTAGGCTAAAGTAGACTAATTTTGTGAAATTAGTCTTCATGAAAGTTGGAGGATTTCTTGTTTGCTTTCTATCACCACTAAGTATGACATTTTTTGTTTTTTAGGTTGAAAGTTATGGCTGGTTAACTTTCAGATGGTAATTTATGTCTTAATGTGTTTTGATGTGTGTAATATCTCTGAGTATGGATTTTGGTGATTTCTGTGTTCTGACGCTAATTTCGGACTATTATGCTTGAAATTAGCTCAAGTTATCTCATGTAAAGTTGTAGAGGAATTTTTTAGCTTTTTAATGAGGTATAATATATGAATTTTGGATGTAGGGATTGTAAGTTATGAATTTGTAAAGTTTGGATATGGTTTAGGTCATGTGCTGATTTAACAAGCTTTAACAGGGCAGCCACAAT
>JANITW010000009.1:8874619-8886423 GCA_027564335.1 Erythroxylum williamsii
GGAAGAATGTAAAAAGGGTATAGTTATCTTAAACTATGATTAAGTAGTTTCTTATAAAGAAAATGCTTTTGGAATGCACAAAATTTTTTCCCTCTTCTTGGTCCTTTTTCAAGTTAAATCTTGTTTATACTCCCCTTTTTAGTCAACAGCCACAAGAAGGCTTTAACTGCTTAAGATCTATAGCTCCTTCGTCTACCTTTTGGGAATAGAGTTAGATCGAAACAAAGGAAGAGATAAACTTGTTAGTTCCACCCATGGTGAATCTCCCCTACTGATTAGCTCACCTTTTGGCCATTTTTTATCCCCCTCTCTACTTCCTGGTCTTTTACCAAATCCACAATAGGTACACTCCTTTTTCTTCATCCATGTCCCAATGCCCCACCCTGTTCTCAGTACTTATTGCTTTATCCCTCTATATAAATCCTTTAGCTATAGCCCAAGTTATTAACTCAATTGTTGCCTATCTTACAAACCTTCAATTTCCCTTTTAGATTTAGAAGTTCCCGCTCACTTTCTCAAATGTCTATGAACCCTTGTCATCATCTTGCTTCTGGTCTACTTGCATCTAGGAAAACATAAAGCTATACAGTTGATGACCAACCAAGCACCAATGGAAAGGTTAGGTACATTCATCAAATGTCAAAAATAGACTCTCTAGTCATCTCACCACCAATTGAAACACTCAAAGTTAAAGCAAAAAGTTAGTTAGCCACACTATTAGGATATTTCATCAAATGCTCAAATGTAGATTTGGTTTGAGTCAAAATAAATTCGGATGGGTTTGGAATAAACCTTTTTATAAAGAAGGAATACTTCCTCTTCAAATTCACTAACCTCTCAAACATGATGAAGGTATTGGAACAAGGTGCCCAGAATATAAATGGGAACTCATTTTGCTTATAAGTGGTAACCAAGTGTGACTTAACAAATAATATGGAAAATTTTCCAATTTAGGTGAACTTCCATAACATCCCTTTGGAATATTGGTCAACCACAGGCTTTATTTACCAAACAAGCTATATAGGCAAATCACTATGTCTCTAGCTAGAAATGAAAAAAGGATTACCTAATACTTTGAAAATCCATAGGTTGGATAAAGATGAGGGTCTGATGGAATCAAAAATCTCCCTATCCTATTATAGAATCCCTCAAAAGAATCATATCATAAAACTCGAAAACCTACAAGAAGTTTGCAACATAAAGCTACAATGAGCTAATAAGGCTCAATCTTAAGGAAACCTCGGGAGAGGAGAATCCAAAAGATGACATCTCACCTAGTAATGAACAATAAAAGATCTTAGAGGCTTTGATCATACAAAACTCAATTGCACTAAAGATACATGCTCCAATTGTCGTGATTACTAATATAGAGGTTTCAAGAAACGAGGCACCTATTTTTAATCAACTAGTTTAGGGGTCTCTAACAACAAATTCTGTTAAATTTTAAATAAAAACTTTAGAGGAAGCATCACCAAGTATGAAAGTTGCTATAATATAATTACAACCCGAGTATGTGGCCTACTCCTCACTCAAGCATTTATCAGACAATACCATTGAGGAAACTAAGAACAATTCCTTAATTATCACCAAAAGAACATCAATTAGGAAAAAAGAAAGGTCATACTACCAAACATAAGCCCTCTTAAAGTCTATCGTGCTTTAGACTGTTAAAGGAACAAATTTTCTTCATAAATAGCTAGCATTGGGTGATTTCTTGATCACCAAAAAATCTCTTTTAATTGGTCTCTTCGAGACCAAAATAAAAGCCAATCACTTTGAGCAAGGCCTTGAGTTTTTGAACAATGCCTAGCACTCAAATCTTTAACCACCAAGCTCACTTCAATGGTAAGAGTGTTTATAGCTTTTGGTTCAATTCAAGTAAGGATCAAGAACAACTTTTTTTTAATTCATCCACAATAAGGTCACCCAAACTAAAAGTAACACATTGCTAGATATTATCTTTATCTATGTACAAACCTAGCCTCTCAAAGAAAATCTCTATTATGTAACATTATAGCCTTAGTTATTTCAATTTCAAACCCTTGACTTGTTCTTGGGACTTTCAATAGCATACTTTAATCTCATGTAGTTAATGGAAGGTGCTTGATGAAGTACAATGCAGATGACTTTAGATCATTCTTATATAAGGTTGGTCTTAAGGACCTTAGATATGATGGGCCCCAATTTATGTGAAGCAATAAATAGGAGGAAAAACTTCAATTTAGAAAAAAGTTGGATGTAGCCCTTATCAACTGTACCTAGATCTCTCACTTCATACTAACTAGAAGTAGTTTTCACCTCCCTCTCCCCTCTTTCTCAAACCACTTCTACTAATACTTCCTCCCTTATTAATAAATGGCCTTTTAGATTCAACAATTATTTGATTAAGATCTATGAACAACACGTGTCTTTAGAGGAATAAACGAAGTTATTTGCACTTGATTCTTGTAAATGCATTAAAAGACTTGAAGAAATCAAACAAGAACTAAAGAACATGAAGAGAGGAGTACTAACACTTTACAGCTAATATTAGACTCCAAAACTCATTTGATGGACATTCAAACCAAACTCTCATCCAAACCTGAGGACCTTAACCTCATGCAACAAGAAAAACTTGCTCTCAATAACTATATAGCAACCTTCGACAACCATAACTCTCTTTTTAGGTAGAGATACAAAGTCCAACAGCTGAAGGATGGTGAAAAAAATACAAAGTTCTACCGTACTCTATCCTCAATCAATATTAACAAAATTAGCTCCCTCACAAGTAACTCAGGCATAGCACGCCAAAAGTAAAGGACCATAAATTCTTTGGTTTAACATTTTCAAGAACTCTTTAGGAAGCAAAAGAGTTACAATTTCTTGTCTTTATGAAATCAAATCTTTCATTCGACACTCAATCACTAATAAGCAAGTAGAATTTCTCATTGGCCCTTTTGTGAGAGTTGCTATTAATGAAACTTTGTTCAATATGGATAGGAATAAAGCCCCAACTCAAGATAAATTGAATGCATTCTTTCCTTATATATAGAAATCTTAGGGGCTTATAGGAGATATTGTTTCTAGCGTAATTTTAAAGTTCTTCTCCTTAAACAAGCTATCAAAGGATTTCAATAAGACATGCATATGTCTCATACTTAAATCCATAATCCATTAATCTTGAAAGACAAACCAATGTTATAAGCCTAAGTCAAGGTGCATTCATTTAAGATTAAAAGGGATAATATCCTTTTAGTATAAGAAAATTTCAAGATTTGATATCCTTTTGATATAAGAAATTTTCAAGAATCGTCATAAGAAGACTAATATTACATAGTTGAGCACTAAAATTGAACTGCAAAAAAGCTTTTGACCTAGTAGAGACTATAGCTTTTTATTTAACATGATAACAACTTTTGGATTCCCCAATAAGTCCATTAAATGTCTATAACAAAACCTTACCTTTATATCATTAATATACTTTTGAATGAGGAACCTACACAAGTAGCAGAAGGATTAAGATAAGGCGAACTTATATTACCCTATTTATTCAGCATCTAGACTGAAGTTCTCCCCTCCTCAAGCTAACAACCAATAACATTGAGAAGGAAAAGAAATTTTATTACCATTTTAAGTGCAAAAGATCATAATTTTTAACCTTAAATTTTTAGATAATATTTTTATGCTTTGTAGGGACATTGAATCAGTGAAGGCTATCCTTGATTGCATCAAAACTTTCGAAGATTATCAAGTCTCTGCCAAAAAAACGAATAAAAAGCAATCTCCTTGCCTCGTTGCCTCAGCTAGCACCATTAATTTTGCAATATGTTAGCATCCCAATTGTAGCCTCAAATTACCTTCAAAGATTGTGAACTCCACTTTGGTGCAATAAACAAAAGAATTGGAAGTTGGTGAAATTTTCCACCATTGTTAGGATATTAGAACTAATAAAATATGTTCTTTGCAACTTGTAGGTTTACTAATGCTCTCGTCTCTACCTCCCTACCAATATAAGCAAAGCCATTGAAAAAGTGTTGAAAAACTTACAAAATGTAGCAACAAGGCCACATTCAAATAAGCAAAAGTTTGTAAGCCTAAGGACCAAGTGGGAATTGGGTTTAGAGCTATCAAAACAATAAGTTTTGTTAACAAAGATAATATAGAAGCTCTTTATAGATCAAGAATCCCTTTAAGTGCAATGGATGCACATTAAAGTCTTAAAAAGGCCAGGCTTATGAAAAATTCAAGCCAATACTAACATATCATGGACACTAATGTAGACTTCCAAAAAGAGAGAAATTTAAGGTAGTAATAAAGTGCATTATGGGGAATGGAGAGAAAACCCCAATTTGGTACGAAAATTAGCAGACTCCCTACATGAACAACCTAATGCTAGACTCCTGGTGGCAAACATTCCAGAATCCATAAAAATTAGCTCTAACATTCAGGGATGTAGATGGCCATGGCAGTTGATCTTATATGGAGCTGCATGAGAAATCTTGGTAATAATCGTACCTATCAAGCCAATCCCAACAATGAATAAGGATTACCTGGTTGAGATACATATCTGGCAAGTTTACTAACAAATCATGTGCAAAACTTCTTGTTTATGGAATGGAAAACCTCATATAGTGCCTAAACAATATACCTAAAGATCTCTTATGCTTTGGCTAAGAATACTTTTGACTCATTCAACAACCAAAAATGTACTCTCTATAACCAAAAGCCTGAATCCCTCAATCATCTGTTATTTGAGCGCCAATTCACAAGACTGATATGGAACAAGATGCCAAAACTCTGCAACCAACAATGCTTAGTGCAAGATTGGCCCGTGGTTACTGAATTGGCAAACAAGGTTCAAATCAAATGTAAAGTAGACACAAAAATCTTTCTGAATTACATTAGATTATAACATTGATGCGATGTAAAAGAGGAATATAGAACAAGCTTGTGCCTAATCCTAGAATTAGCTATTCCCTTTGCTAGCTTAATTAATTCTCTTCTTTGGGCATTGCCTTATGGCCTTGGTATTCTCTTTTAAGAACTGCTGGCACCATTGCTCCTCCGATTTAATATTTTATCTTTAAAATGTAAAAAATAGGTATACTTAATCACCAACAACTCAATTTTGAACCCTATTTTCATAAAATCGTAAAAATTAGGAGACAATATATCATTGCCTCATCCCCTCCACGCATCGTCATTGTAAAACGACCATGTAGCCACGTAAAATTTCCATTGTAAGTTCTACACAAGTTAATGAAGATTAATGACAATAAGCTTGCTGAGTAAACAGACAACACGAGGTCACTAGAAACCTCAAAGAGTTCCAATATCAGGAATAAAAGATTGGACATGCTAAACAGAAAAAGGACTTTTTGATCTGAAACCAATCTTGTGCTCCCATATCTGTACATAGTCTTGAAAAGTTCTAGTACTGGCCCGTCACTCAAATCTAAGTAGAGACCAAAAAAGAGTACAAAGTTTAAGTAGTAGTCATCTCATCCTTCCAACGTTTCAGTACAACAATTTATAAGTATAATAAACACCTTACGAAGTATTAATGGAAGAGTAGGCTAAGATCTTTGCTTTCTCTGATCTTCATCCTCATCATCAGAGTCGCCACTCTCTCGGAAACGAGGATTCTTCTCCTATAACATGAAAGAAACAATGATTTCTGCAATTGCATTTAAGATTTCTTAAGCTATATAGATATATACATACATACATACACACACACTCACACACACATATATATATATGAGAATTTTGGGTAACTAAGCAGTCACCCCAATGAATTCAAATCAGTAATTTGCAGAAAAAGGAGGCATATGGTTTGAAATCACTTGCAAAATTGGCACGATTAGGAAACAATTTTAATCCATTTAACTTAAAAAGTTACCGGGCGGGAATCAGGATCAGAATTCCTCCTCGATTCATGATCTGCGTTTCTTTTTGAAGTTTCATGTGCATGTCGGTCATCATCCCTGTATCGTTTTCGGTGATAATCTGCTTCACCAAAATGTCACAGATTGAATGAATTGTTATAGGACCATAACAAAGGTCTAACAATCAGAGCAAGGCTGATACAGATTAAAAATCCAAGCTAGCCTGATACAATTTAAAAATCCAAGCTAGCCTGATGCAATGCAAAATGTATAATTAGCACATTTTGTACAATTCTCTTACTAAGCCTAATGCAAGAATCACTACTGTAAAGTACACACACAGACACAGTGAGAGAGAGAGAGAGAGTACCTCTACCATGACGATGAGAATTGCCATGACCATGGCCTCCACCAGGTCTACCATCTGCATCATTAAAAATTTCAGATCTGACCCAGACTATCAATCTGAGTAAAGGAAGAGATCACACTAGATAGTTTCGACTAGACTTTATAAAGAATAAAAACAGCCTAAAATATTAAAATAATCACAAAAAATGCAAAACGACAAAGCATGCCTTCCTAGATTTGAACTTCATCATATTACAAGTTAGAATAAATGGGCATCCATAATACAACCAGAAAATAGATTGCAATAAAAGAAACACCATGAATCAAAATCAGGCATCTAAAAAGTGTAGAAGAATAAGGCATTTCTTTTCTTTACAAGGTAAAATATATTATAAATATTTGTTCATCAATATCATTCTCATTTAAATCTCAATTTTTATCTTAAAATATATTGCTCATATGATGGCTTTAAATTTCCCATTTTGTTAGAGATAGAACTTCATAACATTTGTTCACATATATATTTGGAGAGAAGGCAATCCAGGCTCATTTGGTGAATAACTCAGCCTTGGTCCATGCAAGCAATGCTTTGTTTGTTAAAGTTTCAAATGTAAGGGCAACTATCTGTTACCCATAGTGTATTAGTTGTACGTAAGCATTGTTTAGCAGTTCATTGCTTCAAGTGGTACTTATCATTTCCAATATCAATTGTACTTACTAGAGACAACATATTAGTTTTAATTTCACTCTAGATTCTTCAGTTATGATGCAATGAATATGAAGTGAGAGGATCGCCTCTACCTGTGTACATATGGAGTTTATCCAACCCTATATGCTATTCACAACGACCTGACAGCATTACAAGGTTTGCAAAGTCTGAAATAAGCCTTCCATCTAGGCAAGTTAAGTTGCAAGAATCAAGATAGTTCATTTAATATGTTTTGGATTTCCATTTTTCACTCCTGTCTGGATGAAAATTAACAAACACGACCACATATTACATGCTTATAACTCATAAAGTGGAATTTTCATATACTAACAACAACTTACAATGAGATGGCATAATTGGAGGGAAAGAACCAAATGATCCAGCACCGTAATCAACAAGCTGCCTTTGTGCTTCTAGCTCTTGCTGAATTAACTTTCCATAACCACCTCTGCGTACAACATGTTAAGAAAACTGAAAGGAGACATGGAACTTTTTCAACTGATTTTAAATCAGAGATGAATTGGTCAACAAGTCAGCGTATTTCAACCATGATCCAATTACTAAATGAAATCATTCATAAATGGAGCCTGAATCTACCAAATATCCATGTTAGTCTAACACTGCACAAGTCAATAGCAGTAGTACGTAGCTAAATGTCCGTGCAAATGAGGTGCCAACCCAAAGCTATCAGCCCATTTTAAAAGGAACTCTGACTAGGCAAAGCAGTTAGGCTTATCTGAGGAAAAATGAAATTCGTTCATGTATATTGGAAACAGGTCAGCTAAAATACTCAATAGAATCATGCCCCTTTAGTGCTAATATAAGGGAAGAAGACCAACGACATTGAAAATGTGGATAATTAACAAGCACAATAAGCAAATCTGGCCTACTCTACAGTCTATTAGTGAGGTGAGTTTCAGTTCCAAATCATCAGAAATGCGAATAAACATAGAAGGAAGTATTCATATTTAAGGAATGCAATCAGCCAAGTTTTATAGAGGATAGACCTGGATAAATTAAGGACACAATCCAGAACCACACAAAGACATTGATCCCAGTAAGCCCAAGATAGCACAGATGAAAATGATTACAATTACCAGTCTAACATACACTAGCCAACCCATATGAAAGTCATTTGGAAGAAAATAACTGTTCAAATTGATCTACTTGAACTGTAACATCATCTAGGTCCATACACTTCTAGATTGATCCCACTTCTCACAATTTCCGGAAGACAGAAATGTAGTTTCAGCTTGTGTAGAGTACATAAAAAATGAATGCGAAAGTCCAGAAAATCTATGCTTTAAGCATTTGGGCATTTTCAATCACATGGTAAATTGCCAATCTCGTAGTGGGTCCGCAATATTTTTAACACTGCTCACATCTTCACGAAAAGATGAATAACATTGAGAACACTTGGTAAATAAAGGATATCAGGATCATAATCTGTGCGATATTCATCACGCACCTGCAATAATACAGGAAAAACAGATAATGTATGTAAGCAAAAGGTCAAACATGTTCACAATTGCTAGCCGGGACAGAACTATCACCTGTCCGCCACTTCTACCACGGCCCCATTGCCTTCCTTCTTGAAAACCCCAATCAAAATCCACACGTATAGGACGATCATCAAGAATAGTTCCACTTAAATATTTTACTGCATCCTCTGTGTCTTCCCTAGAATAAAATCTGATAACACACAAGTACAAAAACCAACTAAGAGCCCCAATATTAAAACCCATTTCCATGTTTTCCCCTAAAGAAGCAAATCATACAGGCTTTGGAATAGGGAAAACTTTATTTAAGCACTTTCAGATGTTGAAAATAAAACTATAGTGAGGTTGGTAGGTTGTCATATAATTTCCACGCAAAGAACTTGGAACATGAGCAAGAAAGTTATTTTTTGATCTTTTTCAATTGTCGCGCTTGAGTTTTAGTCTACCTAAAACTCCATTAGTGAATTCTTACTCATCCAAAAAGAAACTAACAAAAGATTGAGAAAAGAAAAAGATATGGGGAAGAAGGCAGTGTTCATGGTCGAGGAGCCAAAACCAAACCCATCAAAAAAACAAGTAACAAAAACACATCGTAATGTGAGGAATAATAAAACATACAAAACGAAACAAAAGCCACAAGGAGTTTTGGTGTTCTTATCCAATCCCATAATGATCTTCTTAATCTCTCCAGCTCGAGAGAAAAGCTCGTAAATTTGTTCTTCCGTTGTGTAGAAAGACATGTTTCCAATGTAAACAGTTGATGACGTCTGAAGCGCATGCTCGAATTCCTCTTGAGTACCTGGAAATCTTCTGTCCCTATACACTGATAGTTTGTTTGGATCCTGACAACATCAACCGAATTTAATTTTTCTTAAAGCCAAGAAATTGAGAAGTAATAACTATGTGTGGAGGAACAACAGTGCGTACCTTGAAGAGGGAAGCCATTGAAGTTGAAGGTTCTAATATTACAAATCCTAAAACCTCAAATGCCAAACTTGTTATAACCCTCGAGAATGACAGAGTACCGTAAATGAAGAGATTCGGGTTTTCGGGCTAAACGCCTCTGTCTCCCGGGTCGTGTCCTCATTTTCCTGTTTTATCTTCTTTTGACAATCCTACGCCATTATGAAATAATAATCCTCACTCTTTTTATCTAATTTATTTTTAATTTCATTGATTATTCTTATATAATATTTTAAAATATATTTAATTTAATCAACATCAATACCGGTTGAAGTCTCACTAAAATACGAGATCTGAAAAAGGATCTAAAAAGATCCATTAACATGGGAGTTTTTACATGAATGATTGGTGAAAATGTGTCCACCTATACTTTTTCTACACATAACTATTATCTTCATCATGTCATTTTTTGCAATTGACTTTAGGTCTTGATCTTGATCTTGTTCTCTGATCTCCTAAGCTCCTATCTACAGTATCCATCTTCTTAGAATCATTATACACACAAAAAATAAAAGAATTACATTATGTTCACTTATATGGAATTTCATTTATTGCTTTTTCTTTATGACTTTTATTGGACCAATTGAGGTTTTAGCCCATATTTTTTATGATAATAATATATTTTGCTACTAATGTTGTTTATTTTTGGTGATATTATTAAGATAATAGGTTAAAGAATCAAGCAATGTGTGAAAGATCATGTTTCATGGAAGAGCAAAGTTATTTAATAGGCAAAATCGTCAAAGGGAGCCAAATGAGCAAAATGGAGGTACCAAGTACAATTCAATTACATTTTAAGGAAATTCAAGTTAAGAACTAACAATAAGGAAGAATCAAGCACTTCAAGATGTAACGAAAAATTGTAATCTTTCTAATAACTTTGTATGGATCAATACAATAAATTAGGTGCTTAATCAATATAGAATTATTAACATTTAGGGAAAAATGCATATTATTGTCGTAATCAAAAGGAATTTTGGCAATGTAAACTCTGTTATCCCTTAATTTTGGAAAGGTTTTAAAGAAAGTCCTTTTGATCATCAAAATACCTTTTACAAAAATTGTGAAATTGTTTTAGATAAAGTTTTTATTAAAGAAGTTGTGTTTAAAATCTTTAAAAGAACATGAAGGGTTGAAAAATTAACTGACAACAAATTTTATAATGCCAAACTTTTAGAATTTTTTTCATTTTTAGTGCTAAATTTTTTAATTTTTAATTTAGTGATTAACCTTTCAAAAATCGTACCACTCAGGTTAAAAGATAAGCTCTACTAAATTTTATTGACATGACTAAAAGAGCAAACTTTAAAATTGAAGTGAATCATACGTTAATATAAGACTTATTATAAGATATGCAAATGCACAAGAAGGGGGGGTTGAATTGTGTATTTCTCTTTTAAAACCCTTCTAAAACATTTTGTTAAAAAAAACTTGTTCTTTTCACAAGAACTACTGAAAATCGAAGTTATAACGTATTTTTCGAACAATAGTTTCTCTAAAGTATTGATAACTTTTGTAACTTTCGCAATTCATGTAACTTTTTCAATCTTCGACTCCGACTCATATTTATAGTCTTCGTCTTCAACTGCTTCTTGATTCTTGATTCTTGCTTCTTTAAAGAAACAATTATTCAGTTGAATTTTGTAACTAACTCAAACTGAATCTTGATTTGACGTGATTTGCTTCTGTCTGCTTTTTCTTCGTCTGCTTTTCTTCCGTCTATTTTTCTTCAGTTTGTTTTTCTTCCGTCTGCTTTTCTTCGTCTGCTTTTCTTCCGTCTATTTTTCTTCTGTCTGTTTTTCTTCCATCTGTTTTTTTCGTTTGCTTTTCTTCCTTCTTCTTTTCTTCGTCTACTTTTCTTCCGTCTGCTTTTCATTTTAGCTTACTTCTGCTTTTCAATTTAGCTTCCGTTTGCTTTTCTTCGTCCGCTTTTCATTAATATTTGTACTTCATCAAAATTATTTATGTAACGTCATTTTGACTTAACAATTTCCCCCTTTTTGATGATAACAAATAATCATACAAGTAAGATAAAAAAATGTAAATGAAAAAAAAAATTACAGATAAGAACATATCTTCTCTTTGTCTTCTTCAAACTTCTAGTTCTTCATTTTCTGCTTACTCTTCCTCCCCCTATCTTTTTCTTTCTTCTTCCCCTTTTGTTTCTCCCCTATTTGTTATTAATAAAAAATGATTATGATCGATGATGCTTCAATAATTCTTTCACCATCTCCTTTATCTCCTTGACTTCTCTGCGTAGTTGAATAACTTCTGTTTGTAAGTCAAAAGATGAGGTTGGTCGGTCATCATCCTTCATTTGTTCTTCTTCAACAACAATCGTAGTTTTATATGCATCTGAAGATGGAACATATGCTTCAATGATCTCTAGGGTAGGAGGTTGAACAGATAGGTTGGGTT
>JANITW010000009.1:8894024-8904270 GCA_027564335.1 Erythroxylum williamsii
AAAAATTGGATATTAGATATATCCATTTTTGGTTCAAATTCTTGATAATTAGGAATAAGAAAGATAAGATGAATTTTGTTTGATCCGAGATCTTGGAACAAGTTTGGCAACGGATCCAAAAATCTTGGTGATCTTCTCTTAGCCTTTTCTTTCTCTCACTAGAAGGATATTGTGAGCTTTTTTGTTACAGTAGAGTTTGCTCTCTTATATCGTACTTTTGAATACATAATTTTTCATTGTAAGTAAGAACTTGAAAAGCTAAAAGATTGTTCAGTCTTTGACTATGACTAGTATTTATAACCTAAGTCTCCAACTGCTTCTTGATTCTTGATAACTGCTTCTTGATTCTTGTAGAAATCATTATTTATTTGAGTTCTGTAACTAACTCTAACTGTTCGACGTACTAGAGCATATTCCTCTTGTTTCGACTGTGTTTTTATCTTCTTTTGTATTTTTCACTTCTTCTGTGATTTCCATTTATTTTGTGTTTTTCGCTTCTTCTGTGTTTTGCACTTCTTTTGTGTTTTCCGCTTCTTCTTCTATGTTTTTCGCTTCTTATGTGTTTTCATTTCTTTTGTGTTTTCTGCTTCTTCTGTATTTTTCATTTCTTTTATGTTTTCCGCTTCTTTTGGGTTTTCACTTCTTTTGTGTTTTTTTACTTCTTCTGTGTTTTTCACTTTTTCTGTGTTTTCACTTCTTCTATGTTTTTCCGCTTCTTTTGCGTTTTTTCGTTTCTTTTGTGTTTTCACTTCTTCTGTGTTTTTCTGTTTCTTTTGTGTTTTACACTTCTTCTGTGTTTTCACTTCTTCTTTATTTTTCTACTTCTTCTGTGTTTTCCACTTCTTTTGTGTTTTTACTTCTTCCGTCTTTTCTACTTCTTTTGTGTTTTTCTGCACATTTAACACACTTATCAAAACAGTTCATTTATTTATAATATTATTATTATTTGATTGTCACCAAAATTAATAATCGTGAAGTCCTCTTGACTTAACATATACTGCTCTTGCCAATACCCAGACTTGCTCCCCGCACTACCAAGCACCTAATATAGGACAACTCCAATTCCATCAATCTTAACAGCACCTAAATTTCATATTTCCTACTTCAAAGAAAGTTGATATTACTTATGGGATCATACAAATACTAAAAGCATTAGTGAATCATTTAAAACTAATTATTTTCATAAATTATGTAAGAGCATTTTAATGTATATAAGGTCAAACCAATAAGTTCTCAAATAGGGAAGACACGTTATAGGAAAGAAGATAGCTTATAGTTCTTCTTTATCACAATCAGATGTTGCCTCAATCGAGTCCCAATTTTTTAAAACTTGAATGGAAAGCATCAAGTTTAGCTAAAACAAACACCAATAAATAGAAAGAGTGTTGGATGAAAGTGCTAGTTACAACACTTTTGTTAAATAGACCGTGGGGGGAGGAAAGAACAAAAGAGAATACGAGAGATACTATTGGAAAAAAAATTTTAAATTGAGAGAAAATGATTAGTTTTTGGTAATTTATATACCACAGAAAATAAACTAATATTTGCTAAAAGGAAAGGCACTTGTCAAAACAATATCATTGAAGAATTTATTTTACAAAAACAAATCCAAAAGTTAAGAAATGGTATAGAGCATAATAAAAACATACCTAGCAACAGAAAAATGCATATGTTGGTGATTATAGAGTAAATTCGCTTATGAGAAAATAAGGAAAAATGAATTTAGGTTGAGAGTTTTAAAGGAAAATAGGAAATTAGGGTTTGGATTTTGGGAAGCTAGGATATTTTAGCGAAAATGAGTTATATGTTATAGATATGGGCAAATGGGTTGTGGGTAAAATGTGACGCGGATGTCCAAATGTTAGGTTGAAGTGTGATTTGTTAACCATATTAATAGAAAAAGTAACAAAGCTCAAATTTTAAATAAGTTCTATGAATTTTTAAAAGTTAGTCACTAAATTAAAATTTTTAAATGGCTTCATACTAAAATTAAATAAAACCCAAAATTTTTGTAATGAAGAACTTGTTATCCCAAAAATTAAGTTTGGATGACTTAGTAAGTGAATAGGTGTTGTTTTAAATTGCTCATAGTTTATAGTATTCACTGACTAAATGCATTATACATTGATAGCAATGTTGATTGACCAAATGCTTCGT
This sequence comes from Erythroxylum williamsii, assembly GCA_027564335.1. NCBI lineage: Eukaryota > Viridiplantae > Streptophyta > Magnoliopsida > Malpighiales > Erythroxylaceae > Erythroxylum > Erythroxylum williamsii. The sequence goes on from JANITW010000009.1 coordinate 8,896,182, forward strand.
AAGTGAATAGGTATTGTTTTAAATTGCTCATAGGTTATACTATTCATTGACTAAATGCATTATAAATCGATAGTAATATTCATTGACCAAATGCATTGTACATTCGGCTAACCAAAGGATTTTAGTATACTAGTCAAACATGTAACTCAATATAGACATAATAGGGAGTTAAGTGCCTGACTAGGGGATAAGTTAGTTGAAACCTTAATTAAAGGGACATCGACTACTTGAATGTAAAGTACTAGCTAACCTATTATTCCTAGAAACTAGCCATTATAATGACAATTTATATCTAACAACTATTTAAAATTTTTTAGGTATAAATAGATCGTAATTAAGTTATAGAAGTAATCTTTGGTATGTTAGATAGTTACTAAGTCTTAAGATATAAGATAGTGCATTTGAGCACATGTGGACACTTCATAAAATATATTGAACCCTAGTTTACTGGTATAAGAAATAAAGAGGGGTATTTGAGTTATACATGGTTATAATAATGTAGCAATTGGGGAGAAATATTATGATATATATTTAAGGGTTTAACCTTGATAAGAGTTGTCAAGGGTTCCTTTTCACTTATGGTAAATTAAGACACTTATGAGGTTTCTTTTCCTCTTTTAAAAAAGAAGATGTTATATGGATGATTCTTTTCTACCTATAAAAACATTTCAAGTAGAAATTAGGGTGTCAATATAGGGCAAGAGTTGCTTCGCCAAACCAATAAAACCAATTTTTTCTCTCTCTTTCTCATTATTATTATTATAATTATTTTCAATTATCATTAATCAAATTTTCATAACCATTCATTAGAGTAAACAAACCATTCATTATAATTTTAAATAGGTCAAAAAGGGATCACACGTCATTCACCCTTCCTCTTGTATATCCTTTGGGAACCAACAACTTTATTGTATATTAATTGTTCTATTAACTTTTATGACTATATTTGTTAATACACTAGAACTTAAAAAATGTCTTCTTTTCCTTCATTAGTAAAGTCAATAAATTCAAGTAATCCTTTAGAAATATCTATATCTTCACCATCATAACCTAAACATTTAAATCAGCATCCCCTTTGTGTGTGATTAGCACTTTATTTTCAATTATCACTTCGTCTAACATAGAAATTTCATTCACAATGAGCTCTTTATTTGAAATTGTCACTGTATCTACCCTTGCAATATTGCTAAGTATTAGAACTTTATACATTATCATCGAAGGTATATGATATGTAGAAAATATGTAAAGATTTTCTCAAGTATTTTGCTTGATTTTAATACTAAATTACCTTGTTTTGCTTAGGTTTTATATTTTTCAAATGCTTGTGTAAACTAAACCTTAGGATGATATTATTTAAGAATTAGTGGAAATCCAAAAAAAACATGAATAAGTTTGTAATTATTTGAGAAACATGATCTAGCCCATGTCGTGTGCCAATTCGTGTCCTATAATAATCAAATATAACAAGTGATGTGGTTTAAGCCATAATCGTGTAGGAGATTGCATGAAAGTTAAATAAGAAATAGTAAGATCCATGGTTTATAAAGATGGTCATACCAAAGCCTAAGTATTTATCCTGATGGAATAGGAAAATCCATGGTTTGGAGTCACAATTGTGTTAGAGGTCTTGTCTATAACCTAAAGAAACTATTAAGGTTATTAAGCAAGTTTTAATCTTATAAAACCCTCAATATTTTGCAAGCGCATAGGTCATAGTGTAGTAATTTGAGGTGTTGATCCCACGAGGAATTAGTGAATTAATCGAATCCTAATTTGTATAAGGCCTAAAAGTGTAATTAAGATGAACATAAAAATGAACAAAAAATTAAACAATTGAAATGGATAAATTGAAAATTGAAATTCTAAATTAACGTAAGGAAATCAAAATTGAGCACAATCAATTGACAAATCGAAAATCACATAAGGAGATTAAGCAATTATGAGGAAGGGGGTTTTTCCTATCATCTAATACTAACTTGATCACTTTAGAGCTAATTCGGTATTGGCCCTAGAAATTTCGAAGGTGGATTACTCTCTCTGGAGTTATAATCGTTTAACCCTAGATCATAAACCCTAATTGAATTAAATTACTAAAATTACAATCTCTCATTTAACAAAAACAACCTACAACCTAATTAGACCTTAAGCATTTTAATAGACAATTAGGTCCTCACATGAGACCTCTCTTTGTATAAAGTACTGATTTCATTGTTTGTATGATTTATTAGATCGTTTAACTCTCATTACCCAACCTAATCATTTTTCTATTAGGTTGCTCTCTCGATTTATTACTGAAGCATACAAATATGACAAACAATCACAATACCCAACACATTAACATCAAAAGCAATCAAATTAACATTTATTCAAGAACAAATCCCTAAAAGAGTTTTGAACATCCTTAGCAACATATTCAACATCCTCAAACGCAAAGCATACATCAAGATGAAATAAATAACCAGAAGAAATAGAAAATAACTTGAGATGGCTGGGTTGGAATCACTAAACAGTAGCTAGCTAAAATTTTCGTTCTCTTCTCTCCTTCCCTCCCTCTTGCTTTTGTTTTTTCTCAACGTGGCAAATGGAGGCTCACCTTTAGGGTTTCTTTCTTTTCCATTTATATTTTTTCCATTTTGGGTAAAAACTAGGTTTTACCCAAACCACATGTCCGAAATAACCCTAAAAAAGTTGAGTTCAAAAGCAATCCTCACATTTATTATCGGGCTTGTCATCATGGTTTATAAAAAAAGAGGTTTAGTAACAATCGTGGAAATTAGCTTCTATCATGATCGTGGCCATGTCCAAGTTGCTTCTGTCACTATCATGACCAGAATGTTACGATTGTGACCATAAGTCGTCCTCTAAGCTTTCTCCAATTCTTCTCTTTTCTTCAATTTCTTATTTCCATACACTCAAACACACACTACACACCTCTTGAAACAAAAAAATTAAGATTCAAATCATGCTCAAAACTCCATAAACACTTATAATATAAACAAAAACTAATAATAATATAATTTTAGCCTATATATATGATAATCATTTAAGAAATACTCAAAAGCACACTTAAACATCTATCAAAACATATTATAATTTACACCTATCAAAATCACCACACTTAAATTTGCTTGTCCTCAAACAAAAACAAAAAGAAAACACAAACTCAAACTCAAACTTAAATTCAAACTCAAAAAAACCAACAATAACATATAAATTCATGCAATATGCACTAATGATACAATGACATCTAACTTGACGAAACCAATTTAACCTTAAATGTCAATCATTCAAGTTATTCCAAATATTAAACTATGCAATTTATGACTTAGCACTTTGGATTAAATATACATACTGAAGCCATTAACATCATATTTATTCACCTAAGGTACTTGTATGCATACATTGATAATTAGTAATCAACCAAAATTACAACTATCACTTAATGAAAAATTTTGTTATTTTCAAAGATCAGTAGGATTTATTTATCAAAACACTAATTTTTTATTTTCTTTAACGTTAACCTAGTCTTTTAACGTGAAGGTAAACATCTTGTCATGAATGTCCCTCGGTTACTCAACTAGGCCACGTTTTGTTAATTAACTTGGTTAGAATGCCATTCTAGCTTTTTAACATGAAGACAAACATTTTGTTGTGAATACCTTTGGTTACTCAACTATATCACATTCTCAATTAACTACTAGCTCTATTTATAACCTAATATTTGTTTCAAAAAGGCCAGCAGAATAATTATTCACTTAACAGACATGCACATTTTTTTCCATTTCATATAGCCTACCTCATTTCTCTTAGTCAATCATCCTTATGAAAGACTACTAATGATACTAGCATATTCAATTGACTTATAATTATAAAAGCATATATCCAATTTCCTAAGATGAACAAACTAACGTCATATCCTAATCAATGTGCATGTTTAATCAAAGATACTTAAAACATAAAATGCATAAGCCAATATGCCTTTACAAATTCAATGACTATGTTCAAAGCTAAACTACTTCCATCAAGTTATTGCCATTTACACAGTCACACGATTTATACATATGCAACATATGATTACACCATGTCAACCTAATCAAAAACTAAAAATATGGTATGCAAAATTCACACTCATGACATGCCAATGCAAAATCCTCTCCACACTAAGACAACACATTTTTCTTAATGTGAGAAAAACAAAACAACAAAAAATGATAAAAAAAAACAAAAGGAAAGGTTAAAAGCAGAAAACTAGGTGACATGCAGCGTGTTGTAATACTACGTCAAAATAAATTAGACCTACTATTGTAGCAGCGGTAAGTCTAGGTTGATCTCACAGAGAGTGTTTGGTAAGCTTTTGAATGAAATCAATCGGTGTTTAGATTTAGGGGAGTTTTGGTTTGGTTTTAAATTAGAAAATAAAACTAAGAAAAACAAATTAAAGAAAACACGTAAAAATGATGAAAGTGGTGAATTTGTCAGGAATTTGATTCTTTGGTTCAATCTCGGCCTAAACCCTAATCAAACACATTTCATCAAATTGTTGTTCTTTCACCTCTCATTGAACTATAAATTGTAGTTTAATAATATGATCAATTAACATGAGTTTTCCCTTTGGTCATGTTTAATCAAGATATGATCATTAATTAAACTTAACTACTAAATAACTTAGGATACGATCTCTAGATTCAATTGGGTAGTCACATTAGGGATTAGTAAAAATGATTAATTAAGGAAATAACCATATACAATGGGGTCATTTAACCTAGGTTATATTATCCCCAATGATTACGAACCATTAGTCACTACAAATGAAATTCAACGTAACAATTACAAATTACGTTGAATATTCTAGAAAGAGGTTTGTAATAAAACGATCTAATGAACATATTCCAATAATATTTTCACATACCCAAATCCTTACATATAAGATAAGACAATCAATTCCTAAAGAGAGAAAAAAATCAATAAATAAGAAGAATAAATGCTTAATCGGGTTGTCGACATCGATGTCACCTCTGAATCAACATCAGGATGCTACCCCTCAATGGGTCTCTCTATATGAGAGAGCTTCATTGCCCTCCTCTCTTTTATCTCCTGAGAGCTCCCCTATCGAAAACACTCAAAACTTTTCATCAGTTTTGTCGTCACAAAAATGAAGGATTTATAATAAAAAGTAGGGTTCGGGATGAGGTGTCAATATGTCACGGTGGTGCATGGGGCTATCACAGGTGTGAGAGACTTAACATTGCATAGGCATAAGAGTATGCAATGTCTTACGATTGTGACTTTTCCTAGTCTAGCCTTGACACTTGCTCCATACTCCATTCTTTCATTTTATTCTCCAAGTGCAATTGTCCTATTGTGAGAAGCATTGACTATTGCATAGGTATTGGTTATTGAGAAGCACTGTGAGCAGCATACATGGAAGCTAGTGTGAGAAGCATGGATGGGCTGGATGAGAAGATCACCGTGTAGTCTTTTCCAACCCCCTCTTCACGTCACACACAAGTCTTCTTTATTTGACGAATAGCAATTGGTCCCATATAGTCCCATGCATAGCTCTCAAACATGTGCTATCCACTAAGATTTTTTAGCAACTGAAACCTATTCAAACTTTGTCCTCTTGCCAGCCATCCCACATTGCATGGCTGTGAAATTTTTTAGATGGTCGTGAGCTATGTTGCTTTATGATCTTGTTATTTTATTGTATTTACTTGCTCCAATCTTTCTCATTCTTGCTATATAAAGATAAGTGGACATGAATCTTCAAAAAAGGTCAAAATGCAGTGCTTTTGACTCACTTTAACTCCTTTGTTTTCAAAGTGTGCTTAAAACCACATATGAGTCAAAGTGAGTATCTTAAACAATTTTATGTCATTAATTGCTAAGTGTTATAGAATAAATTCGTAGTCAATTAAAAACATATCACTAGGAGATTGAGGTGGTGACAATATTGGTGACAATGTTGGTGACAAAACATGGGGATACTTTTGGCCATGAAATTCTAGAAATTCTTTCCTTACAAAACAAAAATAAAAATAACAAAATACTAATAAAACAAATAAAACTTATCCTAATTCTTAGGTTGTCTCTCAAGTAGTGCTTAGTTAATGTCATTAGTTTGACGTGTTCTTCCTTTTACACTCAACCTAGGTCAATTATGAGTGATTTGCTTCAACCTTTGTCACTTAGTTTCAATTTAGTAGCCTATAAATAAACTACATATTGCAAGATAATCAAAAGGACAAAATTAATCAATTCAAAAAAACTAAGTTCAATATTGCCCTTTTAAGTAACAAAATGTCAATAAAATAGGGAATAACAAAACTCCCTAAATCTTTTATCAAATTCAACAGTTTGACTTCTAAAAGGTGAATTGTTCTCTTTCTTCCTGAATCACCGACACCTCCTCTTCTTCTTTCACTCTATGAATAGAGACTTTTGTATCTTCTTCAACCTCTATATTATGTATCCTCTATTCTTCTTTCTCTTCTTTTTGAACGGAGACTTCCTTATATTCTTCAAACTTAATCTCCACTGTCATTTGTTCTTCTTCCTCTTGCTCCTTTAAAGATTCAACTTTAACAATCCTAATAAAGGAGCTACCCTCCTTTAGATTCTTTAATACATTATTTATGTTGAATTTCACTTGTTCATCTCTAATCCAAAGAATGAGGTTGTCTTCATAGACATCTACTATAGCTTTTCCAATGATCAAAAATGGTATACCAAGAACTAGTGGATAATTTTAATCCTCTTCAAATTCTACCATGACAAAATCCACAAGAATGAAAAATTTATCCACTTTTATAAGCACATCCTCCACCATGCCAAATGGTTTCTTTATCAACTAGTCTACCGATTGAATATGCGTAGATGTTAGCTTTACATCTCTTAGCCTCAGTTTCCTAAAAATAGACAAAATCATAAGGTTTATAATTGCACCTACGTCGCATAAACATTTTGAAATCTGTAAATTACCAACTACACTGGGTATTGTAAAGCTCCCCGAATCTATCAACTGTGAGGGCATATGGTTGGTAATTAAGGAGTTAGAGGTTTTTGTCATGGCTACCATTTGATTATCATCCCAATTTCTCTTGGTAAATAATATGTCTTTAAGGAACTTTGTATACTTGGGCTTGCATTTCAACACTTCCATATGAGACAAGTAAAATTTCCGTTTCTTTAGCTTTTCCACGAACTTTGCAAATGGTACATCTAATTTGTTCTTCTAAGGTCTTTATGGGAATGGCATTTTCGGTGTGTAAGGTGGAGGAGGAGTATAGGGAGGGTACTCATTCTTTTCTTCATCCTTTTTCTTATTCATTTGGTCTTTTACAAGGTGGGTTTCAGCTTGTCTTTCTACTTGTTCTTCTAGCTCTTTCCCGCTCTTAAATGTGATAGCCTTACATTGTCCTCTTAGATTTACTTCCATATTGCTCAGAAAGTTTTCCACACTTCTCTTACAAAATTCACTAGAAAGTTGATCCATTTAAACCTCTAAGTTGTGAATAGAAGAGGCATGATCTTTTGTCACTCACTCAAACTTCCTTTCCAGTCTTTTCTGGGCCTCTTCCATATTCATGAGCCTATCCATGATCTTGCCCAATTTAGAACTCTATGAAATGGACTCATCTTGCTGAAATCCTTATATGTATTGATTTCCCATTTACGTCCTTACTTTATTAGATGAAAAGAAATATGGGTAGTTCTGCTGTTGGGCCCCGCTTCTAGAGCCCAGCATTCGGAGACAATTTACAGTCAAATCATATTGCAATTTTTTTAAACGATTAAAACGTATGCGAAAATCGATAATCAAATTGGCCCGATTTATTTAAAACCATTTCAGTCACAAAGATGCAAACATTATTGCACATGTTAGAGTTTCGGTAATCGCTTGAGCCCATTACAGAACACGATGATTGTTTTCACAATATATTTACATTTCAAAAACCACCCCTTTTGCTTTATCACAAACATCAAATACAAAATACAAACTACACGTGATACCATTGAATGCTTATGCTTAAAATGATTCCAAAATACAAAAAGTTCCTGAACTAACTTAATTACAAAAGTCTTTAAC
>JANITW010000009.1:8970917-8987795 GCA_027564335.1 Erythroxylum williamsii
AGTGGATCAAACCTCCTCAACACAAGTATTTTAAAATCGAGTCATTTCAAAGATCAAAACACACTTTTAATAAGAATTTAATCCAAATCCATTTTAAAAGTTCCTACAGAGATATTTTCGATGCATTCCTTAAATTCAAGCCAAAATTCCTATTGATTACAAAAAGATGTATGAATTATGATAATGAAATGATTATACAATATTTGATCCCATAAACCATTCAAATGAGTAATATAACATTACAAGAAAGATTACAATAATTTTTACATATAGAATGACTTTATTTTTTCTTATTATTAGTCCACTTAGCTTGAATTACCTTGTAACTTTATTGATTTATGCTTGGTACTCCACTTTGCTCGTTTTGATTTTGGTCATCTTATTCTTTCATTGAACTAGATCTTTGACCTTTTTGCTTAAATCTTTAACAAATTGACTTTTTAAATCACCAAATATCAAAATTATTAATAGTCAAATATTTTGTTAATTTCAAAATTATATGTCAGAACTCACTTGGTTCAATAATCTCTCTCAATTGATATTACATTTAATGATATTAGGAAAAGTAAAAAGACATTGAATAGCCTCCCAAATATTAAAGTAACATATAATGCACAATTCCTCTTAATTCATGCATCATCAATTTATAAAGATCAAGTTTCACTATTTACTATTTTCTCTCCCTCTTATCAATATTAAAAAGGTTTTACGGTAAAAACTAAATAACTTTACTCTTCCTTTAAAAGAAATCTTATTATATGCATAAAATGTATAAGCAAAGTACTTATCAATAAGAAGGTTTATCTAGTATGTATCTAAAAGATAACAAATGGGTTCTTCGGTAAAAAAAAAAAAAGTACTTATCAAGAAATGAACAATTTTTAAAATGTTTAAATGCCGGTATATATTTTTTTAAATGTTTAAAGAATGAAGGAATAATAAGAGAGAGAGCGAGAGACAGAGGTGAGGGAAACAAAACAAAGAAAAAAGAAGAGAAGGTGAAGAGAGGAGTGAGCAAGCAAGCAAGCACATGGGCTCAGTCCCCTGGGCACATTCTCAGCTCCACCATCGCCGCCGTGATATGGACTCCTCGGGTAAGGTAAACGTTTTCATCCATTTTGCACACAAACACATACACACACTCTTTCTTGCTTAGTTTAAAGTGAGTTTAACTTTGATCAATTTACTCCATTTCTTCTCACAGATCTCCTTATTTTACCTATTTTTATCCTTTAATTTCATTTTTTCTCGTTAATTCGTTAGATTTTTAGCACCCAGTTTGCTGCTTTTGTTGTTGTTTGAGTCTCGCTGTTCTTTAATCGTTTGTCACTTACTTGGAATTGTTGTTTTCTATGATTTTCAAGGGCTAGAATACTAATTGAGCGACATGCACTTAATCCTTCACTCTATTTTGTTATGCTTTCAAGTTAAAACTCTCTAAACATTTAATGTCTAAAGCCTTTTGACTCCCTCAAAGATTCTTACTTTCTTTTACGCTATAGTTTCTTTGCTTGCTACTTTTCTTGTTGGTTAGGAGACTTATGCCCTATGAATGAGCTGTAGCTTGGTTTAGCGGGAAAAAAAAAAGAAAAAGAAATGGTGACTTTATATCACAAGTCCCTTCCTTTCAAATATATAAAGGTTGTGATATTGTTGATGCTTTCTTGACATATAGTTTTGGTTTCCCTTTGGGGTCAACCTTCTTGTGGTCTCCTTTCCTTCGTCTCTCTTCAATCCAGAACCATCCCGCCTTTTTCTTTCTACTCTAAATTCATTCCTCTTCTCATTAGCATAACTTTAAGATGTTAGTTTGTCTGTCACCTTCAAAATTCCTTTCTATTGATTACCTCGTCTAAGAAGCAAAGAATGTATTATACATCCAAGTTAGCTGCCTATGATCTCCTTTTTGGCTCGATACCACCTTAGCACCACTTTAGTTGATGAATGGTGACCTTAAATGGCAACTTATGTCTATAAGAATAGTTATTATCTTTTGCTCTTTAATTGAGTTGGCAGAGTCGTACAGATTAATTGGTGAAGAGAAATTGGTTGTGCGGTTGTTTCTATGAACAAACAAATAGATGGGTAAAATTCTGGTCATTAAACAGTGGAGCTTTTCATAAGGTTCTGATTTGTGTTAATTCAGACATAAGTATTTTGTTCGCACAAATTTAGGAAGTGCTACTCATTTATATCTAGATAGCTTGAGCAGTGTTTTTAAAACTGGTTTCTCGTCATCAGTAGTTTGATGTTATATTTTGAAATGCAGGATATGACAGCAGCAGTCATTGCAGGAAACGATGCAGTTACAGGCCACATCATCTCGACCACCATTGGAGGGAAGAATGGTGAACCCAAACAGGTTGGAACTTGATAAGGCTATCCATTTCTACTTTTGTTCTTTCCTGTTCATATTGATCTGTTTTTTATGGTTTAATGCTGCCCTTTGTCTCTTCTACACACTTATCATTTGATGTATGATTTTTTGTGCAACTTGAGCTCTGTTTTAAGAAGATTAAATAAATGCTTATGATGGCTTATGATCTATAGGAGTTCTTCCATTACATTGTTTCCAAATATTCTTTTAAAAGAACCTACCAATGAACGTGCCTTTAATTAAGTTATTGATGAATTTACTATTTAATTTCTTTCCTAAATTTACAAATTTTTATTTAGTTCTTTCTAATGCTGCTTGCAGACAGTCTGTTACATGGCAGAGCGTATTGTAGGTAATGGATCATTTGGGATTGTCTTCCAGGTATGTACTGTAGCAGAAACGGTTAACTCATTCCTTATTGTTGTTAGTCTCTGAAATAAGTCCTCTGCAGGCAAAATGCTTAGAAACGGGAGAAACGGTAGCTATAAAGAAGGTCTTACAGGATAGGCGGTACAAAAACCGTGAGCTGCAGTTAATGCGCTTGATGGAACACCCCAATGTGGTTTCCCTGAAACATTGTTTCTTCTCTACAACAAGTAACGATGAGCTTTTCCTGAATTTGGTTATGGAATTTGTCCCTGAGACATTGTACCGTGTTTTGAAGCATTATAGCACTATGAACCAGAGGATGCCCCTTATATATGTGAAGCTCTACACCTACCAAGTATGGACCTTTGTTTATCTGTGGCTGTATTTTATTTTAAAACCATTCCTTCTTGTGATTTGGGTCTCGAAATAAAACACATTTCAGATCTTTAGAAGTCTGGCGTATATCCATACAGTTCCTAGAGTTTGCCACAGGGACGTGAAGCCACAAAATCTTCTAGTATGCATTTCTCTGTTACACTTCCTCACTGCGTTCTCTTCTCGCTTTCCTATTAGTTAGTTGACTGGTTATCTTAACCTAGTAACATTATACAGGTTGATCCTTTGAGCCACCAAGTGAAGCTCTGTGATTTTGGAAGTGCTAAAGTTCTGGTAAGCATTTCCATTTGTTAATTCTGCCTCATTTAATTTATTACAAAAGTAACCTAAATTAATGCAAAAGTAAGAATGGTATGTGATATCTGACTTGGACAATTGACTAAAACTCTTAATTTCTTGCCTTTTAGGTAATTTGTTTAATTTGTTTGGGGCTTTATCTGCTCTAGTATGGTTCTTACGCATAATTTTGTCATGAGCTATTACGTTTTCTTTAATAGTTTCAAGTGGGCAAAGTATTTGTTTAGTAGCATATAGATTCTGAAGAAGCAATTGAAAAATGGTAAGCTGAGTCTGAAGGTGCTTGATACTTCTGTACTCTTATTGTTGATATACTTTGTATTTTGTAAACCTGTTTTTCCAATATGTTTTATGGGAAGTTATATACAAACTTTCTTGGTGATTGTATACCTTGATGAACTGTCCTTGTTCGTCTTACCTCTAAATGCTGCATCTTGAAAAGATGCATCTGATTTTTTTTGGTTACATTTAAGAATTTAAGTGGCTTAATTCCCTTTCTTTTTTTCCTTGTTTTGAGGATGCATCTGGTGTTTCTGTAACATTTAAGTTAGTTGGCTCATTTCCTCATTTATGGTTAACATTGGTACTCAGAAGAGTTATACTATTTTGAAGGATACAATTTGGCAGTTTACATTGGCTATAATGGAGAAACTAATCAGTCCAAACCACAACATGGATACTTGATGCATGAGAACCTGAATGGGGGAATAGAAATGTTCTAACTGTCAGGGATATGGACAAATTTAAAATATTTATTTCCCTAATTAAATTGTTGTGTTATTCATCTTTCTCACATTTTTTCTTTGCTATTAGGTCAAAGGTGAAGCAAACATATCATACATATGCTCTCGCTATTATCGAGCCCCAGAGTTGATATTTGGTGCAACAGAGTATTCGACATCAATTGATATTTGGTCGGCTGGTTGTGTTCTAGCTGAGCTTCTCTTAGGACAGGTTTGTGACTTTATGGCAATTTATTTTACTGCACTATAAAAAGCTATCTGGTTAGCCCTTTCTACTCCTTTCTTCATTTCATGTTCTATAGTATTTTTGTGCTGCAGTCACTTATTAGAAACTATGTCTTTTTTACAGCCATTGTTTCCAGGGGAAAATGCAGTGGAACAACTTGTTGAGATCATCAAGGTGAAGTCATAATACATCTTTTGCTGGAAATACTAAGGTTCAAAGAACCTTACAGGTCACAAAAGCATCCTTAGCCGCTCTCTTGTAGGTTCTTGGTACTCCAACTCGGGAAGAAATTCGGTGTATGAATCCCAACTATACAGATTTTAGGTTTCCCCAGATTAAAGCACATCCTTGGCATAAGGTATGTAATATGCCAGGCCTATGATTTCAAATGGCTTCAGTCATATTCCTGATAATGCACAATGAGTCGGTGACAGAACAATATTGTTGCCACCCTAATAGTTTTTGTTTGAAATAATATTTTACTAGTGGTTAATATAAGAATGATGATGAACAATTCTCAACTCATAGCTTAAACCGTCTATAGTTAACAAAAACTTAGATTATCTGACAAGAACAAAAAAAAAAAAAAACTCTTTGCAAATAGTTGAATTATGAATTTTTTTTTGCAAGTATGGTGACGATATGAAGTCCTCCGTAGTACACGAGTGTGCGTTTATCTATTCTGCAAATGTATGGTTTGTGTGCTTATGCTTATGGGGGGCATTAAAATTTGGATGTTGCAAAAGCTAAGATATTTAAAGCAATGTTAGAAACACAAGCGTAGGTCTTCACATGCTAAACTGAGTGTGCATGAGTACAAATACATACATTGACCACTCTTCTTGGATCACTGTGTTGCTGCTGTGGCTATCTCTGTGCATGCAGAAAGTTATTAAATCTGAATTTTCTGTTTATTTTTCATTTGACACATACGGTAATTGTTTCGGAGTAAGCATGTAGTAAATCAACTGTAATTATCATTGGTCCAGGTTTTCCAGAAATGGATGCCTCCTGAAGCAATTGATCTTGCTTCACGGCTTCTTCAATATTCACCTAGTCTTCGCTGCACTGCGGTGAGTTTGTTTCCTTTTCTTGGAGATTCATCGAAGATGAAGTACTTGTAAAATGCAATGCTTCATCAATTACTATTCAGTGAGCACTGAATCAAAACTTATTTGGCATGTCATCTTCTGTTGGGTTGAGGCTGCAACTACTCCTTGGCTACGTTCTGAGGTTTCATATCTTATTGGAGATTCATCGAAGAAGTAGTACTTGTAAAATGCAATGCTTCATCATTTACTTTTCATTGAGCATTGCATCAGAACTTATTTGGCATGTCATCTTCTGTTTGGTTGAGACTGCAACTACTCCTTGGATACGTTCTGAGGTTTCATATTTTCACTTGATGTTAATGAACTTTATCTTGACTGATATTTTCTTTCCTTGTTATTTCAGCTAGAAGCATGTGCACATCCTTTCTTTGATGAGCTTCGTGAACCCAATGCCCGCCTTCCAAATGGCAAATCAATGCCCCATCTTTTCGACTTTAAAGAGGAAGTATGACAAGATTAAATTATTTCTCAACTGTTCATACTTGAACTATCTAAGATATGGAATTAAAAGATTTTGTGTTCACATGACTATCTCACTTATGTCCTAGGTCCTTTGCTGAACTACAAAATATTTAATTATAAATGCTTACCTTACGCCTTGAGTTCACTGGACTCAATCATCTGATTTGAGCTAGAATTAGTGAGCATGTCTTCTGTAACTACTTAATGTTAACTAATCTGCATATTGACCACTATCAAATAGCTATAACCTTGGTTGAACTGTTCATGAGGTCAGAACCTCACCATTTCCTTTCCATTCGCCACACTTGCGGCAGAAAACACTTGACTTTTTATGTTCTCAGCCTCCAGGGTTTGCTGCTTTGGTAACATTTGTGAATCACTCCACATGGTTTGTTGCTCTGTTCAAGCTTGCTCAATTTAATTTTCTGGAGTCATCCATACTGGCTTGGGTCCTGTTCGTTCATCTTTGTAGCATGCCTGATTGGGTAGAATACTGGTGCTAACCGTTGGTCCTCTTCGTAAGAATGCTTAGATGAAGTTAGGCATCATACTGCTGCTAACTATTGGTCCTCCTTTTATGAAATTGGCCATAATTTTGCTGCTAACAATTGTTGCTTAGGTGACAGCCTGTAAATATTTTTTCGGGAGATTCCTAGGTTACCTAACTATGTGTCTGGCCATATCCTTATTTTTCTGCTGTTTTAATGAATACCCTACTTCTTGTCAACCCCACCAATATGAAGGATTGCATTTGGGTAACTTTGATAAGAATTGGCAATGACATCTATGATGCTTTCTTTCCTGGATGAAGGTTGTGGGTACTGGATGAGCACTGGTCTATTTTCTTTCGTCTTCAATGTTGCAATTATTGTTAGTTAATTCACTTCTTATTTATATCATTTTGCAGCTAGCCGGTGCTTCTCCGGAACTAATTAATAGGCTAATACCTGAGCACTTGAGAAGGCAAGGCACTCGCAGGCAGGCCTTGGCTTGTGGGACACAGAGTTAAAGACATGAAAACCTTGCATGGAGTACTTTCGTGTTGGATCGATGTCAAGTAATGGGGATGCCAAAAGTCAATCTATTACCAAATGGTTGGGCGTGCACATAGTTACTCTTGAATGGTGATTGTCTATCCTGTTATTTAAAGCTAGAAAGTTACTAGTTTGATGCTTCTGTACATTGTTTTGGTTGTAAAGACCCAGAAGGCTAGAAGTATAAAGTGATGCAATTGATGTCTGAACCATTTAGGGGCGAAGACACCCTTTGGGGAAGCTGAAGCTTGGCGGTTTTCAAGAGTAATGTGGGTTGTTTACATGAAGATATATGCTGTTCTTATAGCACCCTTCATGCAAATATAAGGTTGCATAGGAGGATTAGTTCTCTGAGCTAACTAATATATAAGATGAGTAGCAAATATTATCAAAGGATAAAGATCAGTGTTGCATTGCTGATAGTGAATAAGGCATGGGTATATATATGGATTATATGCTTTGTTTTGATGATAGTGAATTAAGGTAAGAGTAGTATATGGGGAGTTGGGACCAAATGATAAAAAGGATGGGTGGCCACTGGTTTTGTGATGTTGTTGAGAGTCTCTCCTCACTTTTATTTGTTGATGTTGTGGGAGTTACTTTACCTCGTGTCGCAGTCCTGTAGTTCTTATTTTAAGCGTTAGTCCCGATTTTTAACCCAAAAAAAAAAAAAAAGAATAGTATTAGCAACATCATTGGATGAATAGTAGCAAATAGCTGGGTTTAGGTTGCTTGTAAATGACTAATACATATTATTACATAAATAAGCTGTACCAATACTCTTTGATTTTCCACGCCCCACCACTCCCGTCCTGTCCACGCGCTTCCACTCTTTGGCGACAGTGTTCACCACGTGCATTGAAGTGCGCGTTAGTCTACGCGGCCCACATCATACTTTACTTCCCCACCACAACGAGCGCATATCAACCGTACACCTGTGAGATAAGGATATAGAGAGAGAAGTAGGGTTTTTTTTTTTTTTTTCCAGAGGGAGCGAAACGATACGAGAAGATCTGCTCGAATCGTAAATAAGGTAACGGCCTCGAAGCCCTAATCGGGTCTCAGTCTCAATCTCTTTTCATAGTACCAAATTTTACTTCTTCAAGCTTCTTCTGTACATCAATCTATCGTCATATATGAATCTGCTAGTGGTAGAGAGCGAGTAAAGTGTGTACTTGTATTTGTCTTTTACAGGTGAGATTAGATCGAATAAGCTTCTTTGTTTATTGTCGTCTGGTGGGTTAGAGTTGTGATTGATTTGGGTTTGTCAGGGGCAAAATTGGGGTTTTGGGTGGGGAAAACCCTAGTTTGAGCCTAGTAATTTGAGTCAGATTTGCTGGTGAAGAAGTTAGGGTTTTGGGGGTACTTACATGTATGGCTTCGGGGAGTGTAGTAGGAGAGGGAGGAGGAAGTGAAGGAGCAAGGGAGAAGCAGAGATACAGTGAGAACAAGGTTTATACCAGAAAGGCCTTTAAAAAGAACCTTACCAACTTAACCTCCCTCAACACTGCCGCCGCCGTCGCCACCACCACCGCCACCACCACCACCGGTGCTGAGGCTACCAATTACAGCGACGTCAATAAGGAGGACATCCAAAACTTAGCAACCCCGACCACCAACACTAACAATACTGCAGCAACTGCCACCACTGCTACTTTGCTCACGTCTGAAGGTGGCGTCCAGGATAATGACCACAGCAACCATGGTGCTGATGTTGATAACAACAACCAGAAAATTGTTGAGGAAACCTCAATTCAAAATCCAGAATTGCAGCCCTCAAGTGTGAACAATGTGAATTTAACGCAGCAACCGCCTACTTTAGTACTGGATGCGACTCCTGATGACTCTTCAAGTTTGAATAGACAGCCAGTTGTAGAAGTGCCAACTGCTCCAGATGCTCCCTTTAGTGACGGGCCAGCTGAGGAAGTATCAGATGACAGGGTGAAGATAAATTTGGCTTCAAAGTCAAAACAGGAAATGAGAGAGCTGAGAAGGAAGTTGGAGAGTGAACTTGATGTGGTTAGGAGTTTGGTAAAAAGGATTGAGGCCAAAGAAGTTCAACTTGGTGTTGGTGGTTTTAGCAATCCAAAGATATTGATAAATGATGGGGTAAGTAATGGGCTGAAGAGGGTCACTTCGGATGTTGGTTCAGTGGTTGTTCCTCGTGAGAGTACTTCTATTCCTACTCCTACACCTAGGCAGTCTAGGCCTTTGAATCAAATTAGCATATCTTTGCTGGAGAGCCAGAGCATTGGTGAGAATGTGGAGAAAGAGAAGAGGACTCCAAAAGCCAATCAGTTCTATAGAAATTCTGAATTTTTATTGGCAAAGGACAAGTTTCCACCGGCAGAGAGTAACAAAAAGTCAAAGTTGAATGGGAAAAAACAAGGGAGAGGAGATCTGGGTCATGGGTTTGGACCTGGTACTAAAATTTTCAAGAGTTGTTCTTCTTTGCTTGAAAAGTTGATGAAGCATAAGCATGGTTGGGTGTTTAATTCTCCAGTTGATGTGAAAGCTCTTGGTTTGCATGATTACTTTTCCATTATCACACATCCTATGGATTTGGGAACAGTAAAATCAAAGCTGACCAAGAATTGGTACAAGTCGCCTGAAGAGTTTGCAGAGGATGTCAGACTTACTTTTCACAATGCTTTGACCTATAATCCCAAAGGGCAAGATGTTCATATAATGGCAGAGCAGTTGCTCAATATATTTGAAGACAAATGGCTTACAGTAAAGGCAGATTATGATCGTGAGATGAGGTTTGCTCTTAGTTACGACATGGGCTTTCCCACACCAACATCAAGAAAGGCCCCTCCATTGCCTCTACCACCTCTTGATATGAGAAGGATTTTGGACAGATCAGAATCAATGACATATCCACATTTTGACATTAGATCTAGAGTCATTAGTACTACTCCTTCAGGAAGAATCCCTGCGCCGAAGAAGCCTAAAGCCAAAGATCCAAATAAAAGGGACATGACTTATGAGGAGAAACAAAAGCTTAGCACAAACCTCCAGAGCTTACCTTCTGAGAAGTTGGACAATATTGTACAGATAATTAAAAAGAGAAATTCAGCACTTTTCCAACATGATGATGAGATTGAGGTGGATATTGACAGTGTCGATGCAGAGACTCTTTGGGAGCTAGACAGGTTTGTAACCAACTATAAAAAGAGTCTTAGCAAGAAAAAGAGGAAAGCAGAACTTGCGATGCAAGCCAGAGCTGAGGCTGCACAGAATGTCCAGGAGAAGGTAAAGTTACCATATTATCTTAGTCTTCAATTATTTTAGGAAGGCACAGTGGCTAAATGTTTTTTTTATGTTCTTGTTTCTTTGTAGACTTTGGCAGCAGTTGTTGCAGATACTGCAAAACAAAACAAAACAGGTGAAACTGACTCGGTTATGTGATCCAATGGAACTTCTGATATTCAGTTTGATTTTCATTTGACAGTTTTCTTACTTTTTGGTAGATGAAAGAAATGTTTCAACTTCATCCCCTGTTCAAGATGGAAAAGAGGGAGATGATGGGAGTAGGTCTAGTAGTTCAAGTAGCTCCAGCAGTGATTCTGGATCTTCTTCAAGCGGTATTTTGTGTGCTTATTTAGTTGTTATATTATACTAGTCTCACAAGTTGGTATTCATGGAAGTTTATGGATTCCCTTTTTGCAGACACTGATAGTGATAGCTCCTCAGCATCTGGATCTGACGTAGGGAATTAAACTAAGGGCTTCGGTAGTTCAGGTAAACCTATTTTGCTATGCTTGCTACCAAGATCTGAAGCTACTTTTGTTTTGTATATAGTTTGTAATGTTGTTTTGTCTATTGATAGGTATCAACTATGAGATTGATTGTATAGGCATTATTCGCTTTCTCTCATGAATTGACTATTTAGTGGGTAGATAGTGAGGATTGTGCATTTCTACTTTAATTAAATGCTCAAATAGATAGTCTAGGACATAGAATTTTGACCAGCGCTTTGGTTTCAGAAGAACTATATACATGATAGCAGTTTCTAGGTTTGGAGAAGCTTGTAATTGAGCAGAGGTATGGTTATGGCTGTGGATCTTTTAATTGCTTATATAGACTATAAGATGGAATTGGGATTTTCAGTGTTCATATATTGTTGTTGTTCTCATAAGCATGTGTTGTTTGCTGCTGTTGAAGGTTAATAGTGGTTAATGACAGTTCTATTTACATTATGATACTTGGGAATCGACTTGCTTATACTTGAGTATAAGTAAAAGAAAGAAGCCCCTACAAAGAAAAGATATTGCATAAAATTTGTTATGGGATTGGTTTATCATTACTGCAGATCTCTTGCATGTTCACCTCTTGCAATGATACTGCTGCCATGTGACATAAAAACTGGCAAAAACTCTTGTAAAATGTAGAAAATATGCTCCGCTAAATATTGTATAGCATCAAACGAATACTACACACTTCTTATTTAAGTGTTTGTACCTTTGTTTACTGTGCAAATGTTGTTACGGCCTGAAACCTTGTTGAATAAGGTTCGACAGTGGCTTCATACCTGGAGTTATTAGGCTCTTGTTTGTCATTAATTGGTGTTTATCCTTAATTTTCTTTCAAATGGTATTTAATCTCATTTTAGATGTGATCATATCATAGCCTTATAAACATTTCATTTCAAGTTCTCACATTTGTCTGTTCTAGGTGGTTTTAAAGTTTTATGGAAGAGCAACTGTCTCTTTTGGCTTTATACTTCTTTCCCTCAGTAATATTTCTGTGTGTTTTTCTTTAAAATAAAGGGGAGATGCTGAGAGAATGCTGTTTATCATGTATTAAGAATGAATTATTTATAAATACATCATATGCCAAAAGTTTTGGTTGGATGCCCTTGTAATGGGACTTGTGGTTAGTTTCGTTTTTTGTTGGAGGGGAGTGCAAGGTACTGGCTTGAGGTAACACCCCTGCCTAACAACTAACAAAACAGTATACATGTTACTTTTAGGAAGTTCATGGTGTTTTTATGACTTCTACAGAACAAAGACCATGAAAAAGCTGTAACATGGGTCGGATCTTGATGTATAGTATAGACACTTCCATGTCATGTCCCTAGTCCTTTCTCCACTTCTGTTAATGCCAACTAACTAAATAAATTGAAGTCTTATGCACTGTTTTGAAGTGGTGATTGGTGAGAGCATTAACAACAAAATCTTCTCTTGATGTATGTTTGCGGACTACTGATTGTATAAATCTCCTATCAAAATCACTGAAGGATCACTTCGATTAAAATGCAATTTTTATATGTTATAATTTTTAGAACTGTTGGCTATAATTCAAGCATGAACTAAATGGAAATGGCTCATTTGAGTTGCCTTGTAATGGCCTGAATCACACGCAAGCTGGGTAATTTGCGGATGGTTTTGGTTATTTAAGCATTTTTGCTTTCTAAACATTGTTTTTCAGTTAACTACTGCCCTTCTGGCATTACTAACTAAACATTGCGTCTTTTAGTGTCACGTAGCTGCCTATTCCATAAAACATTACACAGGCATACTTTGTGAATTATTTTCAGGTTATTTACTTGTTTGTTCTTTGATAAGCGTACTACTACTGATAAATTGCCACAGTAATGACTTGTTTCTGCTGTCAGTTGTCAATTAAGGTACCTCTATGGCTTTTTTTTGGCCCGGTATTTGATGTAGCAAGAAATAATAATATGTTTTTCTATTTGACCGACATTTTACCTGATCTTGGATATTAGCAGGACGTAAATAATTTTTTTTAAAAACTATTTGACTGATGTTTTACCTTTTCTTTACTTTGGCAGCTATCTGGCATTATAGGGTAGACGCTGATCCCAATTTAGTGATCTGATGAGCCCCAGACCACGTCTGCGGTTAGG
Organism: Erythroxylum williamsii; assembly: GCA_027564335.1. NCBI lineage: Eukaryota > Viridiplantae > Streptophyta > Magnoliopsida > Malpighiales > Erythroxylaceae > Erythroxylum > Erythroxylum williamsii. The sequence continues at coordinate 8,983,806 of JANITW010000009.1, forward strand.
AATCTGCTTTTGGTGTACAGAAAAGATTGCGAGACCAGTTATCCTACTACTGCAATTGGGCCCTTGTTTCGTGTATTGTTGGGACTGGTTTATTGAATCTACGAGTTGCTTAGTTATCTGATCAGAAATTTGTATAATATCCTGTAGGATTTGGTTATGATTAGATACAAGATGGTTTGGTTTCCTAGGCACGTGTAAATGGCTAACTAAAGCTACTGCTGTAGTTTCAGTGACACATTCTGTTGATTTTGTGGTAGCATGTTCAGGATTTATCTTAATACAAAAAGCAAAGTGTGTAATTCAAGCTCATTAAATTAGAATTGCTTCTCAGAAGTTTGTGCTCTGGTCAACTGTAGGGTTTTGTTTGAGAGTTAATCCTTGCAGATCTTTTTTGTGCAGAAAAAGTCGTTCAAAATAAAGCATTTACCCATTTCATTAATCTTATGTTTTCAATTTCGAACGAGTAAGTCCATAATATCCTAATGCTAACAACTCTGAAGACACTGTCTATGGATCTGATTCATTAGGGCTATTTTCAAATGCTTGATCTCCTCTTAAGGATCCATTCTTACAAGGTAACCTTGCACAATTTGGTTTGGATCAAAGAGGTTATTCCCAGAGCTTCTTGTCGGGTTATGTAGTATTATTTAGAAAGATTGTATAGTTATAGAGATCATATAAATTCCTGATTTTTGGGAATTAGAATAAGATATAAATTTTCATAATCTTTAGAGAGTTTTTTACTATATTTAGGATAGACAATTGTATATATAAACTAAGACTGTAACCTAAGATATATGAGAGAGAAATTTGTTCTTCTTTGCTATTATTGGACATAGTATTAAAGCTGTTGGCTCTTTCCTACTAAAACTCTTTTTTTTTTCTAGTCATATCAACTGAGATTCATCTCCACTGTTCCTCTCATCGTCCTAGTCTTCTTTATCATATTTCCCTATTTCTTGTTTATGTTCTTATCCTTATTCTTAATTAATCATGTCGGAATCACCCAAAAGTTATGTTGAAATCATCAGCTTTGCATTCGAGAATACTGCTACTGTTATAACCAGGGATTTGCAGAATATTCAAGCTGCATACTGATTGAATGGGAATAATTATTTGAAGCAGTCACAATTGGTCTGCACATTCTTAACGGGAAGAGGGAAATTGAGCCATTTAATGAGGCACAGGTCCTTTACAGGATGATCTCAATTTTTTGACGTGGGATGAATAAGACTCCATGGTACTGTCCTGGTTATGGAACTCGATGCTGCCAGAGATTAATGACACATTTCCTCGAAACTGCCAAGGAGATTTGGGAAGCTACTCGGCAGATATATTCCAAGGTTAATGATGCTGCACATATCTACGATAAGATGAAAATTTCAGCAATTAAACAGGAGACTCGGATTGTCACTAAATATTCGAGTCTCTTTCAAAGCTTGTGGTAAGAGATGGATCATTATCAATACATCCAAATGTGTTGTAGTAAAGATATAGCAATTCTGAAGCGTTTTATGGAAAAGAATCATATTTATGATTTTTTGGTAGGATTAAAAGTGGAATTTGATACTGTAAGGGTACAAATTTTAGGAAAACCAGACTTACCATCTCTAAATGAGACGATCTCTATTATACATGCAAAAGAGGGATGTCAAAATGTTATGCTTGAACCTCAAGGAGGAGATGGTTATGCACTCATTACCAAGGCCATATAATTGAGGGAGGCAAACAATCCTACATTAGTTACTAGAGGAGATTCATCCAAACCATTAACCGAGAATCCCTATTCCGTACATACTGCAAGAAGCATCGACACACCATGGAGAAATGTTGGAAACTTCATGGCAAGCCCATCGAAGTGGAACGACCCAAGTTAGGCACATATAGCACTTCGTCAATTAATGAAGAAACTTCCAAAAAATATGTCCCTAAGTTTAACCCCGAAGAAATTGAGAAACTAAAAACTTTTGTGGAGTCCTTTGAGAAGCCATCATCAATAGGTACTTATTCATTGGCCTTTTTAGGTATTTCTTCTTCCTCTAATACTAATGTCTCAGAAAGAAAATCTCCTCCCATGTAAATGATTGATTCCGGAGCAACTGGCCATATGACTTGCTCCTCCAAACATTTTATCTCTTATAACCCCAACTGTAACCATAAAAAGATCACAATAGTTGATGGATCCATCACTACTGTAGCTGGACAAGGGGATATATACATAAACAAGGACCTTACACTAAGAAATGTTCTGCATGTTCCAAAGCTATTTGTAAGACTTATTTCCGTTCAAAAATAACCACAGATTCAAATTGCAATATAACTTTTTTTCCTTCACATTGTGTCTTTCAGGAGTTAGGCACAAAGAAGATGATTGGAAAAACAACACAGTATATCCAAAGTTGAAAAACCCTTATCTACATCCTTCTTTTCCAAATTTGTCATGTCAAACCAAGATAAAATTTGGCTTCATCATCGTCATTTAGGTCACCCATCTTTTAGAGTTCTCAAGTTGATGTATCCTTCGCTATTTAAAGGTCTTGCGTCTGAAAATTTTCATTGTGATGATTGTGAACTCACCAAGCACAAACGTGCTTCCTTTCTAATAAGCAACAAAAAAACCTTCCTTTTTCTCTCATTCATAGTGATATTTGGGGAACTTTTACCAACCTAAATGTTTCGGGTGCTAAGTGGTTTGTTTCATTTATTGAAGATTGTACCCAAGTCACATGATTTTACATCTTGAAAAATAAATTTAATGTTAGTACTATTTTTCGTAATTTCTACAACATGATCAATACTCAGTTTGATGTCAAAATTAAGAGATTTCGATCAGACAATGATAAGGACTATTTCAATCAAACCCTTTCTCCATTTTTTAGAAAACAGGAATTATTCATAAGTCCTCATTTGTTACTACCCCACAACAAAACGGTGTAGTTGAGCGAAAAAATGGACATCTCCTAGAGATCACTAGATCATTGTTGTTTCTAAAAAATGTTCCCAAACAATACTAACGTGAAGTCGTATTAACTGCTGCCCATCTTATTAACCAACTTCTAACACATGTCCTTAGGTTCAAAAGTCCAATTGATACTCTCACAAAATTTTTCCCAAATTTTTCTGTTTCAAACAGTCATATACCTTGAATCTTTGGCTGTGTTACATTTGTTCATTTTCATTCTCACAATAGGAGCAACTTAGATCCACATGCTCTTCGATGCATTTTTGTTGGATATTCCTCCACACAAAAGGGTTATAAATGCATTCATCCATCTTTTTTTAAAAAAATTTGTCTCAGCTGATGTTACTTTTGTTGAAAATGAACCTTTTTTTTCAACATACTTATCTTCAGTGGGAGACCTTGAGTGAAGATAAAGCAAAGGAAATGTTTCTTCTTAATCCTATTTTTGTTCAGTTTTGAACCATAACTGTGCCTGAACCCACTTCTCCCTCAATTGAGTTAGCCACATCTGTTGAAATGATGAAAGATAAAGGGAAATCAAGATAATATGTAGCCACAGCAAGTTTATTCTAGGAGGAAGATACCAGTCTCTCTATCAACACAAGTCTGGTATCCCATTTTTGTTGTTACTCAAATTCTAGAAATTACTCTTAAGCCAACTGACAGCATCATATCAGGTGGTGAGCCATTTGAACCAGCAGATGACCTAAAAGAAACAAGTACTGAAGACCAACCAATTGCACTTAGGAAAGGAACAAGAACCTGCACAAAACATCCAATGTCTTTTTTATGTCTTATCAGAATCTATCCCAAAAACAAAAATCTCTCTTAAACAATCTCCATACAATTCCCACATCGAGAAATCTAATTGAGGCATTAGGAGACAGAATGTTGGACCCCGAATTTTCGGTAGAAATTAGCAATATTAAATGGAATTAAATGAGTTTGTTTGTATAGGTATTGTGTTATAGATGTTATTGTACTTAAAGGAGATTGATGATAAATGAAGTGATTAGTTTTGTTGACTT